>CM064514.1:58596189-58926142 GCA_032716605.1 Paralithodes platypus
TTATTTAGGCACCAGGGATTTTTGTAACCCTATCTGTACCAGCGACGTGTTTTACAATTGACTTCAGCAACTTTCAGACGATTTCGTGAAGCTTCGGAAAGATATGTGTTTGCTCAAGGGATTAACCACTTCATCATCATTACGTAATTTCCATCGTGCTCTGGTTTCCATTAGACGATTTGTTCAGCCTATAATCTACCTCTAGGACTCAAAGGTGCAAGAATGACCTTAGTTAACCCTGTGAATAACGTAGGTCCTTTTGAAACTGCATAGAATCGTCTCACTTTAGCCAGAATGAAAGATAAAAGAACGTCATGGTGGTAAAGGGGTTAATTGAGATCGTCTGCAGCCTTTAAATGTGTACACGTCCTTCCTAAGCTGAATAAAATTGTCTAATAGTTCCCAGTATATAATGAAAAAGACGTCACCGGTACTAAATGGGTTAAGGGGAGTGTAATATTTTCATTTTTATTATTATTTGTTTAATTTACTTACTTGTTTCCACCCAAGAAATCCATCAAGTTTTTTAAAATACCTCCGAGATTCCTCTTCGAAATAAATATGTGCATTTTTTCAGTAGAAAAATGCAGGTTTGCTATCGCTCACCAGGAAAATATCGACACGTAAATGACATGATAGGTCTTAAAATTGACAGAAATCGGGCGAAAGGTCTTAAAATTGCCAAGCTAACGTATTGAAACCTCATAACAAACGGGGCTAAACATGAGGGAGAAGGTTGTCCAGAAAAATACCCTTAAGTTAAAATCTCTTAATATTGGCAAAGGAAGGAGGTGAAAAGTCTGAAAATCGCCAAGCTAATGGGACAAACGTCGTATAAGCTCATAACTAATGGGGCTAAACATGATGGAGAAGGTGATCCAGATAAACAAAAACCTCCCCTTAATGTCCTTATAGCCTGAAATTAGCAAGTACCTGTAGTCAATTATGATACAAGTGTATAATTCGTAAATTGCCAGACTTAAGATGGCGATAAAAGTCGAGGAAACAAAACTGTAGCCTATTTTATTCAATCTGGCGAAAATTTGGCTTAAACCGGTATCACACGAGAGCTTTTACTGTATAGTCAACATTCAATGATTAACATTTTTCTGGCAACATTTCTGGAATATTTTGCACTGGTATCGGAAACTAGACGGATGGTAGATGAATTTAGGTGACAGAAATATATTAAATGTTTACCTCATAAGCTGCCAGACCAGTGTTGAGGATAAATGTTGAGTGAAAAAGCGCTCGTGTGATACTGGCTTTATTGTCATTCTAATTACTCGGCTATTACAAAGTTTTCATTGCCTAATTTGATTTAACCCTTTCAAGCTCCGATAGGCTGCCGGACTGCCACATGTGTTTGTTAATTTCATTAATCGAGTTTAGGAGTAAAATTGGTTGGTGGAGAGAACATAATAATACTTTCTGGATATTATTAAACGATTTGCATTCAGATTAGGAAGGGTATATGGAAGTCAGAGGGTTGATTGAGATAGTCTTTACCCTTTAAATACCCACAGATCCTTCCTAAGCAGCACAAAATCGTCAAATGATAGCCAAAATAAACAGGTAAACCACGTCAGAGCTTCAAGGGGTTAATTAATAATAATGATAATAATAATAATAGTTCTTGAAGCTAGTGCATGCTAAGCCAGCTAAGGATAGCCCAATAAGGCCGATTAGACGTATTTCCATTGGGGTCCTGTACTACTACCCCATCCCCTTGTTCATGAGAGATGGTAACGACTCAGTGCTTGTGAAAAATCTTTAATGCGCCGAGCGTGGGCGCGATCCCGGGCCTTCTGGGTGGAAGTCCAAGACGCTAGTCACTACACATGCAGCTTTCAGTACAAGCCCCAACACTCTGGGTACCGAGGTAGCTTAAGGGGATGGGTCGTTTTTTTTTTGGTCTATTAATTCATGTATTCCTTTATTTCTTAGTTTCCTCGCTAGACCTCCATCAAGCTTAGAAAAACACCCCCTTCAAGATAAATTTGTACATTTTTCGATAGAAAAATGTCCCGGCCAAAGGCCCGTTTCTCTTAAATTACAAGCTCGCTATCGCTCGCCGGTAAAAAAATCGACACCTAAACTAAACGAAAAGTCTTAATTTTGACAAAGAAATGGGGCGATAGATAGGGCTTAAAAGCGCCAAACGAATGGGTTGAACGTCTAATAGCCTAGTCTCAAAACAAATGGGGCTTAACACGAGGGAGAGAAGGGACCAGAAAACCAGCCCATATACCCTTAATAGGGTTGTATTTGTATTTGTGTGTTTGTAATACTATGTATATAAATTTATTTTTACATTCCGTGAACAAATAGTTATATAATAGACACCCCAATATTGTTGTTTTCTCTCAATCATCTATCATAGAAAACTATTTTCTATGGATAACAAAACAAAAAATGAGAAATAAACATTCCTCATTTCTCTATTTTCAGACGTACATTGCATTTCAATCGTTTAATTACATCATTAATAATTATGCACATAAAATATAACACTAAGGGAACAATAACGTCATGTGAGTATCTGTGAGTATATATGTGGACAATATGGTTATGACGAGCAAGACCGCCATTCGTGAAGTCAGTGTCAATAAGTGAACAGTGCTGTGAGTTGTGCCTACTTTATCTGCCAGAACTTAATATAATTACTTTAGATATCATTCAAATAAGTTAGCTAAGTGTGATTACATTTACATTATATACAACTCTGATAACTTTTCGACTGGTTTTATATCAGATAAGTCTATTCGTCTGATTATTTTTTAATCTCATTTCCGTTACCGATCATCAAGATGACTGTAACAAAAATCTTCACTCAGCTCGGCACAAAACACACTGCACCAATCGACAATGATGGAAGCTTTTTCTTGGTGTTTCATCACCAACTTGTATTTTTTATTTTCATGGGTAGTTTTTTCGCCCTCACGCTTTTTTTTCCTGATAACTACGCCCCAACGTGCATGTCACAGGGGGGTGGGCTCGAAACATTAATCGACCCCATAAAGTATGACCTATGTGTTGGATTTTCCTACACGGAAGTGCACCCCAATCCACAAGACCTTACTCAAATTTCACGCGTTTATATGACAAACTATCGTTATATTCCTATCACACTATTCATTTGTAGTTTAATATATCTTAGTGCCAGAATCGTAAGAAATTACTACACTGATAAAAGAATTGATAAATTCTTTGATTGTGTATGTGATCTAACAGACCAGGAAATAGTAAACTTTTTCCTAAACCACGCAGCTGTATACCGAAATCAAGTAGCCTCCAGGTTTAAGATCGGCGCATATCTAGTTCTGTGTAATGTTATGACGGTAGCTCTGCTACATCAAGCATCATCAGGGACTTTTGTAGGTTCCAAGTTTTACATTGAAAGATATGCAGATGTGAATACCGATGCTATTCAAGGCGTCTTCGACAACAACGGAAAATGCGAAATTTCTCCCAAACAAGGCTTGGCCATACTAAACACTGAAAATTATGGTTGCACGTTCGCACAAAACTGGTATTTTGGGTTTATGTTTTTGGCATTCCGCTTTGTCTATTTGATAATTGCTCTCCTATTGGTCATCTGGGGAGTTTGTTGTATACGTAAGTTGTTCACATCCAACAAAAAATCTGATACCGCAAAATCGCGTCTTGATGAGCATCATTACCGGATTGTTGCCGAATCCTTCCCGCAAGACGTAGTGGAGCTGGTGGAGCAAGTGACCTCCGTTACTACAGCAGCCACCGGTAACAGGGTCCTGGAAGCACTCGTCCAACAGGTCCATGATGTCAGGATCAAATTCGCCCCCCGGTGTATAATTAGACCTTATTAGTCTAATACACGGGTATAACAGTAAAATATATAAAGCTTGGTGAGCTATTAGAACACCTACTTTTCTTTATCTCAAAATATTTTAATATAACTCAGATATATTATTATTTTGAAACGGATTTCCTTCTTTACGGATTAATCTTTTATGATATATATATATTTTTTATATGGGAATATGTATGTTTGCTTTATCAGTTATTTTCGGAGTTTATACGGATATATGATATTTTGTTCTCTTATGTTATAATTTTATATTTTATTTTAGCTACTGTATATTTATTATATATGACATGTCGGTATTATTATATATTTACGATTTCTGGAGTATGTTGGTTATACTGAAGGTATAGCTATTGACAAATGTTCGTGAGCTTCTGCAATTTTCTTTATACAAATATAACCATTCAGATTAATGTTAAGATCAAATCATCTATATATAAATAAACTCATAATATGTATTTATTAACATATGGCTGACTAGACTGAACATCTATCTTAATGGATATATTTGCACAAATAAAATTGCAAGAGCTCACGAACATTTGTCAGTAGCTGTACATTAGGGTAGAGTCTAATGCGGAAGTCAATTAGTAAAGGAAAGTGATGAAAATAACTTAACCATAACAAAGAAGTTCAATTGAATTAAGGGGGGTTATTCTTTTTATATGTATTTTTTATTATATATGTGTGTGTTTTTAGTTTGCTCCATAGACCTCTATCAAACTTAAACACTCCCAAGACCATCCTTCGAGATAATTGTACTGTATACATTTCTCGGCACCAAAATGTCCCAGCCAAAGGCCAGTTCCGACTCAATTACAGGCTCGCTATTTTTCGACAGGAAATTATCGACACTAAAATGGTACGAAAAGGTCATAATATTGGAAAAGGGGAGGGGGGGGGGCAAAAACTATTACGGGAGAATGTCTTAACATCTCATATCTAATGTTGCTTAGCATAAGGGAGAAGGGGGTCCATAAAAACTAAATACCTCCCCTTAACCAATGTGTTGCGTGCACATGTTGGATAATTAACCCCGTCATTAGATTTGACGCACCCTTTTAATTTATCCTGGCTATTATTAAACAATTTTATTCAGCTTAGGGAGAACTTGAGGGCCTGGAGAGTATACAATATATATATATATTTTGTTTGTTTATATAAATGTTGTTTTTACCAATTTAATTTAAAAAACTCCTTCCTCAGTAAATTAAAATTGTCTAATGATTGGCAGAATAATCTGTTAAAATACGCCCTAATCTTCAAGGGGTTAAGGTACAGTTGCCCACATAAGTTGTGGTTATCGTTTTGATCTTATGTCTGAAAATACATTTATTATGAATAAATTGCGAGTGTGGCTTCTGTCAATTATCAGTAAACTAATCAGATGAGTTCACTGCATAAAACCTAAACTCGTAATTCAATCATGCGTATTTTATTTCTATGTATAAGACCATGGAGAGGATCAGAACTTATGTGGGAACCTGTACACTACATTGTGATGCCTTGTGTATTACGGAAAGGTATTTGCTTTTTATGGACCACCTTCTCCCTCAAGCTAAGCCCCAATGCCTATGAGATTTTAGGACGTTTGCACCACTAGTTGGGCAATTATATGACCTATAGCCTAATTTCTTTATCAATATTATGACAGTTTGTGCTATTTAGTAGTTTTTTTTTTCGTGGTGAGTGATAGAGAGCATATAATTTAGTTGGAACCGGTCTTCGGCAGAGACATTTTTCTACCGGAAAAATGCACACATATAATATATGTGTGCATTTTTCCGGCACATACTTAGTGTGAGAGAGAGAGTGAGTGTGTGTGTGTGTGTGTGTGTGTGTGTGTGTGTGTGTGTGTGTGTGTGTGTGTGTGTGTGAGAGAGGGAGAGATAGAGACAGTATGTGTGTGTATGAGAGTGAGTGCGTGTGAGAGAGAGAGAGAGAACGAGTGAGTGAGTGAGAGAGTCTGTGTGTGAGAGTAATATAAAAAAGACGTCGCCGGTACAGAAGGGGTTAAAACGGATTAATACCAGAGTTTTTCCCGCAACTTCCATCTTAAACTCTAATTTGGTCGCCTTTGATATATATTTTGATTATAAATTCGATACCCACATTAATCTACCTTCATATTAGTTGGCAATTTAAGTGGAAACTAGTGTCAAGTAGAGAAAATCTGCTCATATAACTTTATATGGACGATTTTGTTCCGCTACTTTTATCCACAATTTTGATTTGGCAGCATCTGGAATATACTGTACTTTTGGAAGACTGTTGGTACCTTTGAAAATATATCTTCAGCTAAGTTGTCGATTCCAGCGTAACAAACGTATGTGAGTCTGTATGTTTGTGTGTAAGTGTTATATTATGTGTGTGTGTGTGTGTGTGTGTTGTTTATGTATGTGTGTTCGTGTGCGTGTGTATGTGCGTGTGTGTGTGTGTGTGTGTGTGTATAAGTGTCCGTGTGTGTGAATGTATGTACAGTAGGTATGTATACAAGTAAACTAAGCCTGTTATGTACCCAAGGGATCAATAAGCTTAGCCCACTGTAAGCTGCTGTATCAGGGTGACAACGAAGACAGAGGTCATTTCATTCCCTGACCCTTGCCTCCCTCAGCACTATTATGCACCCAGAGCTTCCGGAGAGACAGTCAGCATTACTAGATAGAGGGCACGGGACGAGGACGATTTATTTTCCTGGCGAGATGGGGCAGGTTGTACAGTTGCCCGCGTAAATTTCCCACCTCTCCGTAATATTATACATCGAAGTATAATGCACATTATTGAATTACAAGTGTAGTTTCTTAGGCAGTGGTTAACACATTTGATTAGTCAACTGGTAATTTAAGGGGGGTCACCGGCTTTTGTTTTATCTTTCTCTCCTTTTCTCTCTTTCCCTGGCTTGTATCCATTCGGCCCATTCAGCCAACTGTTTTTAAGACGTTTATCCCCATCCAGGTGTTGATTTCTTCCTGGCGAGCGATAGCGAGCCAGCATTGTATGGAGAAGTCCGGCTTCGCAGACATTTTTCTATCGAAAAATGTACAAATTTAGCTTGCTTTCAAAACGGAAATATATATATGCTGGCTCGCTACCGCTCGCCAGGAAAATAATGACACCTGGATGGGGGTAAAAGTCTTACAACAGTAGGCTGAATGGGGCCGAATGGATACAAGCCAAAGAGAGAGGGAGAGAAAGAGAAAAAAAAAGTGAGGTGGGCTCCTTTAACGAAACTACACTCGCAGTTCAAGCATATTATTTTTACAGTACTTTCAAAAATAGGATCACGACGAGGAACATAACTTATGTGGGCGACTGTGTAGTTGGCCAAAATAGTTATGGTTTTATGTATGGAAGGAAACATGGTGTGATTAATTAACCCTTTCTGTACCGGCGATGTCCTTTTAGTTGTATTCTAGCTATAATTAGACGATTTTGTACAGATTAAGAAGGATCTGTGGTAGTATATAGGGTTAAGTGAGATAGTTCCAAGCCTGTTAATTGCTGGAGGACCTTTTTGAAACTGAATAAAATCGTGTAATAGTAGCCAGAATTAATTTAAAAGGACGGCGCCGGTACAGAAGGGGTTAAGAAGAATAATTTGGTGTAAAACCGTTAATTGGTCATATTATTTAACTATTGCAAAAAATAATACACTTAATAATTCAATCATACTCATTTTCCTTTCATACCTATAAACAATGAATGCATATATATTAATGCGTCCAACTGTACATTCCAGGACCTAAATCATGGTCTATAGTTTTCAAAGCTATCCCGAGATGAATTGAATCTTCTCATTAACCCCTTCTGTACAGGCGACGTCTTTTAAAGTTTATTCTAGCTATATTTAGATGATTTTATGCAGTTTAACACCTAACGAGCGGCCTAGGCGGTAAATAATATGTAGCCACCAGCGGGGTGTTTTTACCCAAAATAGGGCTGTTTACGGGATCATTTTCATGCCTAAATAAGACCCAGAGCGTAAAACAAGTATCTATCCCTGAAAGGGCATAAACAGAGCTTTCCAATGACACCACAACGATCCTTGTATGACCGCTAGTTTTCTTGCAACAACCGTGCAACACGAGTGCAAAAACCATGTCATTCGGTACTTTCCCCACACAATTCACTATGTAGCGAGTGTGAGAGGGTGGAGGAGGGTGGGATTCATGTCAGTTGGTCCACCGCGGTGGTCTGGAGCAGTCATACGCTCGCTACTCTCCTGCCACCACTTGTCTCTCTCTCTCAGCAACATTACGTGCTGAAAATGCCACACGACTTATGTTGTGAGCCGCCACATAGTCCAAATTTCTTTCACTCGACATATGATGCGCGCCGCCAAAGAAGGGCTAAGAAGGATCTGTGGCAGTAAAAATGGTCAAGTTGGATAGTTCGAAACCTGTTAATTGCTGGAGGCCCTTTTTAAACTGAATAAAAGCGTCTAATAGTAGCCAGAATAAAGTTAAAAGGACGGCACGGTAATGAAGGGGTTAATTCTTTACCTAATATTTACATTTCGGAGGTTCGTTTGGCTGGTCGAGGGTTCATATTGGGCAAGGCACTGGAGTTCTCGTATAGAGGCTCCAGTCCTGACGTTATTTTTTTGACTTGCAGTGTGCTGGCTTAATAATCCAATAGGGTTGATAGCCTCTGAAGTCCTATTTTAACTAAATCATATTGGGCCAGGATTTATGTCTTAACCCTTTGAGTACCAGGGACACTTGTAATATTGTATTATAGCTGTAAATAGACGATATTATGCAGCTTGGGAAGGATCTGTAATAGTTGTTGTTGTTGTTGTTGTTGTTGTTCCCCAAGCTGCCTGGCCGAACAGCCCCAAGGCCACGAGCAAGGCCAAGGCCATAACCGAGCACCCTAACAGAACCCCCCCCCACCCCCCGCCGACCACAATAAAGCCTGGGTGACCGAAGCCACTCCATGGCGGGGAGCTGAGGAGGGTGCGGAAACGCCCGGGAAACCAAAGCCCCATCCAGGACCCTGTGCCCCTCAGCAATTATGAAGAGAAAGTTGAGGGGCAAAGGAAAAATGTGACGCTTTGGCTTCCAATCTTGGTAGATTGGGAAGTCAATCCACGGAAGAGACGCCGTCACTTGAGATCTAGAAAATATATAAGTAAAAGGAACAGTCAGAGTAAGCTATGGGTATGGCAGAGATCGCTCAGTTCTCACTCTGATAGACCAGCCCATCACCACATGACTAGAACCCAATCCTCTCAGCATCAGCTAGGAAAGGCCCTAGAAAGCCGCCTTTGGCGGGGGGATAGCTCCCCTATTTCAACCCCTTTCGGGGTTGGGATAGTTTGCCTCCTCATTATTTGCTAGAGGTCCTTCCTAAGCTAAATATAATCGACTAATAGTTACCAGTGAGGGACGTCCCTGGTACTGAACGGGTTAAAGCGTACGGTTAAGGGCACTTGAACACAGGGCACTACCATCGATAACATCTAGACATTATGTATTGACTGAGAGATAGGGCTTCAGTCTTTATGTATTGACTGAGAGATAGGGCTTCAGTCTTTATGTATTGACTGAGAGATAGGGCTTCAGTCTTTATGTATTGACTGAGAGATAGGGCTTCAGTCTTTATGTATATCTCAATATTAAGGGGACGTTATTATTGATGATACTTTTGTTTGTATTGCCAGTATATAATAAAATAGAATAAAATAGAGAGTGAAAATCAAAATAGGTAAAGTGGGGATTGGGCTTGAGCATATAGATAGATAGATAGATAGATAGCCAGTATATATATAGATAGATAGATAGATGGGCAGTATATATATATTTGTCTTAGTTTGCTCCCTATACCTCGATCAAGCATAAACAAAAATCATCCCAAAACCGGCCCCCTTCGATATAAATTTGTATTTTTTCGGTAGAAAAATGTCCCGGCCCAAGGCCGATACCTCCAAAATTACAGGCTCGCTATAACTCGACAGGAAAATATCGACCTCTAAATGGGACCAAAGGTCTTAATATTGACAAGGAAATAAACTAAAGTCTTAACATTTGAAAACTAATGGCACTAAACATGAAGGAGAAGGGGGTTGAAAAATAATGGCACTAAACATGAAGGAGAAGGGGGTTGAAAAATAATGGCACTAAACATGAAGGAGAAGGGGGTTGAAAAATAAACAAATACTTTCCCTTAAGAAACTAATTTACATTGAGTTACACAAATGTAAACCTTATTTTTCTTTATTTTATGCTGATTTTCTTCTTTGTCACAAGGAACTGAAGTTCACGTACTGTTCTTCATCATTTTACAGTGTGCTGGCTTCATAATCCAGAAGGGTTGATAGCCTCTGAAGTCCTATTTTCAACACATTCAGTACCAGCGACGTACTTTGGATTTGATGTCAGCTACATTTAGACGATTTTATGAAGCTTAGGAAGGATATATGGTAGGTAAAAGGATTAATTGAGATCGTGTGTAGCCTTTGTATTAGTAGATGTCCTTCCTAAGCTGAATGAAAGTGTTTAATAGCTGCCAGAGTATAATGAAAAGAAAGGATCTCACCGGTATTGCATGGGTTAATTAACTTTGACACATTTTAGCAGGATTAAGGGGGTGGTAGTCGCTTTTTCTGGACCCCCTTTTCCTTCATGTTTAGCAAAATAATTTTGAAATTTTAAGACTTTTCCCCCCATTCCGTTGTCAATTTCAAGACCTTTCGTGCCATTTAGGTGTATATTTTTTCCTGGCGAGCGATAGCGAGCCTGTAATTTTAAGAGGAACCAAAAAATGTACAAATTTATCTAGGGGGTGTATTTCTAAGCTTGATGGAGGTCTAGCGAGGAAACTAAATAATAAATGAATTAATGAATTGATAGACCATAAAACCAGCCCCTTAAACCAATCACATCATTATTTTCACTCAATATATTCCAGTGTATTCAGAAAGGGTTAATTGACCACTTGCGAGTTTCAGGCTATAAGGAAGTTGGTGCCGTGAACATCGATATTATAATGTAAAACTTGCAAAATAAACAAACCAAAACGTATACGAACACAGTAAAAAGACAAAACAACTAATCATAACTAATTAAAGATAAATGCAATAATAATATGTGTTTCTGATGGATAAAAGGTTTGATTAATTTGGTTTTATGTATTTATAAATGTATTGTGACCGTATTTTAGTGGATAATTCTGATAAATATTGATGTTTACAGCTCCAACGTCCTTATAGCCTGAAACTCGCAAGTGGTTAATTGCAGACTTACGGTATAGACAACATTATGGATAAATATTAAGGGGATAGTTTTTTTCTGGACCCCCTTCTCCCTCACGTTTAGCTCGATTAGTTATGAGATTTTAAAACGTTCGCCCCATTAGTTTGGCGATTTTAAGACCTCCTACTTTGTCAATTGTAAGACCTTTCGTGCCATTAAGGTGCAGATTTTTTCCTGGCAAAGCTGATTTTTTTTTTTTTTTTTTTGCCCTGGCGATTCCTGGCGAGTGATAGTGAACCTGTTATTAAAATATACAAATTTATCTCGGGGGAAAACATCCTTATTAACGTTAAGCACAGGAGTGGTTATTGCCAGATAACATGCAATTTTATATATGATTGTTCATGTTATTTTATATTTTATTATCAAATTGGTGTCGTGAAGAAAAGCACACACACATACACATACAGTGTGTGTGTGTGTGTGTGTGTGTGTGTGTGTGTGTGTGTGTGTGTGTGTGTGTACTACTATTTTCTGTTCATAACTTTATTAATGTGAATGTACAAGTTGGTACAAGTTTCATATATATGGAAAACGCCATTTAGTTTGTGAATCTGGTTTTATATTAATATGTCGCAAGGAGTTAATATGTTTACCTTGCTCTGTTATATAATGCAAAAATATATATTAATGGATTTATGTGTGGAAAATCATGTTCAACTTATGTATATCTATATTTTATTAATTTCACCACAACACCAAACACCTCCAATGAAATTAATGAAGGCATATATGTGATCCACCGGGATTCGAACCTGGGTTATCACACACAAATGTTTTAAACACTCTAACCATTGCACCACCGAGACGGTTATACAGTATATTGAGTTATGGATTTATGTATGTAAAGTCATGTTCAAATTATGTATGCACAGTATAATTGAGTTATCATGATCATAACTTATATAATCCAAGAGACCCTACGTATGGCGGCAGTTGCAGTAATAATATTATATCAACATCCGATTGTAAAGGACCAGTAAGCATAACAGGGAAGTGATAAAGGGAGTATGTGCTGAGGTGTTTACTTCCCTGAACTTCGCTTTATGGGGTGAATGAGGGGTAATGGAGATGTCGCACCGAAAACAACTCGCCCCGCAATTGCACGAGGAACTTGCCCCGTTTTGGTTAGGTTAGGTTAGGTTAGTTTAAGTTAAGTTAGGTTAGGTTGGGTTAGTTTAATATGAAATAATATAATATAAACATATATTCGTTTCAGGGTGATATAACGTCGGAGTGAGTTGTTTTCGGGGCGAGTCCTCCAGTATTCTGAGTGAGTGTCCCTGCCCCACCTGTGTGTGTTATCAGGTATATGTTATGGTGTGGGTGATAATGGTGTTACATGTGTTGGTGTGGTGTGGTGTACATGGTGGTGTCATGGTGTGGTAGTGACGTAGTTCTCACATCCACCTGTCGGGATCTGGCCCGGAGCTGAGTGAGCAATTGGTGATAACAGGTGGACTCATACTGTATATACTATTTGGGAAGTTGTACAATCGTTGCAAATAGTAAGATAAGCTCTAGCAGTCTCCTTATTCTTGGCAATGGAATATATTAAGGGACAAATACGTGTCGTGGGAAGAGAGAGAGAGAGAGAGAGAGAGAGAGAGAGAGAGAGAGAGAGAGAGAGAGAGAGAGAGAGAGAGAGAGAGAGAGAGAGAGAGAGAGAGGGGGGTCCCCCCCCCCCCTTCATACATTTCAATGAATTTTCGATTCATGATGCATTATAGTTTAAAACATAGTAAACATTTCTTTAGTCTGTACCCCTCCCCCCACACACACTGACACACGCACATACCAGGACATAAACATAAATATTTGCTTAAAAATAATCTTATCATTAGTGTTTTCCCTGACTTATCAGTGGAGCTGTAGTAAAAATCTTCAGGATTTTTATTCAGCGCCATTTCTGTCTAGCCCTTGCTCAGATAATCAATAGCGCTCAGTAAGAAACGTTAGGATTGGTCAGGCATCAATCTATGTAATACGTGAGTGCTGATTGGCCGAGAGAGATAAGAGATGTGAGGTACCAGACTAGTAGCCAATCACAGACTATCAGTCACTATTCATCTGCCAATCACAGAGCTACACACACACCTTCGACTGCCATTGGTTATTGACTCTGCAATATGTATGTATATTTTCCTAAAGTAAACATTATTATTGAGGACTATATTACTGATTATTGTCATTATTATTAACAATATTATTATTATTACTATCATTAGGATTATTTTATAAATTATTCACATGACTTGGGTATTACTTTACACTCACATTATATTATAAATTAATTTGGATTTACTTGAACTACTTTATGGATCTTATCAAAGTTATCAGCATTGGAAGTATACAGGGTCTTATCCATTTTCCCCCGACGGCCGATTTAAGTTCGAACATCCCTGACAATTTGACATTTTTCAAAATAAAGACAGCGCTTGTCTAATTTAAAATAAACTACAATTAAATAATGTATTTTCGGTGCACGTTAGGTCTTAATATATTGTTAATGAATGTTCTTCGTTTTTTTTCTTTCTCAGATATATAGGTAAAAAAATGTCAGTGACCATGAAGTGCTGTTTACTGTTTGCTGTCCTGTGCTGCACACTGGTGGCTGTGTCGGCTGCACCCAGGGTTAGTACAGCTTTATTATATTTAGTCTATATTTACCTCTTAGTGTACTCTAGGACACAAATCGTGGTATTAAGGAGAGATGGGCTTATATATTTGTTCATTTATGTATCTATTTTTTTTTTTTTTTTTTTTTTTTTTTTTTTTTTTAAAGTTTCCTCCATAGACCTACATAAAACTTAGAAAAACATCAATTAGATCCCCCTTCTAGATGAATTTGTAAATTTTTCGGTAGAAAAATGTCTCGGCAAAGGCCGGTTCTTCCAAAATTACAGGCTCACTAATATCGTTCGTCAGGAAAAAAATCGACACCAAAATAGCACGAAAGATAGTAATATTGACACAAAAATTATGCAAAAGGTCTGAAAATCGACAAACTAATGGGGCAAACATCGTACATTCTGAAAACTAATGGGGATAAACATGAAGGAGAAGGGGGTCTAGAAAAACTACCCATCTCCCCTTAAGTTTACAAAGCTATCCCGAACTGCATCAAGTTAATTATTTAACGAGTATTTACATTTTGGAGGTTTGTTTTGTTGTTCGACGTTTCCTTGACCAATTTGAACGTTCAGGGTGCTAATATCGATGGTATACTGTAACTATAACTTTAGTATATAGCTGTATCGTATAGTAATTCAATTAATAGTTAACTCCTATTCTTAACCCATTCAGTACCGATGACGCCCTTTGCAATATTTGTTGTGATTTTCATATTGATTTTTCTCATATCAGTCTCTTCATAAATACCATATCCAAATGAGTAGACATAAACATGAACATCAATTAGGAACTTTTATGAACACTTTAGATTGATAACATTGGTTGCGAACACTTCATTTCGTAGTGACCCTTTGACACACGTTTCATTCGGCAATCCGAAGAACTGATAGATTTTTCCCGTGATCCTCATGTTCCGAAGGGACTGGAGTTCTCGAAAAGGGGCTCCAGTCATGACGCTATTCTTGACTTACAGTGTGCTGGCTTAATAATCCAGAAGGGTTGATAGCCTCTGAAGTCATATTTTAACTAACTAACTCATGTTCCATCTACTTATTTGAATCTGGCATTTACGAAAAAAAACAAAAAAACAAAAATCTATTCGTTAGTGTCATTTAAAATTTAAAATAATAATTATTTACCTATCTAAATCTTAATTAATGTAGTATCATGAAAGTTTAGAATACGTGTGACTATACCCAGTTTCTTTTCAACTGAAGGTAAATTGCAAAGTTCTCATAAAAAAATCCTAGTTATTTTGAAGATTTTGTAGTGAAATATAGTGCAAATTATATAAACTTGGTCTGAATATGATGCAGAGACTTAGTGGTTTCATACTTTTCCATTAAGTAACACGAAATTAGCTGCTAAGGAATTAAATTTACCGTCAGATGAAATGAAACAGGGCATAGTTAGTTAGCGACCTAATAATAATCTGTCATTACTACACAAACCACTATTTAATACATTTCTATTAATTTTCCATTTATGATGCATGCTAGTATAGAACATGATAAACATCGCTTTAGTCTACTTGCAACGACCTTTTTTGTCCAAAGTTGTTGTTGACTATTATTTATTTCACATTAGGAGTTGAAGTTAACCCTTTGAAGATTATGACGCATTTTGACAGTTTTTTCTGGCTAGCATTAGACAATTTTATACAGCTTAGGAAGGATCTGCGAGACTATCCCAAATCACCCTCTGATTGCCACATACCCTTCCTAACCTGAATCCAATCGTCCACTAATAGCCAGAAAACAAAGACGAAATGTGTAATTGGATCTTGAAAGGCTTAAGTTGAGATGGGCCGGTTTCCTGGACCACTTTCTCCCTCGTGTTAAGCCCCATTAGTTTTGAAATGTTAAGATATTTGCCCCATTAGTTTGTCGATTTTAAGACCTTTCGCCCAATTTCTTCGTCAATATTTAGACCTTCCGTGCTATTTAGGTGTCGATGTTTTCCCTGGCGAACGATAGTGAGCCTGTAATGTTGGAAGAACCGGCCTTCAGCCGGGAAAATTTTCTACCGAAAAATGTATAAATTAATCTAGAAAGGGGATCTAATGGATTTTTTTTTTTTTTTAATTTAGTGGAGGTCTAGGGAGGAAACTAGAAAATAATGAATACATGCAAAAATCGCCCAAAAAGTGAACCATCCCCCCTTAACCCTCTGATGATCGATGACGCACTTCGTTTCGGTTCTCTGGGTAATATTAGACGATTGTATTCAGATTAGGAAGGGCATACGAAAGTCGGAGGGTTTATTGAGATAGTCTGTACAAATTATATCCCCACATATTCTTCCTAAGCTGTATACAATCGTCTAATAATAGCCAGAATAAACTAACAAACTGCATCACAATCTTCAAGGGGTTGATTTACATAATTTGTACCACTTTGATTCGATGAGATCCTTCCTAATCTGCATAAAATCATCTAATAATAGTCAGAAAAAAGCGTCCTCAAATAGTGAAAGGGTTAAGGGGAGATGGGCCGTTTTTCTGGTCCCCTTCTTCATCATGCTTATCCCCATTAGTTTTGAGATTTTAAGACGTTTGCCCATTAGTTTGTCGAATTTAAGATCTTTTGCCCCATATCTTTGTCAATATTAAGACCTTTCGTGCCTTTTAGGTGTCGATTTTTTTTCCTGGCGAGCGTTAGCGAGCCGGCCTTCGGCCTTGACGTTCTTCTACCGAACAATTTACAAATTAATTTCGTAGGGGGATCTAATGGAAGTTATTTTTTAAGTTTGATGGAGGTTTAGGGAGGAAAGTGAACAATAAATGAATATATAAATATATAGAACCGCCAAAATAACCAGTGTTCCCTTAACAGTGCTTCTCTCTCTCCCCCAGGTCCGCCACCACCACTGCAGCCACCATCACAACAATGGTAGGTAGACCTATCTCACTGGAAGGGGGGGTTTTATCTGGACCTCCATATCCCTCATGTTTAGCCCCATTAGTTTGGAGCTATTAAGACGTTAGTTTCATTACTTATACGAATATATGAAACGTTTCGTCTCATTTCTCGGTCAATTTTAAGACCTTTCGTGCCATTTAGGTGTCGATTTTTTCCTGGCGAGCGACAGCCAGCCTGCAATTTAGGGGGAAGGCCAGGACATTGTTCTACTGAACATTTTGTGTGTGGGTTTTTTTTTCTCGAATGCTAGATGTAGGTCTAGGCTGCAAACTTAAAAATAAATAGATAAATACAAGACAATTAATATAATTCTATTTCTACCTGTTGATCTTTATTGACATTTTTATAATTAATATTTTCTGCCCTCTCTCTTCATCTCTTAGGTTTAGGTGGAGAGGTGGCCAAGGTTGGAGCGACGGAGGTCGAGAGCAGGAGGGAAGGAGTAACGGAAAAATCGAATAGGTATGGGATACAAAACGAACCAAATGAACAATGGGAATTAGGAAGGGAAGAATTAGCAGATGCTAGGAGGATAGATAGAAACAAAGGTTCACTAATCGGGATGGAAAGAGTAGAGGGAGCGATTGAGGAGGATAATTTTGAGGATATACGGGGAATGAGGCAAGATGCGCAGGAGTTAGGCAATGTAGCGCAGGATACAATAGAGGAAGCTAGAGAAAGATTCGATTCACTGGAGATTGAGGGAGGTATAACAGAGGATATCAGAGGCATGAGGAAGCAAGGAGACCATACGAGACATAATCAAGGGGAACCGACAACAGGAGCGAACATAAGGAGGGGGAAGGCAACAGAGTTAATACAGCAAGATACCATGACGGTACACCAGGATACAACAATAATACAAGGAGATACAGTAGTGACCGAACATTCAAGGCAAAATGCAAGATATGAAGGTATAAGAAATCTAGGAGAGGAAGAAGCTAACCAAGTAAAGAGTGATTTGCCAGAGGGTGAACTAAAAATGGAGAGGGGAAGAGTTGATGGAGACAGAATTGAGCATTGTGATGATAATGGGGAGGATTGGATACAGCAGGAAACAAGGGGCATACAGCAGGGTGTAGACAAGCGATACAGGGTGCAACAGGGAGACACAAGCAGAGACCGACAGGGTGCAACAGAGGAGGGTAGCACAGAGCCAGATAACGTGCAGGAGGGTAGCACAGAGACAGTTAAGGTGCAACAGAGAGGGGGAGACAGGGATAAACAGAGTGAGAGAGACAGGGAGCGACAGAATGAGAGGGACAGGGTTGTGTGGGGCAAGTGTTCGCCACGCTACGCTACGGTACGAGCCAACCAAGACTCTGTGCTACACTGCGAGATGTACACACCCACATCCTCCAGAGTCACCTGGTTCAAGGACGACCTGCCAATTATACAGGTACAATTTTATATTGATAAAAATATATTAAAAAAAGTTGACAAAATATATATAAAGACCAAAGACTCCAAAGTGGGAGGGACACTTTATTGACAACGTTCCGCATACAAATTTATCTCGAAGGGAGGTCTTGGGGGTATTTCTAGGGAGCAAACTAAACAAATCGATAAATATATAAATAATATACAATGTATAATAAATAAATTAAACCTCCCCTTCATGCAATATTTTGGACAACAGTTTCATAACCAAAATCGCTAGAAAGTATCACCATCCGACCTGATTTAATAATAGGAACTTTCAAATTAGTTTTTTTTTTGGGTGGGTCTATATATGCTGTAACTGTGACAATGTTCCAACTCTTAAAAAAGCAATGTCATTCTTATTTTTAGGAAACCAACAGTGCGGTGGAGGAAGGTAGAGGTGGTGGAGGAGGGGCCGAGAGGGACACTACAACCTCCAGACTACACCTCAGTTCTGTGGTTTACCTGGATTGTCCTTCACACCGACACCAGGTAAGGCTTTGGTAATTAATTAGAGCATAATAGATTACCTCGTCCTTGTAAACTCCGAGTGACTATTGCAATATACAGTTATATGTATGGCAATATATTCGTAATACATTAGTATATGAACATAAATGTTTTAATACATACATACTGTACATACATACATACAAATAAATTATTAATCAAGCACACACACACACTCTCTCTATTTCTATCTCTCTCATATACACACACAAACATGGACAGTCACAATCAGACTCCTTCATTAGTTGGTCTCAGTATAATCGTTTGTGTTATTATTTCCCAGGGCTTGTATCGCCTGGACGTGGTCACACCGAGTGGTCAGCTATATTCCAGGACATTCACCGTTATACTCGCAGGTAAGTCACTATTTCAGTAAGTCGAAAGGGATGATTGGAGGTGGTCATAGAGACGAATTCTTGTTTTCTACCTAATATATTAATGCGATGTGCTTGCTGAGGTATAATTGAATAGTAGGGCAAGTCAGAGCAGCGAGTTAGATAGATTTTTTTTTTTTTTTTTAAAGTTTGTTCTATCTCTAACACTTGATGTTCTTGCAGAGAGAGAGAACACGGTAACCAGTCAGAGCTGCCAGTTGGGTCCGGGGCTCCTCAAACTACTCCCCCGCATCGCCCTCTTCGCTAGACAGGCACAGGGGTCCCTAGGGGCGTCCGTCTCCCTACCCTGCCGCGTCGCCCACCCCTCACCCTCCATCGCCCTCACCTGGTATCGACACCATCGTCCTATCCTGCCCTCTAATAAATATCAGGTCAGTTGGGTCTGTTTTTACCTGTTAGTACGTTTATTCCCTCTCAACACTCTTCGAGAAGTAGATACGAGGCCGTTGTAATAGCTTATCCTGCAATTCCTTCACATTCACCTTCAAATTCTTTCCCTTGCCAGGTATACTTTACTCTTTATATCGTCTTCATTATATCGGATAGCAAGTTGTCAGTTCAATTTTTGCCCCTTGCACTCTCTCATCCTCCTCCATTTTCATCCCTCTTTCCTCTGCTGTTTCTCTCGTGTACACCTCTATCACTTCAGTCACTCTATTCACAGTATTTATCTTTCATCCCTATTTTATCATATATCCTGTTACGTCGCCCACCCCTCACCCTCCATCTCCCTCACCTGGTATCGCCATCATAGTCCCCTTCTGCCCTATAGTAAGTATCAGGTTAGTTGGGTGTCTATTGTTCTGCCCTTCATAAGTTACTATATTCACCCTAGCAACCATCCCCCATGAAAAGAAACAAGCTGTAGAATATACAAAAATCCCTCAGAATATGATCCTTTGTGGCCACTTTTCCGGTAATCAAATCGTCTGGCAAATAAAAAAGTGGCAATACATAGCTATATAGATCACCCAAGCGACTCTCACCAGTCCCCTTTTCAACACACAAAATAACATAAGGGAACGGGAGTCTGTAGAGAGCCGATTGGCCCACACACGGCAGATCCCTTTCACACCCAACCCATCTCGTCCATATGCCTATCTAATTTTATCTTGAAGCTTTCTATCGTTCTTGATCCTACTATTGCACACTATAACACATTGTTTCCCGAGTAGTCAATTTTCCACTCATTATGTTACTCTCATAGTCTACCCCCTAGTAAGTATAATTTCCGCGTTATCACCCTTGTCCCTTATTCAGCAACCATACCTATTCACTGATTATTTGTAATAGCGCTTCATCTCCAGTGCCTGTTATCTGGTCCCCTTTTTCCCTCGTGTTAGGCCCCATTTGTTTTGAGATTATAAGACGTTTGGCCCATTAGTTTGGCGATTTTGACACCTTTCGCCCCATTTCGTTGTTAATTTTAAGACCTTTCATGCCATTTAAGTGTTTATTTTTTCCTGGCGAGCGAAAACCAGCCTGACATTTTAAAAGGAACTGGCCTTTGGCCGGGAAATTTTTCTACCGAAAAATGTACACATTTATCTTGAAGGGGGTTCTAGGGGGTGTTTTGTTAAGCTTGATGGAGGTCTAGCGAGGAAACTAAGAAATAAAGGAATAAATGAACTAATAGAAAACAAATAAAATAAACCCGGCCCATCTCCCCTTAAGACCATTTTTCAAACTTCCCAACATTAAATAGTCCTTTTCTCTCTCCACCAGATCCTGTCCTCCGGCGAACTGGTAATAAACGACTTGACCACCGCCGACACGGGCATCTACACCTGCCGAGTCGTGTACAGGTTGTTTCCCCGCCTCTTGGACCAATCACACACTATGGTCTTTCCGCTCCGGTAGCTTTCCTCTTGAGAACACTAAACACGTACGCTTAGATACGTTTAAATGATAAATGATAAATGAAAATACACACACACACACACATACACACACGTACACGTACACAAACAAGCAATCAACTCAAATATCATTTAAACACATATTATTCACTGCTTAGAACGACAAATACAAACTTATATACACATCGCGATACATATATAATAATATGCAAGCTCAAAATACACACACTATTCATAAACACAACAAATTTATTTAATCACACATTCAAATATAATCCCATATACAGAAAGATATATGGTGAAACAGGGAGAAAGAAACACACACACACACACACACACACACACACACACACACACACACACACACACACACACACACACACACACACACACACACACACACACACACACACACACACACACACACACACACACACACACACACACACACCAGATGGAGTCACACTATATTCCATTAACAGTTCAATCTGAAGAGTCAACACAACAATATAAAACAAGACTCTGAAACAAAGGTGGCATATGAACATAAGTGAATATGAAGTTATCCTAGTCAGTAACGAGTCAGAGAAATAATGCAACAACAATGTCAACAATAAACAAAAACAAACAAATAATAATACCCATAATACTAAATATAGAAATAATAATTATAATAAAAATAATAATGATAATAATAATAATAATAATATAAATAATAATACAAATAATAATATAAGTAATAATGCAAATACTACTACTACTACTACTAATACTACTACTACTACTACTACTAATAATAATAATAATGACTATGATGATGAAGGCGACGATGAAAAAATTATTACAATTGGGCCCATTGACCACTTGGGAGTTTCCGACTATAAGGAAGTTGGAGCCGTAAACATCGATATTGAACAGAAATGCAATACAAATGTTGTTTTCTGATGGACAGACAGTATGTTGAAGTATAATTTATATATTTAGAAATGTACTACAACCTTATTTCATCTGGTAATTGTGCTAAATAACTGTCTACAGCTCCAACTTACTTACATAACGAAACTTGCAAGTGGTCAATTTTTCAGACGTATTTTTTTTTTAGCCTAGTCCGACTATTTCTGGTAATTATTGCTTACCGATCCAGATGCAAATATGTATAATTGAACTTTGGTTAATAATAGATAATAATAAATTATAATCCATCTATAAATTATTTGAAGGAAAACATATCTGGTTTGAAATTATGTTTCTTATTGTTTTTTTTTCTTTTGTAATTGCTAAAATAAAATTATGCTTGATAAAATTAATAAAATTAATACAAAAATGAGCCCCCGAGCTAAGTCTCATTCCAGATTCCGAACTTTGAGTCACCTTTCCAGATACTGTCAAGCTACAGTATATAGTCAGGGACTCCATCAAAAAACAATTACTGTATATCAATTAATAACAATGGGTCAATATACCTCTTACAGGGTTAAGGGGGGTAACCTGCTTTTTTTGTCTCTCCTTTCCTCTCCTGTTCTGGGTTTCATCCATTCGGCCCCATTCAGCCTACTGTTTTAAGACGTTTATCTCCATCCAGTCGATTTGTTCCGCAACCCAGCATATTTTTTATTAGGTTTTTGACACCAGACTAAATTTGTAAATTTTTCGATAGAAAAATGTCTCCGGGGAAGCCGGATTTCTCCATACAATGCTGGCTCGCTATCGCTCGCCAGGAAGAAATCGACACCTGGATGTAGGCCTATTGGGCCTAAACATTGGTCAAAATTATAAAATAATTACACCATTGAAACAGCAACGGCGAGACGAATCCAAATATGTAATAATATTGACAAGTCAAAATTCGACCAAAATCACCCAAGATTTTTCAACCAAAATATGTCTAGAAGCAGCTTGGCGAGAAAAAACGAATGGCACCAGTTAGAATTTTCTAGGACTTATAGTTTGGGCTACAGAGGACTTTTAAAGTCCAAACAAACGGTCCCATGGGCCCTCCAGGAAGGCAAAGTCAAAATCGAAATCCTAAACTAATGGTCCGATTTTAATTTTGTTTGCACCATTCGATTCAGCTTGCCAAAGTGTACTTCTGGTATAAATTAAACAAAATCCGTACATAAATATCTCGTCTATGGAGTTTTTAAACTTTGAAATAGGCCTATTGGGCCTAAATATTTGTCAAAAATTAATAATAATTACACCATTGAAACCACAACGGCAAGACGAATCCAAATATGTAATAATATTGACAAGTCAAAATTTGACCAAAATCACCGATTTGCCTGGGCAAATCCCAAGGTTTTTCGATCCAAATATTTTCGATTCTGGGCGAATGGCTGGGCGAAAATGAAATCTACGACCATGTCTATAAGCAACTCGGCGAGATAAAACGAATGGCACCAGTTAGAATAATCTAGGACTTATAGTATGGGCTACAGAGGACTTTTAATGTCCAAAAAAACGGTCCCCTGGGCCCTTCAGGAAGGCCAAGCCAAAATCGAAATCCTAAGATAATGGTCCTATTTTAATTCAGTTTGCGCTATTCGATTCAGCTTGCCAAAGTGTACTTATGATATAAATTTAAACAAAATCCGTACATAAATAACTCGTCTATGGAGTTTTTAAACTTTAAAATAGGCCTATTGGGCCTAAAAATTGGTCAAAACAAAATACACCATTGAAACCACAACGGCGAGACGAATCCAAATATGCAATAATATTGACAAGTCAAAATTTGACCAAAATCACCGATTTGCCTGGGCTTTAATTAAAACCCAAGGTTTTTCGACCAAAATATTTTCGATTCTGAACGAATGGCTGGGCGAAAATGAAATCTACGACCATGTTTAGAAGCAGCTCGGCGAAAAAAACCGAATGGCACCAGTTAGAATTCTCTAGGACTTATAGTTTGGGCTACAAAGGACTTTTAATGTCCAAAAAACGGTCCCCTGGGTCCTCCAGGAATGCCAAGTCAAAATCAAAATCCTAAACTAATGGTCCGATTTTAATTCTGTTTGCGTCATTCGATTCAGCTTGCCAAAGTGTACTTATGGTATAAATTTAAACAAAATCCGTACATAAATAACTCGTCTATGGAGTTTTTAAACTTTAAAATAGGCCTATTGGGCCTAAAAATTTGTCAAAATTTAAAAATAATTACACCATTGAAACCGCAACGGCGAGACGCATCCAAATATGTAATAATATTGACAAGTCAACATTCGACCAAAATCACCGATATGCCTGGGCGAATGGCTGGGCTAAAATGAAATCTATGACCATGGCACCAGTTAGAATTCTCTAGGACTTATAGTTTGGGCTACAGAAGACTTTTAAAGTCCAAAAAACGGTCCCCTGGGCCCTCCAGGAAGGCCAAGCCAAAATCGAAATCCTAAACTAATGGTCCAATTTTAATTCAGTTTACGCCATTCGATTCAGCTTGCCAAAGTGTACTTATGGTATAAATTTAAACAAAATCCGTACATAAATAACTCTTCCATGGAGTTTTTAAACTTTAAAATAGGCCTATTGGGCCTAAGAATTTGTCAAAATTAAAAAAATAATTACACCATTGAAACCGCAACGGCGAGACGAATCCAAATATGTAATAATACTGACAAGTCAAAATTCGACCAAAACACCGATTTGCCTAGGCAAATCCAAGGCAAGCTCAAGGTTTTTCGACCAAAATATTTTCGATTCTGAACGAATGGCTGAGCGAAAATGAAATCTACGACAATGTTTAGAAGCAACTCGGCGAGATAAAACGAATGGCACTAGTTAAAATTCTCTAGGACTTATAGTTTGGGCTACAGAGGACTTTTAAAGTCCAAAAAACGGTCCCCTGGGCCCTCCAGGAAGGCCAAGTCAAAATCGAAATCCTAACCTAATGGGCCGATTTTAATTCAGTTTACGCCATTCAATTCAGCTTGCCAAAGTGTACTTATGATATAAATTTAAACAAAATCCGTACATAAATAACTCGTCTATGGAGAAACTTTAAAATAGGCCTAGGGGGTCTAAAAATAGGTCAAAATTAAAACAAATGTATACCATTGAATCCGCAACGGCGAGACGAATCCAAATATGTAATAATATTGACAAGTCAAAATTCGACCAAATCACCGATATGCCTGGGCGAATGGCTGGGCTAAAATGAAATCTATGACCATGGCACCAGTTAGAATTCTCTAGGACTTATAGTTTGGGCTACAAAGGACTTTTAAAGTCCAAAAAACTGTCCCCTGGGCCCTCCAGGAAGGCCCAGTCAAAATCGAAATCCTAACCTAATGGTCCGATTTTAATTCTGTTTGCGCCATTCGATTCAGCTTACCAAAGTGTACTTATGGTATAAATTTAAAAAAATCCGTTCATAAATAACTAGTTTTTGGAGAAACTTTAAAATAGGCCTAGGGGGCCTAAAAATAGGTCAAAATTAAAACAAATGTATACCGTTGAATCCGCAACGGCGAGACGAATCCAAATATGTAATAATATTGAAAAGTCAAAATTCGACCAAAATCACCGATTTGCCTGGGCTTTAAATCCAAGATTTTTTGAGAAACATATTTTCGATTCTGGGCGAATGGCTGGGCGAACCCAAAACCCAAGGTTTTTTGAGAAACATATTTTCGATTCTGGGCGAATGGCTTGGCGAAAATGAAATCTAAGATCAGGCCTAGAAGCAGCTAGGCGGGAAAAATCGAATGGCACCAAGTAGAATTCCCTAGGACTTATAGTTTGGGCTACAGAGGACTTTTAAAGTCCAAAAAACGGTCCCCTGGGCCCTCCAGGAAGGCCCAGTCAAAATCGAAATCCTAACCTAATGGTCCGATTGTAATTCTGTTTGCGCCATTCGATTCAGCTTGCCAAAGTGTACTTATGGTATACATTTAAACAAAATCCGATCATAAATAACTCGTCTATGGAGTTTTTAAACTTTAAAATAGACCTAGGGGGCCTAAAAATGGGTCAAAATTAATACAAAAATATACCGTTGAATCCGCAACGGCGAGACGAATCCAAATATGTAATAATACTGACAAGTAAAAATTCGACCAAAATCACCGATTTGCCTGGGCTTTAAATCCAAGATTTTTTGAGAAACATATTTTTGATTCTGGGCGAATGGCTGGGCGAACCCAAAACCCATATAATAAACCCAAGGTTTTTTGAGAAAAATATTTTCGATTCTGGGTGAATGGCTATGCGAAATTGAAATCTAAGACCATGTCTAGAAGCAGCTCGGCAAGAAAAATCGAATGGCACCAAGTAGAATTCCCTAGAACTTATAGTTTGGGCTACAGAGGTCGTTTAATGTCCAAAAAACGGTTCCCTGGGCCCTCCAAGAAGGCCCAGTCAAAATCGAAATCCTAAACTAATGGTCCGATTTTAATTCTGTTTACGCCATTCGATTCAGCTTGCCAAAGTGTACTTATGGTATAAATTTAAACAAAATCCGTTCATAAATAACTCGTCTATAGAGTTTTTAAACTTTAAAATAGGCCTAGGGGGCCTAAAAATAGGTCAAAATTAAAACAAAATTAAACCGTTGAATCCGCAACGGCGAGACGAATCCAAATATGTAATAATATTGACAAGTTAAAATTCGACCAAAATCACCGATTTGCCTGGGCAAAGGTTTTTTGAGAAGCATATTTTCGATTCTGGGCGAATGGCTGGGCGAAAATTAAATCTAAGACCATGTCTAGAAGCAGCTCGGCGAGAAAAATCGAATGGCACCAAGTAGAATTCCCTAGGACTTATAGTTTGGGCTACAGAGGACCTTTAAAGTCTAAAAAACGGTCCCCTGGGCCCTCCAGGAAGGCCCAGTCAAAATCGAAATCCTAACCTAATGGTCCGATTTTAATTCTGTTTGCGCCATTCGATTCAGCTTGCCAAAGTGTACTTAAGGTATAAATTTTAAAAAAATCCGTTCATAAATAACTCGTTTATGGAGTTTTTAAACTTAAAAATAAGCCTAGGGGGCCTAAAAATAGGTCAAAATTAAAACAAAATTATACCGTTGAATCCACAACGGCGAGACGAATCCAAATATGTAATAATATTGACAAGTCAAAATTCGACCAAAATCACCGATTTACCTGGGCTTAATTTTTGAGAAACATATTTTCGATTCTGGGCGAATAGCTGGGCGAAAATGAAATCTAATACCATGTCTAGAAGCAGCTCGGCGAGAAAAATCGAAGGGCACCAAGTAGAATTCCCTAGGACTTATAGTTTGGGCTACAGATGACTTTTAAAGTCCAAAAAACGGTCCCCTGGGCCCTCCAGGAAGGCCCAGTCAAAATCGAAATCCTAACCTAATGGTCCGATTTTAATTCTGTTTGCGCCATTCGATTCAGCTTGCCAAAGTGTACTTATGGTATAAATTTAAACAAAATCCGTTCATAAATAACTCGTCTATGGAGTTTTTAAACCTTAAAATAGGCCTAGGGGGCCTAAACGTAGGTCAAAATTAATAAAACATTATACCGTTGAATCCGCAACGGCGAGACGAATCCAAATATGTAATAATATTGACAAGTCAAAATTCGACCAAAATCAGCGATTTGCCTAGTCTTTAAATCGAAGGTTTTCTTGAGAAACATATTTTCGATTCTGGGCGAATGGCTGAGCGAAAATGAAATCTAAGACCATGTCTAGAAGCAGCTCGGCGAGAAAAATCGAATGGCACCAAGTAGAATTCCCTAGGACTTATAGTTTGGGCTACAGAGGACCTTTAAAGTCTAAAAAACGGTCCCCTGGGCCCTCCAGGAAGGCCCAGTTAAAATCGAATTCCTAACCTAATGGTCCGATTTTAATTATGTTTGCGCCATTCGATTCAGCTTGCCAAAGTGTACTTATGGTATAAATTAAAAACAAATCCGTTCATAAATAACTCTTCTATTGAGTTTTTAAACTTTAAAATAGGCCTAGGGGGCCTAAAAATAGGTCAAAATTAAAACAAAATTATACCGTTGAATCCGCAAAGGCGAGACGAATCCAAATATGTAATAATATTGACAAGTCAAAATTCGACCAAAATCACCGATTTGCCTGGGCTTTAAATCCAAGATTTTTTGAGAAACACATTTTCGATTCTGGGCGAATGGCTGGGCGAACCCAAAACCCAAGGTTTTTTGAGAAACATATTTTCGATTCTGGGCGAATGGCTTGGCGAAAATGAAATCTAAGACCATGCCTAGAAGCAGCTCGGCGAGAAAAATCGAATGGCACCAAGTAGAATTCCCTAAGACTTATAGTTTGGGCTACAGAAGACTTTTAAAGTCCAAAAAAACGGTCCCCTTGGCCCTCCAGGGAGGCCCAGTCAAAATCGAAATCCTAACCTAATGGTCCGATTGTAATTCTGTTTACGCCATTCGATCCAGCTTGCCAAAGTGTACTTATGGTATAAATTAAAAAAAAATCCGTTCATAAATAACTCGTCTATGGAGTTTTTAAACTTTAAAATAGGCCTAGGGGGCCTGAAAATAGGTCAAAATTAAAACAAAATTATACCATTGAATCCGCAACGGCGAGACGAATCCAAATATGTAATAATATTGACAAGTTAAAATTCGACCAAAATCACCGATTTGCCTGGGCTTTAAATCCAAGATTTTTTGAGAAACATATTTTCGATTCTGGGCGAATGGCTGGGCGAACCCAAAACCCAAGGTTTTTTGAGAAACATATTTTCGATTCTGGGCGAATGGCTTGGCGAAAATGAAATCTAAGACCATGCCTAGAAGCAGCTCGGCGAGAAAAATCGAATGGCACCAAATAGAATTCCCTAGGACTTATAGTTTGGGCTACAGAGGACTTTTAAAGTCCAAAAAAACGGTCCCCTGGGCCCTCCAGGAAGGCCCAGTCAAAATCGAAATCCTAACCTAATGGTCCGATTGTAATTCTGTTTACGCCATCCGATCCAGCTTGCCAAAGTGTACTTATGGTATAAATTAAAAAAAAATCCGTTCATAAATAACTCGTCTATGGAGTTTTTAAACTTTAAAATAGGCCTAGGGGGCCTAAAAATAGGTCAAAATTTAAAAAATATTATACCGTTGAATCTGCAACGGCGAGACGAATCCAAATAGTTAATAATATTGACAAGTCAAAATTCGACCAAAATCACCGATTAACCAAGGTTTTTTGAGAAACATATTTTCGATTCTGGGCGAATGGCTGGGCGAAAATGAAATCTAAGACCATGTCTAGAAGCAGCTCGGCGAGAAAAACGAATGGCACCAAGTAGAATTCCCTAGGACTTATAGTTTGGGCTACAGAGGACTTTTAAAGTCCAAAAAACGGTCCCCTGGGCCCTCCAGGAAGGCCCAGTCAAAATCGAATTCCGAAACTAATGGTCCGATTTTAATTGTGTTTGCGCCATTCGACTCAGCTTGCCAAAGTGTACTTATGGTATACATTTAAACAAAATCCGTTCATAAATAACTCGTCTATGGATTTTTAAACTTTAAAATAGGCCTAGGGGGCCTAAAAATAGGTCAAAATTAAAACAAAATTATACCGTTGAATCCGCAACGGCGAGACGAATCCAAATATTTAATAATATTGACAAGTCAAAATTCGACCAAAATCACCGATTTGCCTGGGCTTAAACCCAAGTTTTTTTGAGAAAAATATTTTCGATTCTGGGTGAATGGCTGGGCGAAAATGAAATCTAAGACCATGTCTAGAAGCAGCTCGGCGAGAAAAATCGAATGGCACCAAGTAGAATTCCCTAGGACATATGGTTTGGGCGATGATCCTGGGACACTTAGGCGCCTGTTACAATTGTACCCTAATTTACACACCTCCTGCGGTGTTCTGAGTTGTTTTGAACATGTGTTTAGATTAGCTAGCACAGACTACCCCATTGGTACAATGGGGTAGTCTGTGCTAGCTAATCTAAACACATGTTCAAAACAACTCAGATGTATACGAATGAGCAAGGACTCACTAGAATTGCGTGAACGAAGAATGAAGCAGGAGCACAGAGTAACCCACCCTCACGTATCGGACGCTGGAGGAGGAAGGAAGTTTGGAAGCTAGAGGGCCAGCGTCAGGAATCCACACGCAAGAAATCCACGCAGTGGGAAGCTTGAGTATAGCAATTATTAAGTTAATTTTTATTTTTTTACGAAGTTTTTTCGTAGCGAGTACCCAATCGTGAAGACGATTCCATAAGATAATACGCGTTGCACTTATGAAGTTGTACTCCTGTCCTCCCGCGCGCTAGATTCAAACTAGCGACCGCGGTGTTTGATGGGAGACAATTATACTAGTAGGCATATCGTCAATGATGGAGGGGCCACTATTAAATACTATCTATTTATATATTTTCAGCCGAGCTCGAACCTCCGACAATCAGGACGAGTGTCCATGCTTTGATCAACTAGCTTACGTGTATGTGAGATATACTTATCATTAATTACTCGTGTTTGGCTGGGCGAAAATTAATTAGGGTTATTTCCCATTACCATTGTGACATAAACGTTGTAATACCGTGTATATGTTTAATAAGGATATAAATGACTATTACCATTTAACCCCTTCTGTACCGGCGACGTCATTTGAATTGTATTCTAGCTGTATTTAGACGATCTTGTGTAGTTTAAGAAAGATTTGTGGTAGTCAAAAGGGTTAATTGAGATGGTTCGAAGCCTGTTAATTGTCGGGGGCCCTTTTGAAACTAAATAAAATCGTTAAATAGCAGCCAGAATAAAATATTGAGTGGTACTTGAAAAGTAGACAGAATGGATACGTTAGTGACCTGATGAAGCTATCTGCGAAACGTTGTCAATAAAGTGCTCTTCCTCAGATGGTGTTTTTTATCCAGCCAGAATAAAGTTAAAAAGACGTCTCGGTACAGAAGGGGTTAAGCAATAGTACTTAACATCTTCAGAGTTTGGAATAGCCAACCGTCAACTAAAATAAAAATTATTTTATTATTATTTGTTGAGTTACACAGAATGCTATAATAAACATATACAGTACTGTACAAATGTAATAAATGCAATATATATTTTCCTGAATTTTCTTATGGTTTCCTGTTATATCACTAATATAAATTACTTCATACTTACACCGAAGTCCACTTATAATAGCATCGGCTAGCCTGTGTGCGCCCCATGACGGTTCTCCAGGGTCTACTGTAGAGCCACTGCTCTCAAGGACAGAGTCGGGATTCAGAAAGCCTGGGGTTGGCATGAGTTAGTGTGGTTAATAGTAGTATACCAATACTTACGCAATATAAAACTCACAATCTAAAATGTATGCCCTATTATATTAAATGTACATGTGTACAATGCATACACATCCTTACATATTCCATTATTACTAACGTCATTGGAAATGTAATTACAAAGCCTAGAAATACCACCTGAGGATTAAATCTTGCTTAATAATTAAGATCAACAGACGAGCATGCTATCCACTGCACGTGATAATTGTGAAATAGGTGCGAGATAATCACAGCAGTATATAGTAAATTTTATCAAACTGCTCTTATCATAAAATGGAAGCTGTTCACATAAAAGCAAATAGGAATCCCATACAAGCAGACTGTTGTGAAGTCTTATCTGCAGCCCTTTGAGGTGATGACTTTAAGGTAGATTCTGCTAAATATTACTAGGTTGGGTGACTGGTATGGGAGCACTAGAAGCCCTACCACGGATTTGAGTTTGGGCACCTCTCACGGGACCAGTTTTGGATAAGCTAGTTACTGATTGGTTGAGTGACCTCAAAGTTGGCACGTGCCGTCAGAGGTACATCTTGAATGGGTGCCCTCCTCGCGGCACCAGTTTTTGGTTGACCGTTTGTGCTTGGTCAGGTGCCCCACTCTGAATTCCTTCAAGGCTCTGAGATACTATTAGGTTGGTCTTCCTCCTGGGAATGTCAAACTTTGTCGACACATAAGCGGGTTGTCGCCAACTGTTTAGCCACCAGGTCTTCATGAATGTTGAGCAAAGCTCTTCTCATGAGCATATTTAATAACGCTCACATTACTTAGCAAGTATTCAAAGATCCTAATTTTTATTGTCTCTATTTACAGTTAGGCTAATTATACAGCATTATAGTATCTTTAAGCAAAACAAGATTTTAATTGATTCTTGAATATATCAGTAAAAGTCAGCGGTTTAAGTGAGACAGGTAATCTAATAAAACAAAAACATGGAACAACATAATCAAAACACCAAGATGTAAAGGCATGCTATGTGGTACCAACTCTGTAAATAGCTAACTGAATAAATATTATTATTATTAGTATTATTATTCATCCATCCCTCCCTCTCTCTCTCTCTCTCTCTCTAAATTTGCGTAGCAGAGTTCAAGAGTTGACCCTACCATCTTCACAAATCTAGGGCCTGAAGAGAGCACCTCTTCAGGCCCTAGATTTGTGAAGATGGTAGGGTCAACTCTTGAACTCTGCTACGCAAATTTAGAGAGGGAGAGAGGGAGGGATGGATGAATAATAATAATAATAATAATAATAATAATATTTATTCAGTTAGCAATTTACAGAGTTGGTACCACATAGCATGTTACAAATATGACATATACCAGCTTTGCATAATTCCAACTAAGGATAGCCCAATAAGGCCGTTAGGCGTATTTCCATTGGGGTCCTTGTGGGATTAGGTTATATATATATATATATATATATATATATATATATATATGCCAGAGAGAGAGAGATTAAATTAATGTGACTGACCTCTGATGATATAAGGACAAAGCACCAACACCAGCAGCAACTATAAGGACAACCAGTCGACCATCACAATCATAGAGCCTAACTGCTAACTCCTTCAATCTAACCCCATTAGTTTTGAAATTTTAAGACGTTCGTTTAATTAGTTTGGCGAAATTACGACCATTAAGTGTCTATTTTTTAATGAACTCTAAAAATACATTTTAATTTCACTAAAATGGGCTACCTTTTCTTTGCATTTGCTCCAATTAAACAATAATTATAATGATTATATTGTAATGTAGACATTAACTAATTATTTTAGATTTACACATGTGCGAGAAATCTCAATCTTTGTAACATACCGGTATATACAATCTCTGTGACCCATAGGCTACATCATACCTATATATGTCATTACCTGTGGAAATTAAATTATTATTCATTAGACTATGTGGGTTAAATAAGGGAAAGACGATCCATCTTGAATCAGTGGTGATTAGTTTTTGTCACTTTTTCACCATAGTTTGAGTATTTTGTCATCTTCTATATCAATGCTAAGACCAGTGGGGGTCTGGGGGCAGCAGCCCACAGGTTAGGCTATGCTGTTAGGTTAGGTTAATGACAAAATATGGAAATTGTTGGGGTGATGGGGTATGGCCAGAACGGGACATTTCCGCAACAAATGGGTGCTAAAATTGAATGAATTACATGGCTGCACACATGCACCGAATTGGCCTACACCCTGATGGCAACTGTGCCTATTGCCATGTCCCTCAGACCATCCACCTACCTCCTCATCTGCTGTCCACGCCATCATGGAGCTCGCACCACACTCAGATCAGATCAGATGAAGGTATTGAGGGATAAGCCTTTACAACGGCTCCTCGTATCTACATTCTACTTTTCCTATTGTTCTGAAGAGTGTAAAGAGGGGAGAAGGGGTGTTGGAGAGAGAGGAAGCTGTTGGAGTGGCTTTGTTATGTGTGTTTAGTCTGTATACGTCGTCAGGATGTCCCCTGACTGGGTGCGAGCATGTGAAACATGCTAGGACGTACTACCACACCCACTAAATATCTGTCGTGGCAGGGATTCGATCCCGGGTCTTGCAGATTCACATATGAGCGTGCTCACCACTCGACCGCCACGGCTCTAACACTTCGAGACAGTATAGTACGTCTGGGTGGTGTATTTAATTTACATCACATCTTAGGCGGTGGTACCTTGCCTACTTCAAACCTACAAGCAATCGTCAATGCACTTGCTACCTTTCTGCATGCAAGTGGACGGATCCAAGACCTATAAAGTACAAGTACCGGTACAGTACTACAATATATGACCACCTATCAACATCAATGCCCCTCCTGATTGACATTGAAACACTTGCCATGGAACCCCACCAGTTGCCTTATCAAGCGTAAAATCCTACAGCACTTGCACAGTTATCTGGGGAAAGTGACCCTTAGTACACTGTGCATCAACGGTGTAGAAGAAGAAATGGATAAATGTAGGAAAAAACATGTTTTATCTGGAAAACTCGCACAAGAATATAATATTTACCAATATTACTATAGTGTAATTTAGTTACCCATAATAAATGAGTTTTCTATAATAATTGTCAAAGAAAATGTACATTTTGGGGTAACTTAGCTAACAAATGTGACCACCAGAATATTACAATACTCATGCCCATGCCCAACACTATACGTACAGTATGCACATACGCAACACTTGATTACACTAACAAATTCAGCCCCTTTCAATAACAACGTAACCCAAAGTGTTGGGGCTTGTACAGAACTTAGCGTGAATAAAACATACTACAATGAAGCACCGGGATTGTAGTTAATCATGGCATTGACCTTATATTCTGGGTAGCTGTAGACAATATAATTCATCTTAGTGATTATTTTAACTTACAACTACTGAAAATAATACTAAAGAGGAAAAATATTTGGCCTTATTGGTTGCCTCAGATAAGGGCAAACTTTACAGACAGTAGGTCTAATGGGAAAATTATCTTCATGGCCTAACAGCTTGGCTTGGGATCCACGATGGGTTGATCTCACCCCCCCCCCCCCCTGTGACCTATTGAAATAATAATTTATTTAGAACAGTAACAGGTTAATTATCCTCATGGCCAAACAGCTTGGCCGTGGGATCCACGATGGGTTGAGCTAGGGCTCTGCACACACCTTTAATAGTACATAAATACGGAAACTCGAGCCAAGTTTTATACTTAACAGATGTAATAAAGGCATACAAAACGATAAATATGGGTTGATCCACACCCGAACGTCACCCGTTCCTTGGCAAAAACACACGACTGCAGGCTGACCGCTAGATATACCTAAAACTACCCAAACATACCGCAGGCCAATTCTATCTATCTATCTATTACCTGACGCCATGATCCCCGAAGTGGTGGCCATAATCCCCGAAGGGGTGGCCAATTGATTTACCCAAAAGTAAGCAAATCGCACAAAATCGAGGCAACATTTGGCTCGGATTATCGGACGTTTCAAGGGGGCATAATTAGGGATCTGGATAGATCTACGATGGGTTGAGGGCCTTCACCCCCCCAGGACTTATTGTAATTATCATCTATGTTGCCATTAGGGGCCATTACAAAGATTGAGATATAATAATCATGCGCGCGAATAGGTATGAACGGACCGCTGGGACCGGCCAGGTAGTCAACAAACCTGGGAGACGAAAACATGAAGTGGCAATGTATCTCAGACTTTACTCTTAATAATAATAATATTTATTCAGTTAGCATTTTACAATGTTGGTACCACATAATATGTTACAAATATGACATGTACCAGCCTTGCATAATTCCAACTAAGGATAGCCCAAGTCTAAACCCACCTCCCACCCCCAAACTATCCCCAACTCCCCCACCTTCCTTCTCTAGCTGGCAGTTAGTGATTAGCGCCGATTGTTCTCATGTATTGCAAATTATTGTTAAACTATCATTACGCATGCTTACAATGGCCGACATTTAACCCTTTCACACATTTATGGCGCAGAGGTTGCCAGATTAGCAATAAGAAATAGAGTTTTCTCACTCTTATAATTACCTCTCCAAAATTAGTTTTCTGCCCACAGCTAACTCAAAGACAACTGCAGAGGTTGAAGTAACTAAACTAAAGGTTTCTAAATACCCCTGATGGTAACAAAGGCTTTAAAGTATCCCCAATAGGCTCAAAATCGCGTCATATGTCTGAGAGGGTTATCATTTATTAGGAATTTATAAATACAATATACTGTATAATTGTATTCTCAAAATGAGTTTCTATACACAACGTGGGTTACACGAATCTTGGCTGTAGTGTTCTTGTGCTTCTAGATCTCTCTATGCGTGTGTGTGTGTCTCTCTCATTGCACTACATTCTACGATCAAGACTTAATGTGATTTCAATATAATACCGTAATTCAATCCAATCTCATACAGTATTCAAGATATTATGTTCACCATTATTGCAATACACATCAACGTGTCCTCTACGATCTACTCCTAGGTTCTCAAATTACTTACACAATTGGGCTTTTATATCAGAGAAGAAAAGGACTAAAGGCAAAGATTTGCTGGAATAATGTTGTGGCTGTTATTGATAATTTCGTTTATCATTTCAATCAATTACTCCCATTTATTCAATACCATGCATACTATAAACGGTCTGCATTTAATTGTATGTGGCCTATACACTTTTTCAATCAATTAAATGTAGAACTCGATATAAATTACTATCAAAGTCGGTGTTAACTTTTAGTAAGGTTTGAGTACAAGACTACACTCCTTACAGAGTGTGCAAAGTACTATCTACTGTCTACTTGAACTGTTCAACTGAGGAAATGTTTACAACTTCTGGGGAAAGTTTGTTCCAGGTAGAACAGATCTTAAATGGGAAACAGTTTCCACAAATACTAGTGCCGAACCTTTTCAATTCAAACTACCAGCCAAGGTTGCGTATTGTATTCATGATTAGGCTAAATATTTTGCTATGATACCCATTATCAAACCCATTATATATTTTAAAAATTTGAATGAACTGACTTCGTAGTCTGCGTGTTAAGAGAGAGAAAGAGAGCCACTACATCCGAGATTTTTGTAACCCACGTTGTGTATAGATATTCATTTTGAGAATGCAATTATACAGTATATTGTATTAATAAATTCCTGTTATTTGTTTACATGTCGGCCATTGTAAGCATGTGCAATGATGGTTAACAATAATTTGTAATACATGAGAACAATCGTCGCTAATTCCTAACTGCCTGCAGCTAGAGAAGGAAAGTAGGGGAGTTGAGGATAGTTTGGGGGTGGGAGGTGGGGGTTGACTTAGACCCGACTCCCCCCTTCCACCTACCCAGGGTGGAGTATGGGAAAGGACCCAACCCTGAGCAAATTTTAGTATGCGTGAGTGTACATTGTGTTTCACGGGTAGGAGTGCCGGAAATTGCGTTCACGGAGAAAATATGGAGGTGATAAATCGGCACCAACAGTTCTAGACTAGTATGACAAAATCATAGGACGAAGGCAAAGCGCAAAGAATCCACAGCATTCAAATAACTATTCAATTGACAAACAATATAGAAAGATGGATAAATAATACATGATAAGTAAATGTTAATAATTGGAAGTCATAAGTAACAAAACATATTAAATAAGAAGTGGGTAAACATGACTTTTAGCATCAACAGCGATTTTAGTAAGTATTTTTGGTTGTGTGTGTTGTTGTCCTGGTAAACCTGACTTTTTGGACCGACAGCGATTTCAGTAAGTTTTATTTTGTTTTTTGTAATTTTTCCTTCAGATATAGTGTAGTTTTATACTGAAGAGGAGCGGAAATGAGTATTTACCCATTATCCAACAATCTAAAAACACGCCCCCCACTAGTGAGGAGGGCTATGAAGTTCAGGGAAAATGAGGGGTTAAAAGCGTAAAAATACAATAATATAGCGTTTTGTATCAAAACTTGGCTCGGGTTTTCCCAAATTGCAAACCCATATAACCCAATTTTGTGAATACCCGAGCCAAATTTTGACGAAAGCTGGCTCGGATTTCACGGGGTGGAGTGGGTAGCCTAATATTTCATGTTATAAAAATAGTCAACTTTGGGAAGACATTAGCCTAACCCAACAACCTTACCTAACCTATTCTAGTATTATGGGTGGGGGCTGCCGCCCCCACACCCCCGCTGATTGGGTTAGACTTTTTTTTTTTTTTTTTTTTTTTTTTTAATATTCTAGGCTATTAGCCTAACCTAACAACCTTACCTAACCTAACCTAGTATATGGGTGGGGGCTGCCGCCCCCACACCCCCGCTGGTTGGGTACTTGCTGAAAAACTTATTGTTTTACAGTAGCCTAGGCCTATAGGCCTACATGTATTTTAGCCTTTTTGTTTTTTTCTCCCTTATAATACATTTCAGCTCTTAATGTCATATATAGCAATGATGTATATGCTCTACCGGACCTATTAGGCCTAAACAGATCGATGGGCTAACTGTCGGTCCAAAACATCAGTATAACCGTTGTCCTTCAGTTATAGTGTTGTATTAGGCTATAAAGATTTGGAGCAGAAATGACTATTTACCCATTTTCCAACTATCTAAAAACACAGCCCCCACTAGTGGGGAGGGCTATGAACATCAAGGAAAATGTGTGGTTAAAGACAATAAAATTACCAAAATAAGCTATACAGTATATGACAAAAACAGTTTACCGTGGGATACAGGATTCCTCTCCCCCCCCCCCCCCCCAGGGACTTATTGAAATTCTCGGTAAAAATTGAAGAGACACCTGACAGCCGTTTTACTAGTTTTTTTTGTTGTAGTTTTGTTTTTTCTTCGATATACTGTACAGTCAACTTTGAAAAGACATTAGCCTAACCTAACAACCTTACCTAACCTATCCTAGTAGTATTGGTGGGGGCTGCTGCCCCCACACCCCCGCTGGTTGGAAACAAATAACTAGTAAAAAGGCTGTCCGGGGTCTCTTCAACTTTTACCAAATTCTCATCTATTTTGTCAGTAGGGGACCAAAAACTAATTTTGGTACTTATTTATGACACCACACAATTATTCTCAACATATTTAACATAGTTTCAACCCTCAGTAAGACAATAATAAAGACAGTAACAACATGTCTACCTACTGTAAATTTTTTGTCAATATTCTCCTGTAGATGGCACACAGTCTAGAAGAACAGCTGATGATGGGGGAGTGACAGTGCCATACAAAGGGAGAGTATTTTTGTGTTCTTATATATCTCCCTTATAGTACATTTCTGCTCTTAATGACATATATAGCAATGATATATATGCTCTACTGGATCTAATAGACATGAAAAGATATATGAGGTAACTATTTGTGCTAAAAATTAGTATTACCGGTTAGACCAAGGTACTGTACAGTATATACAGTAACTCGTATACCTTGGATTGGACCACACCGCTCACGAGTGTGGATCGAGTCTTATGTAAATTAACAATAAATATATGGTTGTAGTCTTGTAATTGGTGATTGTATCTAACCTTTTGTGTATTTGTGACTATTAAATTAAGGCTTGTCATTTATTTAGTAAAACCACTACCAATTAATTCGGAAAATAATGAAAGGTAAGAGTTGTGTTATCGGGCGTACCACTACCGACATACAGCATAACTCGACCTCTCTAAAACATTAACCTAACCAAAACAACCGGTTTAATTCTAGTTTCGCTTTCACAGCATACTCATAAATTTCTATGGCTACTTTAGAGTTGTCATATACCATACTTAATTCCTATATATGTCCAAAGCGGCGGAAATGCATTATAAGGAATTATACCTAGGCCTAGGCCTATTGTAAAAAAAAAAAAAAAAAAAAAAAAATCTCCCCATAGCTAGCCTATTACATAATACTAGGTTAGGTTAGGTAAGGTTGTTAGGTTAGGCTAATGTCGTTAATGTAGTTTATTATCATTATATTACGTCTTTTACCCAGCAAATTCAGCAATTCCCCTGATCTTCATAGTTGGTCGGGAAGCTATGCCTTTACAACGGCGCCTCCCTTTTGTCGATGTGTACGTGAAACTAGAATTTTACCAAACAACCTAACCTAACCTAGTATTCATGTAATGAGAATACTAGGTTAGGTTAGGGTTTTTAGTTAGGTTAAGTATTTATAGATAATTTATGTTGTATGTCGGTAGTGGTACGCCCTATAACAACTCTTACCAATTAATCTTCAGCCATGCATACAAGGTTAGATACAATCACGAATTACAAGGCAACAACCATATACTTATTGTGCATTTAGGTAAGACTCGACCCACACTCGGGAGCGGTGCGGTACAATCTGTTAGGGCGGAGCAGTTGAAGCGGACGGGTAAACAGGCGGTAAATAAACATCAGAGAAAGAGAGAAAGAAAGAAAGACGGTTGTTGTAATGGCCGCTGGGCTCGGGCCGCCCAGCTGAGAACTCTGACAATTTTATAGGGGACTGAAAATCAAATTGACACAATTAGAAAAGTAGCACTTATTCGCGCATCTGTAAGGTCCCTTGAGTAAGGTAAGAACAACAAATAAAAATAAATAAAAATAATATTATTAATAATAATAATAATAATAATAATAATAATAATAAAAATAACAATTCCACAAGGGCCCCCATACACTGTCAATCATGAGTGCGCAAACATGATTGACGAAACAATATTAAACCGTATCTAATACACGGTTTCAATCAATTGTGCAGGCTTTCATCACACCAATACACGATGGTTATGCATGCACAAACACCTGGTTTGCGCACTCATGATTGATAGTGTATGGGTGCCTTAAGACAGGAATCCCGTAATCGAGTTGTTATTCTATAGAATATCCGAATTACCTTCTGTTAAGTTAAAAACAAACTTTTGCTTACCTCATACAAAGGTGTGGCTAATGAACTAATGTCCAGACCATGCTTTACGAAAGTTGATATCACCTCCACCCACAACACTCTCACTTACATGTTTCAGTACTTTTTTCTCCCTTGGCTGCTTAGATTTACTCTGGGAAACTGAACACAAAAACACGGCCGAACAAAATAGGAACATATCGAAGATCAATGAAACACACGCCAGAAAACAGTTCGAATGTGCTAAAACTTTGAGGCGAAGCTTTCCCGGAAACTCCAGGGTTATTTGGGCAATTTTTGCCCGACTAAAGGTTTAAATTGAGTAGTTTTAGATATTGAAAGTATGCAAAATTTAATGCTCTATCGTTCTGTGTAAACATAATTGAGAAAGGTTCCCTATTTGTGTACTGTACTGTACCTATCCCTTATGAGCTAAGTCTAATGGGAATAACGCTGCCCGACAGTTTTAAAATAGACCATGCAAACTGAAAACGAATGAAGCAAGATAGTCATTCCAGTTTGAGCAGGCATCGTTCAACTCACTTCGGCGACCCAAGATCTCGCTCATATGGTGGTTAGTGGCAACTGTTGACAGATTACTAGAGATCAGAGCCGGTATTTATAAAATAATTTAAAAATTTCCCTAAAAGTAATTTTAACTAAAAGAAAATAATTAAAAGTTATTCATAAAACATTTAAAAGCAGCTTTTAGTGGAAGCGTTAAGAAGGCTGCCACAACCGCTAGTTCGCTACATCTAGCAAGATTACAATCGATGAATAACGTTTAATAGGTAAGTATAGGCTTCTAATTGCATATACTAATTACTATAAAACATTAGGGTAATTATGCAATATTTTGTTATTGTGAAATTATTATATATTGCTAAATTGAAAGGGTAATATATTTACCATACGAAAACAATTGCATACTCCGGTGTGGCAGCATCTGAGATAGTTGCCAAATTCGCGAGTTTTCACAATTCGTAAAGTGGGGTAATTTCTGAAATTTTTCGAGTTTGTTTTTTACAATTTCTCATGACTGTAAACACATTGTAGAGATTTAACTAGGTCAAGTGATGTGTAGTGATAATGCGCCGTGCGCCGTAATCCAGGAAGCCTCCTAAAATTATCCCCCATAATATCCTTATCCTTATCCTATCCGAAATCACCCCAGTTTACGGTAATTTGCGAAAAAATAGGGTGCAAATAGGCTACTTGTTCTCGGATGTTATGAAATAGGCCTATCTTGTGACAATCCAATATTATATCTTAGTCCTTCTACACTCCTTTAATTTGGTCTATTTGTTAGTATTCTTCCAACAAGTAGGCATTTGTCAACGAGGACGCTGGAACTGTCGAGGTTGTGGGCGGAGGAGGAGGAGGATTTACCCATCTAAAAATAGAGAGACCGACCGCGGCAAAAAATTTAGTCGGACATATATACAGTATGAATCAAAATGTTTAAAGTAGGTTGATACATAAGGTGGTAGGTTACTTTTTAATATAGCTTATTCGTTGGAGAACACACAGTGGATCACCTTTGGGTAGTATGATGTACGGGGTGGTATATGGAATTTATGGATAGAATCAAGAGTTACCTAACATACTGCACTTGATAATATATCTAACCTACAATCATACCACCATGAGTTACTCATTCAGTTACATTTTGACCGTTGCCAAATAACGTAGGGTACTAGGCCTACACACTTTCATCTCTGGGTTTAAGAGCTTTGTTCCTCTGTCTCCTTCATGGTTTAAATGGTGTACTTCGATTAACTCGCTATAGGCCTATTAATCCAATTAATCTTTCTAACATGAACATTCCTTGGCAGGGGGTGGCGGATTTGTTATTCAATCATCTTCATCGTCCTCTAAAAGTAACTTTTAAGCGCTATCAGTCCCAAGGGGAGCTTTTAGTTTTCGCTGGGTTTAAAAGCTACTTTTAGCCGCTAAAAGTTTTTTTGCCCAACTTTTAAGTTTTAAAAGTTGGCGCCATCTTTAAAAGCTACTTTTAGGCCTAAAAGTGCTTTATAAATACCGGCCCAGACTGTAAAGTCAAGCACTTTTAAAAATACATTAACATCAATTATTTTGACTAATGGATTTTCTAAACAACAAATAGGAAAAGAGTATTTTGCTGAACATAAACTATTTTAGAATCAATACCTGTAAATTACTTTGAGGTATGAATACAATTTTTGCTCTACATTTCCGTGTATATAACCTTGCATGTGTGTGTTGAGTCACGCTCATAATGTTATAAAAAGTTAAATAACATAATCATGTAATATATATATTTACATGATATTAATTATACTTATTTAATTAATATTGTTCTTTGTGTTTCCTAGGTATTAATTCAATCTTTTGCCTTGTGCTTTAGCTCTTTTGGTATATTTTACTTATCATAACCTAAGTAAAACATAAATTCCATTTCCAAACCAAATATACGTTCAAGCCAAAATAGTTATGGCAGGATAGTAGACTATTTTAGCAGAGGTTGGAAGGGTAGTGTACGCTCTAGAGTCTAGAACATAAATCAGGGTCTTAAGTTTCGAAGCTGTCCCGAACGGAATCGAATCTTCCCATTAATTATATACTTAATATATACATTTCGGAGGTTCATTTTGCTGTTCGAGGGTTCATATTGGGCCAGGGTTTATGTCCTAGAGTGTACAGTACACCATCTTCTCTGGCACCAGTTCTTAATGGCTACCGTTAGGGTTGTTGTGTATTGGAAGCTCACGATTTAAGGGGAGGTATGTCGTTTTCTATACCCCCCTTCTCCCTCATATTTAGCCCCATTAGTGTTCAAGACGTTCGCCCCATTTGTCCGTCGAGTTTAAGACCTTTCACCTCATTTATTTGTCAATGTTAAACAAATAACACCTACCCCCGTAAGTGAGCCCACCTCGCGTTTTTTTTCTCTCTCTCCCTCTCTCTTTGGCTTGTATCCATTCGGCCCTATTCAGCCTACTGTTTTAAGACTTTTACCCCCATCCAGGTGTCAATATTTTCCTGGCGAGCGGTAGCGAGACAGCATATATATATATTTTGTTTTGTTTTGACAGAAAGCTAAATGTGTACATTTTTCGATAGAAAAATTTCTCCGGCGAAGCCGGATTTCTCCATACAATGCTGGCTCGCTATCGCTCGCGAGGAAGAAATCAACACCTGAATGGGGAAAAAAGTCTTAAAACAGTTGGCTGAATGAGACCGAATGGATACAAGCCAGAGAAATAGAGAAAAGGAGAGAAAGAACAAAACAGCCGGTGACCCCCCTTAAAAACGTAAACATGGTGACGATACAGAAGTCCGCCTCAAGTGTGTCATCTCCACTTCATCTTGGTGAACCTCTGGATGTACAGTACTGGACCGGCCTGAACTACCCAAAAGGACCAATTGAGTGTTTGACATACTACGGTAAGATATATGCGTTCTCTGGCTTATAGCGAGTTATAAGGGTCCATACAAGACCAATAATACTGTTGTTCTTGGGTCCATATTGTCCTGTTAAAGTGCGTTATAATACTGCTGTTCTTCCATACTGCTTCTGAACGTTTTATTGTACGCATCCAAGATATAGCATTACTAGATTTATCAATAATATCTTGACTGGTAAAGTCAAGTAGGTGATGGCTAGATATTGTGGGATGATGAGGGGTGGTGGTGGTGGAGATTATGGGGGGTGGTGGAAATTATGGGTGGTGGTGGAGATTATGGGGGGTGGTGGAAATTATGGGGAGTGGGTGGAAGTTTGAGAGTGCAAAGATTCCCCCCCCCCCCCCCCCCCCCCACCACCACCACCAGTCCCACCCACTTACCTTCCTCCATCAGATCAGACTCGCAGAGGGCTCTTCTGGGTCTGCAAGTGATTTTGTAGATATAATTATAGAATGTTATCTATCTGTCCATCCCTTTATCGGTTTAATTCTAGTTTCGCTTTCACAACATACTCATAAATTTCTATGGCTACTTTAGCGTTGTCATATACCATACTTAATTCCTATATATGTCCAAAGCGGCGGAAATGCATTATAAGGAATTATACCTATTGTAAAAAAAAAAAAAAAAATCTCCCCATATGCGGCACCATAGCTATTACATAATACTAGGTTAGGTTAGGTAAGGTTGTTAGGTTAGGCTAATGTCGTTAATGTAGTTTATTATCATTATATTACGTCTTTTACCCAGCAAATTCAGCAATTTCCCTGATCTTCATAGTTGGTCGGGAAGCTATGCCTTTACAACGGCGCCTCCCTTTTGTCGCTGTGTACGTGAAACTAGAATTTTACCCCTTTTTCCTTCAACCTGTACTTATCCTAGATATGAGGCTCAGCATGTATTTTATTTCATACGTTTACTTTGGGGACCCGCACAAGGCTGCTCTTGTGCACCATTATATGCGGGAGATTACGGGTTGGGGACAGGATAGAGAGAAGGATTTTGTTTACGAAGACAGAGTTTGACATTCCTAGCTTTATCAGTATCAAGAGTGGGACTATTAACTATATAAAATCTGAATTGATTCCTCTCTTGAATGTTGTGAGTAAACAAATGTTGGTAATTATACGGAAAAGGCTCGCACACTTATCTTACATTGTTTATGCCTCCAGATTTTGAGAAAGGAGTGTTTTCATGGTTTTAGACATAATTCCAACGTGAGACACAAGAAGGGTTGAGGGGTGCTTTGCCCCCTCTGACCCCAAATGACTTATTGAAATCATCATCTTCGTTGCCAGGAAGGAGTAAATATCGAAGACGTTTGTAAACAGGGAGGATGTCCGAGGGAGCTCTGAGAGTGATGGGACTATATGTTATTTCCGCTAATAACGGGTTTTATAAATGTGATAAACATTGTTCTCCCACAGTGGATTATACATGAATACAGTATAAGGATTCCATCAACCTGCATTGTCCCTAAATAAAATATATATAATAAGGCGGCGAGCCTTTTCCAAATAATTATTGTTAAGCGCATACTATTTGTAGGGAGTGAGTAGGTAGGCCTATCTGTATCAATATCAAATTTACTGCTAGTGAATTTGAAAAGGAACTGTTGCCTGTGTATTCCCTTTATTGTTGGAAATAGGTCAGCAGTAGAATGTTGTTTTAGCAGTCGCCAGTTCTCGCCTTTAGCCCCTCGCTCTCGCTCTCTCTCTCTATATATATATATATATATTGAGAGAGAGAGAGAGAGAGAGAGAGAGATCCACTTTTTAATGGATAATAATCCCATTGGCATGCACTCATTTTATACTAAATAAATAACACACTTTACTGTAGGTATTTAGGAAGCTTTATTTGCTTTAACAATAGACCTGTGACTAGAATATTATAACGGGTACACAAACACAGACGTACGTAGGTACACTCGGATGCCATAGTCTCAAGCCCACTCATAAATATTCCTGGACTTCTCCTTTTTCTAACTATGGAAGTATATCTCTGGAAACAAACTTATGAATATGTGTTTCTATAAATCAACTACAATCTATATATACTAGTTACTGAAAAGCAAGTTCTATCCGAAAATCAATCCAGATAGTTTTACTTGCATAACTAAAAACATTGGGGGTCCTTGAATTCTTATGGGCGGGCTAGAGACTATGGCATCCGAGTGTACATTCACACAGTTTACACACCTGCGCACACCTGTACCTATTAACACACATTCATTTTTGTTCTGGACCTCATTCTCACTCATGTTTAGCCTCATTTGTTTTACGATTTTAAGACCTTTTGTGCCATTGAGGTGTCGATTTTTTCTTGGCGAGCCTTTAATTTATGAGGAATCGGCCTTTGGCCGGAACATTTTTCTAACGAAAAATCTCCAAATTTATCTCAAAGGGGACCTTGAAACTATTATTTAAAGCTTGATGGTGGTCTTGGAGGAAACTAGAAATAATAGAAAAAAGAACAGAAAAAAATACTGATACATACAAATCTCCCCTTAAATAAATGAAGCTATCCCAGACTAAATTGAATCTCTGTATTAACTCTCTCCAAAGTACAGTAGTTGCATATCAAAGGTCAATTTAGTACTCTGAAGTATTAATTATAGGTCAGAACTAGTGTCCACGAGTGTACAGTGTATTTATTCCTACATACATACATACAGTACATACATACATACATACATACATACATTAATACACACTTCACGACTGTGGCATAAACCAATCACATGTAATATCTACTGTATATACTATGCATTACCTAACATACTATAATAATAATAATAATAATAATAATACACAGTAGTAATATATCATAGATGCCTAAGGTACACATACATGGCTTGGGTCTTGACTAGATTATACCATGGTGGGATTAGGTTTGAGAGAGAGAGATTGTATATGGTAGTGAGATAAGATACATTGTTGATGGGATAGATGCTTTATTAGTGGGATAGAGGATTTATTGATGGGATAGAGGCTTTATTGATGGGATAGAGGCTTTATTGGTGAGATAGAGGCTTTATTGATGGGATAGAGGCTTTATTGGTGGGATAGAGGCATTATTGATGGGATAGGAGGTTTTATTGGTGAGATAGAGGTTTGATTGATGGGATAGGAGGTTTTATTGGTGAGATAGAGGCTTTATTGATGGGATAGGAGGTTTTATTGGTGAGATAGAGGCTTTATTGATGGGATAGGAGGTTTTATTGGTGAGATAGAGGCTTTATTGATGGGATAGGAGGATTTATTGGTGAGATAGAGGTTTTATTGATGGGATAGGAGGGTTTATTGGTGAGATAGAAGCTTTATTGATGGGAGGTGAGATAGAGGTTTTATTGATGGGATAGGAGGGTTTATTGGTGAGATAGAAGCTTTATTGATGGGATAGAAGGTTTTATTGGTAAGATAGAGGCTTTATTGATGGGATAGAGGCTTTATTGGTGGGATAGAGGCTTTATTGATGGGATAGAGGCTTTATTGGTGAGATAGAGGCTTTATTGATGGGATAGGAGGTTTTATTGGTGAGATAGTGGCTTTATTGATGGGATAGGAGGTTTTATTGGTGAGATAGAGGCTTTATTGATGGGATAGGAGGATTTATTGGTGAGATAGAGGTTTTATTGATGGGATAGGAGGGTTTATTGGTGAGATAGAAGCTTTATTGATGGGATAGAAGGTTTTATTGGTAAGATAGAGGCTTTATTGATGGGATAGAGGCTTTATTGGTGGGATAGAGGCTTTATTGATGGGATAGAGGCTTTATTGGTGAGATAGAGGCTTTATTGATGGGATAGGAGGTTTTATTGGTGAGATAGTGGCTTTATTGATGGGATAGGAGGTTTTATTGGTGAGATAGAGGTTTTATTGATGGGATAGAGGCTTTATTGGTGGGATAGAGGCTTTATTGGTGGGATAGAGGCTATATTGGTGGGATAGAGGCTTTATTGGTGGGATAGAGGCTTTATTGATGGGATGGAGGCTTTATTGGTGGGATAGAGGCTTTGTTGATGGGGTAGAGGCTTTATTGGTGGGATAGAGGCTTTATTGATGGGATAGAGGCTTTATTGGTAGGATAGAGGCTTTATTGATGGGATGGAGGCTTTATTGGTGGGATAGAGGATTTTTTGATGGGATAGAGGCTTTATTAGTGGGATAGAGGCTTTATTGATGGTATAGAGACTATTGATGGGATAGAGGCTTTATTGGTGGGATAGAGGCTTTATTGGTGGGATAGAGGCTTTATTGGTGGGATAGAGGCTTTATTGGTGGGATAGGCTTTTTGATGGAATAGAGGCTTTATTAGTGGGATAGAGGCTTTATTGATGGTATAGAGGCTTTATTGATGGGATAGAGGATTTATTGGTGGGATAGAGGCTTTATTGATGGGATAGAGGCTTTATTGATGGGATAGATGCTTTATTGGTGGGATAGAGGCTGTATTGATGGGATAGGGATATAAGGTGTTATATATATATCATAGTGACGGTATGGTTAGGGGATAGGGGGGGGGTATGGTAGCATGCGTGGTTAACCCCTTCAGTACCGGTGCCGTCCTTTTAACTATAATTATTCTGGGCACTGTTAGATGGTTTTATTCAGTTTAAAGAAGGCCTCCAGCAATTAACAGGCTTCGAACTATCTTACTGAACACTTTTTACTACCACAGATCCTTTTTAAACTGCACAACACCGTCTAAACATAACTCAAATGCTTCGAACTATCTTACTTAACCCTTTTTACTTCCACAAATCCTTCTTAAACTACACACAACCGTCTAAACATAACTAGAATAATATCATTAAATATGTCGCCGGTACAGAAGGGGTTAATTGTTGGGGTATGGGGGTTAGTGGGGGATGGGGGGTGGGTGGAGGTTTAGAAATAGGAGGTTAGGCAAGAAATAGCTAACCCCTTCTGTACCGGCGACGTCTCTTTGCTTTGATATCAGCTACATTTAGACGATTTTATGAAGCTTAGGAAGGATATAATATGATAGCCCAAAATATTCATTGAGATAGTCCGTAGCCTTTTAATGGGGTAGACAGCTTTCCTAAGCTGAACAAAATCGTCTAATAGTTGTCAGAATATAATGCAAAGTACATCACCGGTAAAGAAGGGGTTAAAGGAGAACAAAATATGTGTTGGGTAAATAGGGAAGGATGCCAATAAGAAAGGCTGGTGGAAAGGGTCATTAGTCAATATTTGTTATGGGGGGGTTACCCGTTTTTGTTTTTTTATCTCTCTGGGTTGTATCCATTCGGCCCCATTTAGCCTATTGTTTTAAGACGTTTACCCCCATGCAGGTGTCGATTTATACCTGGCTAGCGATAACGAGCCACCATATTTTTGATAATGAGTTAGACAGCTGGCTAAATTTGTACATTTTTCGATAGAAAAATTTCTCCGGCGAAGCGGGATTTCTCAATAAAATACTGGCTCGCTATCACTCGTCAGGAAAAAATCGACACCTGGATGGGGATAAATGTCTTAAAACAGTAGGTTGAATGGGGCCGAATGGATACAACCAAGAAAGATAAAAAAGCAGGTGAGCCCCCTTAAGCCGGCGATAAATTAGCTTGTTCCCATCTTAATTACTAAGCTATTGCAGCAATTGTATAGCCAAATACGCGGTCACATACGAACACTTTGATATACTATGATAGTAGAAATATTAGCTCGATTACTAGAGTCGTTTGTGAGTTATAGGAGTTAATGTTCAAGAGTTTTGCCCTACTTACTTGGAACAGGGTATAGTGCCAATATTGGAAGAATTGAAGAGTATGTTCTATTTAGGACTGAGAATGAGTGGGGAGGCTTGGCTAATTATTATTAGAACTTGGATTAATTATTCTAACTTTGGTGTCTGAAATTCTCTTTACCCTCCCCATGATGGTGGTGGAGGGGGGGAGGGAGGGGGCAAAGGGGAAGGAAAAGGAGGAGGGGGAGTTGGAGGAAGAAGAAGGGGAGTGGTTGTGAGGAGTAGAGGAGGAGGAAGTGGTGGTAGTGTGTTTGTGAGGATTGGAGGAGGTCGTATTTTGGTGAGGATTGGAGGAGTGGTGATGGGGATTGGAGCAGGAGTTAGAATGGTGGTGGGCAGTGGTGGAGGAAGAGGATGATGTAGAGTGGTTGTGAGGAGTGGAGGAGGAAGAGGAGGAGGAGTGGTGGTGACGGTGGTTGGAGGGGTTAGAATTTGCCTGTTGATGAATAGTGGAGGAGGAACTGGGAGTAATTTTGGGAAGTTGGTGTGAAGTCGTATGTGAAAAAGTGGGAGTGTGGTGGTGGCGGTGTTGGGGAGTAGTGGAGGAGGTGGGGGTAGCTCGAGTGGGGTGTCTGTGGGGAAGTGGTGGGGAGCTTCTGACTTTGGGAGCTAGAGTAGGGTTGGTTGGGGAGGAAGGGGAATTTGGGGGATGTTTCTGTGTGGTAGTGGGGCGCTGGAGGCCTGGGGAGGAGGGAGGGGAAGATGGGGAGGGGGGTGATGTGTTGGGAAGGGGTTGAGGGAGATAGGTTGGGGAGGAGGAGCGGCTGGTAAGGGAGTGGGGAGGTGGGGACACGCTAGGAGAACGAGGTGGGGGGATAAGGTCAGTCAGTGAATTTGGGGAGAGTCGACAACGAATGGATGGGGTGGTGGTGGGGGAATGACGCTGGTGGTGGTGGTGGCGGTGGTGGGAGGAGGAAAAGCTGGTGGTGGAGGGTTGGGGATGGCGAGGAGTGGAGGAGAGAGCCGGGTGTGGTGGAGGGCTGATGGTGGATCGGTGGAGTGTGGAGGAGAGTGAGTGTGGTGTGGGAGAGATAGATCGGTGGTGGCTTGAGGAGAGTGGCGACGTAGAGTGTTGATGATGAAGAGTGGATGGTAGACGCTGCAGTGGAGGAGTGCTAGAGCGGAGGAGAGTTGAGGAATATGACTGTGGTGAAGAAGTCGATCGGAGGTGTTTCAAGGAGAGTGTATGCGAGGATGGAGGAGGACTGACTGATCGGGGAAAGGTCGTGGAGAGTGCAATCGGAGAATCAGAAGAGCGATGGAAAGCTGGGGAAGAAAAAGCGAGTGAATGATCTGTAGAGCGGTGGAAAGTAGTGGAGAGTGGATGAGGTGGAGGACTGGACGATCGGTGGAAGCCTGAAGAAAGTGGAGACATACAGCTCGATCGGTGGAAGTTTGCAGTTAGTGAAGAATTGGAGTTGAGAAAAGCGGATGAGAGACGATGAGAAGCCAGAGGAGACCCAGATCTCCACAACAATGTCGAAGAGAAGGAATGCCCCGGTGGAGGAGTGGAGGAGTTTAACTGGTGGATGGTTGGAGTAGTGGAGGAGGGTTGTTGTTGTTGCTGTTGCTGTAGTGTTGTAGGTTGTACAGCACCGTATAAACTGGATACGATAAATGGTAAATCAGCCCCAGAGCGTGCCACTGTAGCCGGTCTCGTATCCTTCAACAACTCTTCAACCGTAAACGTAGAAGCCCTCGGTGGATTGCGAGGCGGTGGAGGCGGAGGCGGGTGAAAGAGTGGGCGTGGATGGGCGGGGTGTTGACTAGGCCCAGGCTGCGGGTGGTACGGTAGCAGTGCGGCGGCGGCTGCGGCGGCTGCGGCATGTGGTAGGAGCGGCAGGGTGGGTGGCATGAGAGAGGCCAAGGCTAGACTAACATTATTAGCTTCAGCAGAGATGGAGGTGTCACAAGCGCCACTTAATCCTGGATACAGAACTCCGCCGTAGTATGGGCTGCCTGAGGAGAGACAAGGAGAGATTCAGCTTAGTAAACATAAACAAGCATAACTAGAGCGTTACATACTCAACGCGAAGAACAGCAAACTGGTTTATGTTTTAGAGGCTACTTGTAACTAGTCATCCCCAGTGTGCCTACATTATATGGAGAGTCTAACCTATGGTGCGGGTTTAATGAATACCAGTTAGATACTAGTAATTGTTACATGTGTGGGTTGTGGTCCTGTGGATGAACTACTGCCTATACTATTTATCCGTAAGTAGACAGTTAGGAATGGAAAGAAGTATATTTATATTTTTATTGTCAAAGTTTCGATAATTAATTCATATTAGCTATACTCATGGCAGGATTTAGTTTAGTGTGAGGGTGTGGTTCAGTGGGTTAGTGTGTGTGAGGGTGTGGTTCAGTGGGTTAGTGTGTGAGGGTGTGGTTCAGTGGGTTAGTGTGTGTGTGAGGGTGGGGTTCAGTGGGTTAGTGTGTGAGGGTAGGGTTCAGTGGTTTAGTGTGTGTGTATGGGGGGTTCAGTGGGTTTGTGTGTGGGGGGGGGGGGTCAGTGGGTTTGTGTGTGTGTATGGGGTTCAGTGGGTATGTGCGTGTGTATGGGGGGTTCAGTGGGTTTGTATGTGTGTGTGTGTGTATGGGGTTCAGTGTGCGTGTGAGGGTGTGGTTCAGTGGGTTCGTGTTGTGTGTGTGTGTGGTTCAGTGAGTGTGTGTGTGCGTGTGTGGTTCAGTGGGTTTGTGTGTGTGTGGGGTTCAGTGGGTTTGTGTTGTGTGTGTGTGTGTGTGGTTCAGTGTGCGTGTGTGTGTGTGGTTCAGTGGGTTTGTGTGTGTGTGGTTCAGTGGGTATGTGTGTGCGTGTGGTTCAGCGTGTGTGTGTATGTGGTTCTGTGGGTTAGTGTGTGTGTGAGGGTGTGGTTCTGTAGGTTAGTGTGTGAGGGTGTGGTTCGGTGGTTTAGTGTGTCGGTATGTATGTGTGTTTATGTGGTGTATTTGTACTCACCACAGGCAGCTTTGCCTTTGGTATCCTTGCACACGGAAAGGTATGACTAAGCTACGATAATCAGTTGAGAGTTCTAGGTCTCTCTTTGAAATTCATAGGCTGCGAGGCCTACTCACTGAAGTGGGTTATTTTTAAAAGGGCTGAATACTGGATGATGACAAAATGCTTAGTCTGAACATGAATACAACACGTAATCATGAAAATAAAGGTAAGGAATTCAATGCTACAATATGTGGGAAAGTCTTCACTTATAAGACCTGTTTACCTAGAACAAATTTTACTCCGAGGTTGTAAGCATTCTTCTAAACTGGAATATTTGAATTATATAAGTATCAAATGTAGCTCTATATAACTCGTTTTGTATTCTTCATTCGTATTATTTTCCTTCTCCTCTTCCTATTCTCATAAACTCTCCTCCATATCCATCACCACCAAACTATTATCTTCAAAGCTTCTCTTTCCTATTATCCCCTTATCCTTCACTTCCTCTGTCTCCTCTTCTCTCTCTTCTTCCTCCTCTCTTCCTGCTTCTCTTCATTCTCCTTTCCTTCCTCTCCTTCTCTATTCTCCTCCCCAGTCTCGTACCCTTCCTCTCTCCCCCTCTTCCTCCTTTATTCATTATCCTTTTCATTCTCCTCCCCCTCTCTCTCCTCAATCTCATACCCTTCCTGTCCTCCTCTCCTTTATTAATCCTACGACTCCTCCTCTCTCCACCTTTATTCCTCTCCCTCTTTTCCTCCTCTTCGTCCCCATGTCCACCCCCACCACCACCTCCACCACCACTCTCAACACGCCTTCTCAAGTGGGCCGAATTTAATCTCTTCTTAATTTCCCAAACTCGGGTGGTCCTGGATGGCATGCTAACGAGTCCGGGGTTAATGAGACCCGCAGATAACTGGGTGTGACAAGTGCCTTCCTTCGAAAACCTTGCCCCCCCCCCCCCTCTCGGAAATCTTTGGCTCGGGGTACATCCTAGAGCTTCGTTCGGATATCTTTGCACACATCGATCGGGGTTTTGTTTATTTCGCTTGTAGGGTAGAATAGATTATTAGTTAGGCTCCTTTATAAGCATTTTCTTTATCAGATTTATTCGTTGCTCTGTATGTCGCTCTTTGATAAATGTCTAAAGAGCTTCCGGAGGCCTTGTGTTTATTCATTTTTTGAAGTTTTGGGAGTTGTATCTTTTCGGATATTTCGATTGAACGAATATCAAAGTGGTTTGTATTATATTTGTTTACTAAAAATGGAATATAATATTGGCTTTTTGGATGGAATCCCTGACTATTTCCGGGATAATCTGTGAAGAAAATTCGGCGAAACTTAATGGGAGATCTCGTGGGGGTCGTGGATGAATTTAAATGCAGATTCGGCGGGCGAGCGTCTTTTGTTTCGGCCGCGCGACGCCATTTGCATTTCTTTTGTTTTTCGGAAGTCATCCCCTCCCTCTCCCCTCCCCCCCTGTCCCCCAAGACGCTTCCAAAAGACGCTCAATTGATTTTTAGTTCCAGTGCCGAAATGGGCGCATTCCCGAGTCTGTCCAGGGCGGTGGTGGCGTGGCAGGAGATTTCGGCTTAATGAAGTTTACCGATCTAAATGTTGGGTTCGTAAAGCGTCATTCGTGTGAGTTCTTAGTATTTTACTTGTTGGAATATTTCTCGACCTTGGGTATTAAGCTTAGCGTTTAAAACATTATGCGGCCCACCATTAAGACTAAGAAACATGAACCGTACTGATCATAGATCGCTCAGACTTTAAATGTATGTACGTATCAACCCTTTCAGTACCGGTGACGTCTTTTTCATTATATTCTGGATACTATTAGACGAATTTATTCAGTTTAGAAAGGACGTCTACCCATTAAAAGGCTACCGACTATCTCAATTAACCCTTTTATCTACCATTTATCTTTCCTGAGCTTAATCAAATCGTCTAAATGTAGCTAAGCTAAACAAAAACAGACATCAACATTACTGAAAGGGTTACCGACACGTTTTGGGTGCTAGATACTCCTACATCAAGATAATGTTGTTGAAGAGTAGGAGTAATTATAAATGGTGAACAAAATAGATTAATTAGTGATCATAAGTTGTACTACCTGCAATGCAAATGCTGATTCGCATGAAAATTAACATAATTGTAGTTTCATAAACAGTATATGAGTACGAATAATTAATACAAGTGCTATGATAATGTCTTGTGACCACGTAAATCTGTTTTCGTTGTGTGTGTGTGTGTGTGTGTGCGTGTGAGAGAGAGAGAGAGAGAGAGAGAGAGAGGATCGAAACACTCCCTCACTCAACTGATTACACTAAACACCTTAATCACCTCTCTCTCTCTCTCTCTCTTAATTAGTTATCAAAAACTCCTAACATTAAGTAGAGTTCCTCGGCCTTTATCTCTCCAGCACCCTCCATTGTCACAGCTTCCTTATCTCTCTCTCTCTCTCTCTCTCTCTCTCTCTCTCTCTCTCTCTCTCTATCTATATTTTTTTTTTTGTGTGTGTGTGTGTGTGTAATATATTTTGTTTTAACTTCCATAGTGGTTTAGCTATTGCAATAATCATAGTTTAGGTCACATTAGCTATTTTGGTATGCATTATGCAGCTACAGTAGTAAAATACTAACCATTTCAGTACCGGTACCGTCCTTTTAACTCCATTCTGGCTACTATTAGAAGATTTTATTCTGCGTAATAACAGGCTTCGAACTATCTCACTTAATCATTTTTACTACTAGATTATAATGAAAATGACGTCGCCGGTACAGAAGGGGTTAAGCTAAGGTCTAACAGGCTAATTCATTGTCACTTGATATTCCTCTTATGACTGTAATTGGGGAGGAGGTTGTGTATCCCCCCCCCCCCCTCCTCACCCAACCAAATAGGATATTATATGGATACTCTCATTGTTGTCTATTTCCTCGCTCTACTGTATGTACTACCATGTTGAGAACCCTATTAACTGACTTTATGTGATAAATAATAGTCACATAATATTCCCAATATAAACTACCTCTAAATTTAATTCTAACGTTGGAGTAAGGCAGGGAGGTAGGGTGTAGTAGGGGTTCGAGGTCCCCCTTATTCCTAAAAACTAAAATTAGATAATACGCTTTAAAGTTTACAATGGTCAATCCTGTAAGTCCTTCACTAAACTGGCTCGGGTTGTCCCTCTCACAGGGTATAGGTCCGCTTGGGGGCATTCTGTGTATGGCCACCCTCGTAAGGGGAGTAAGGCGTCCGGCAATAGATAGATAGATAGAAAGTTTACAATTATTATTATTCGACTGATGCAGACCAATATTATAACGTGTCATTTATGCATCTACCATTGTGTCGCGTTCTTAACCCTTTCAAGATTACGACGCATTTCGATAGTTTATTTTGTCTATCATTAGATGACTTTATACAGTGTTCTTCAGAGCTTTCTCTCAATGTAGGCCTATACCTCCTCCCTTACGCAGGGTGGTGGCACCCGCCTTTCAGCACACTCCCACCCCTATTCTGCCCAACTCTATAACCAAAGAGTGAACCAATATTCCCAGTATCTCTTCTACTCAACATGTAAGATTTGGAACTCAATCTGTCTTTTCCTGTTCCTATGACTTAAATTACTTCAAATTCTGTGCGTCCAGTATTTTTACTTTAACGTACCTTGAATTTGGTTCTCTATCACTCTTTCATTTGGGGGAGACACTCGTCCAGACAACTTTGCCTTTTGTCTCCTTCATACACATAGAAAATAATATTTAGGAATGATTAAGGGAGATCTCCACTTGAGGGATTTTTTTCTTGACCCCTTTCTCCCTCATGTTTAGCCCCATTGCTTTTGATATTATAAAACGTTCGCCCCATTAGTTTAGCGATTTTAAGAACTTCCATCCCATATTAAGACCTTGTGTGCCATTCAGGTGTCGATTTTATCCTGGCGAGCGATCGCGAGCCTGTAATTTAAGAGGAACCGGCCTTCGGCCGGGAAATTTTTCTACCGAAAAATGTACAAATTTATCTTGAAAGGGACTCAAGGGGGTGTAATTTCAAGCTTGATGGAAGTTTAGGAAACACACTAAAAACCTCCCCTTAAGCCTGTGACTTCCATATACCCTTTATAATCTGCATAAAATCGTCTAATGATAGCTAGAAAACAGAAAAGAAATGCGTAATCGGATCTTGAAAGGGTTAATGGCCAAGTAGGGTTGTTGTGTCTGGGAGGTTGTTGCGAGTTTCAGGTTACCGTATAAGGAAGTTGGAGCCGTAAATGTCCCGGGATTTTAAGCGGAAATACAATAATAATAATGTAGGTTTCTGATGGATAGAAAGTATGTTGAATTATATTATATATGTATATAAATTATATTATATATGTATATAAATTATATTATATATGTATATAAATTCATTACAACCTGATTTTAGCGGGTAATTCTGCTTAATATTGATGTCTAGTGCTCATCCTATATTATTTAATTCATTTATAAATATATTTCTATTTATCTATTTGTATTTGTTGTTATCATATCTTTAGCCCAGCATCCCTAGTTACTGGAATCTCCGGGGAAAGCTTGAGTCAAGATTCAAATAGTATAGCTCAGACAGATATATCAACCCGTTCAGTAGGATGGCGTTTTGGCTGACATTAGATGATTTTATGCAGATCACAAAGTACCCGTGGAAATATACAAGGTAAATACTATCTCACCTAATCCTCTGCCTCCCTCAAGTTCTTCCTAATCTGAATATAAAGGTCTACAGAGAGCCAAAATATAAAAGACCCAGGTCATCGTCTACACTGAAAGGGTTAATCGGATGTACGGTTGGAGGAGAGTGTGTGAAGAGAGGGAGCTATGTTAAGGGAAGTTATATTTTTGGACCCCCTTCTCCCTCATGTGTAGACCCACTAGGTTTAATATTTCAAGGCGTTTACCCCATTAGCTTGGCGATTTTAAGACCTTTCACCCCATTTCTTTGTCAATGTTATGACCTTTCGTGCCATTTAGGTGTCAAGTTTTTCTTGGCGAGCGATAGCGTGCCAGTAATGTAAGAAGAACCGGCCTTCGGCCAGATCATACATCTAACGAAAAATTTCCAAATTTGTCAGGAAGGAAGGTCTTGGGGTGTTTCTTAAGCTTGATGGAGGTATAGTGCGGCTGGCACTGGTTGAGGAGTACTGGTTCAGATGGTCTACTGGTTCGGTTTTGATGTCACACCTAATATTTACAAGGGACTGGAGTTCTCGGAAAGGGGCTCCAGTCCTGACGCTATACTTGACCGGCAGTGTGCTGGCTTAGTAATCCAGAAGGGTTGATAGCCACCGAAGTCCTATTTTAACTAACTAAATAACTAACTATTTTTACCCTATGCACTCAAAGACAAATTGTGCCAAGTTATTAAAGCTATCTCGAATTGAATTGAATCTTCTCATTATTTTGTGTTAGCTATTATTGACATTTGGAAGGTTATTTTTGATGTCCGAGTGTTTGTATAAGGCCAGGATTTATGTTTTAAGTGTACAGTCGCTGTCATTATTGCTTATATATACATTTTCCCAGCTGTCTTGGGCTGAATTGAATCTTCTAACTAATTCTTTAAGCATGATTTGTATTTCGAATGTTCCTTAAAATTGTTCGAGGTTTCCAAATATGTCAGAATTAATGACCGTGACTGTACATTCCATCAAAAGCCCGATCAACCAACCTGCGGCGATGCTTGCGGCAGCGACGGTGGCGGCAGCAGCAGCAGCGGCGGAGGCTGGATGATGATGATGATGATGATGCGGCTGGGGAGGGGGCGATGCAGATGCGGATGCAGAGGGATGGGCTGCGGCAGCGGCTGCGGCGGCTGCGGCTTCGTGCGGCGTCCACAGACCTGAGTTGCGGAGGATGCGGTTGATGGAGGACACAGAGGGCAGGGCCGCAACCTCACATATTCTTTGAGAGGATAATTGTTCGCGGATCTCCCAGGCGAACATTCCAGGGTTGTCCTGTTTCAGTCGTAGGATCTTCTTCACTACTGTCGGGGTGGCCACTTGCTGGAAGGGTTAAAGAAGAGTTAACATTATTGTTGCAGTAATTATTTATATACAGTATATATACATTATATATAATACCGGTACTACTGTACTTCTCACTTCTCAGCTTGTTCTTCCTCTGTCCAATTACTCTTCTTTCCTATTTTACTCCAGCCATCTGGTCTGGCATAATTCTAAGAAGAGAGCCAGAGCGATAGTATGATGTAAATACACATAGATAGACATAGACAGATAACCAGACAGATCGACCGTCAACTTGATATATTAACCATTCACCCAACCAACCAACTGACAGACGGACAAACAAGGAACAACCAGGCCAGCCCCCTCTCCAGCTCGCTTTCTTTCTCCCTCGCCCCCGCCCCTGCTCTCTCTCTCTCTCTCTTAACATTTTGTACAATTTAAGCATTTTTCCATAACTGCTGTCCTAGATTCGGTTACCCACTCAGATCCTGGCTCTGGCTCACTCTCTGGCTCTCTGCCTATCTTGATGTTGACAGCATTATTAATATCCTAAGCATTTATTAATACTCAACATCAGGGTGGCGTCGCCAGTGTAAGTAATCATAGGATATAATTGGCGTGCTTCCCTTCAATCAGTTAGATATTTTAGTTGTACCGGTGCCCAATGCCGAGGATTTATACATTTAACCACTTAGCTTTAGGAGAAGCAGGCCAATTGCCCATCAGAAAGGTTGACTATGATATGTGATTTTTTTTTTTTTTTTTTTTTTTTTACATATCCCATCAGAAAGGTTGACTATGATATGTGAATTTTTATGCATCCAGCCAATTATACATTAATAACAGCAATAATCTAGATATGTGCCAGGAGAGATTTCCCGGGGTTTCTGAAACAAGGGAGACATGGCAGAGATGGAAGCACCACGGGAAGATCAGGAGGTCGGCTTGGTAGAGGCAGAGGAACGGATAATCTTGGAAGACTATGGCCTAGCAGATACTAAGTGTTTTAAGTGCGGAAAAACCAATGCAAGAAAGAATTCGCGAAAATGTTCCGGCTGTCTTAGATCTATTAATTTATCTTGTGCTAAGCTGACAAAGAAAACATCAGGAGAACAACCAAACTGGAAATGTCTCGCATGCCCAGGGCCCACTGCAGAGCCAACCGGGGCAACACCGGCAACACCGGTCGCCGACTTGACCCAACTTGTGACCAAATGGAAAGCGCGGATCCAGGTCCTTGCCCGGGTACCTAAAGGAGCCAGAATCCAAGTGGCGGAGGCCCTTACAACCATCATAAAGCAGGCCCTACAGCTCAAGACACCCCTCGCATGGGCACGGCTCCTGGGTTTCTCCTATGGGGCCCTCCGAAAACCACCCAGAACCAACATACAAGACCATCTTCAGGTTTCACTAGCCACCAGAGTGAAACGTCAAGTAGCACAGTATATGGATGGAAACAAACTGGTGGAACCCCCCGAACAGCAACCAAACAGGGCCCAGAAGCAACAGGACAAGGAAGAGGAAGAGGCTGAACAGCTACGTAAGAGGGTCGCGGCGAAGCTGGCGGATAGTGACATCAAAGGGGCCGTCAGACTGTTGTCCTCTTCAGAAGGTTTTGCTGGTCAAGGCACCGAAGTTGTTGAAGCCCTACAAGAAAAGCACCCACCTACACCTAGGGACCTAAACCTCCCCCCTTCCCCAAATGACCAGATGCGCCAACCTTTAGTTGTCACGAAGGAGCAGGTGGTTGCCGCAGTGACTTCATTCCCAGCAGGCTCAGCCGCGGGCCCAGATGGTATCCGACCCGCCCACCTCAAAGGCCTCTTGGGTCAGGGATCAGGAGCTGCTGGGGAGGCACTCTTGGAAACCCTCACCAAATTCATCAACATGGTTTTAAGAGGGGAAGTACCCGACTGTGCCACACCCCTATTTTTTGGGGCATCACTCTGTGCACTGGCAAAAAAAGATGGCGGTGTGCGCCCAATAGCAGTAGGGAACACCTTCCGCCGCCTTGCCACAAAGGTGGGTTTGAAACCACTCTCGAATGGCCTAGGTCAACACTTAAGACCAGTTCAACTAGGTTTCGGAACTCCAGGGGGGTGTGAAGCTGCTGTACACGCAACCCGCACCTACCTCAGCCAAGCCCAAGAAAAACGAGTGCTTCTAAAGATTGACATGCGGAACGCATTCAACAGCATTCGCAGGGATGTCTTCCTCCGTGCAGCTCAAGAACACATCCCCACTCTGTACCCCCTACTTTGGCAGGCTTATTCCAAACCTTCAATCCTGATTTTTGGCGAGACGGTAATCCCATCAGCGACCGGGTTACAGCAGGGAGATCCAGGTGGTCCTGCTCTTTTCTCAATAGGGGTGGATGCAGCAGCTAACAAAGTAAGGTCAGAACTGAATGTATGGTACCTGGACGATGCAACCTTGGGTGGGTCAGTAGAGAACGTTCTAACCGACCTAAATAACATCGTAACTGACCTCGGCCAGGCTGGGCTAGTGATAAATGACACCAAATGTGAACTTGTCCTCCTCAACCACACACGTGAACAAGGAGAAGAGACTCAGGCCCTGTTTCGAGGCATATTGCCAGATGTAAAGATCCTTCAGGAGCACCAGCAAACCCTATTAGGTTCCCCACTAACTCTGGCAGCAATCCCACCAGCACTTCAAGTTAAAAAGGAGGAGCTTCAACGTCTCGTGAGTCGCCTGATACACATCGATGCCCACTCAGCTCTGGCCCTTCTCAAGAACTGTTTCTCCATCCCAAAACTCCAATACCTCCTGCGCACATCGATGACTTACACGAACAATGGTGGCCTCCAAGAATTAGACAGCATAATCCGAGAAGCAGTGACCAGCATCACCAACGTGGAATTTAAAGAACGGACCTGGACACAAGCCACCCTTCCTGTCCGCCTCGGGGGCTTGGGCATACGGAGAGCCTCGGATATTGCCTCCCCAGCCTTTATCTCTTCCCTCATCGCGACCAACGACCTTGTAGTGTCCATCCTTTCTTCTCAACCCGGAATGACACTTAATGGGGACGTAACAATAGCGATTAACACCTGGAAGGAAAGTACAGGAGTAGAGGAGGAGCCTCAGGGTACCTCCAGGAGCAAGCAGAAAGCGTGGGATACCATCTCGGCGAAGAAAACTCAAGAAAATCTCCTAACCAATGCAGACCAGGTTGCAAAAGCACGCCTCCAGGCAGCCGCCCGTTCGGAGAGTGGCTTGTGGTTACACGCCATCCCCATCCCACCTCTCGGAACTCACTTGGATGCTGAAGCGCTCCGGGTTGCCATCGCGCTCAGAGTGGGTGCGGCAGTTTGTCACCCACACACTTGCAAGTGTGGTGGGGGGATGGATGCTCAAGGTCACCATGCCTTGTCATGTAATTACAACGCAGGCCGCCTGCCAAGACACTCTGCACTAAATGATGTCATAAAACGGGCCCTGCAGAGTGCTAACCATGCATCAATCCTCGAACCACATGGACTTCACAGAGAAGACGGCAAACGGCCAGATGGGATGACCACTTTCCCTTACAAGAATGGCCGGTGCCTCGTGTGGGATGCTACATGTGTTGACACTTTCTCCACAACCAACATCGCCAGAAACGCCGACGAAGCAGGTGAAGCCGCCCGGATAGCAGAAAATAAAAAGCGAGAAAAATATCAAGCCATCACCAGAAATCATCAGTTCGAGCCCCTGGCATTCGAAACTTCAGGAGTCTTCGGCCCTACCACCCTTAAGATGGTGAATGAAATAGGCCGTAAAATCAGAGAAGTTTCAGGAGAACCCCGGGAAACCCTCTGGCTCAAGCAAAGACTAGGGATGGCTATCCTCCGGGGCAATGCCACCAGCGTCATGAGCTCAGTTCGACTGGACTGGGTCATGCCACTGTGTGAGGCCCGGGCAGGAGTGGTGTATCCGTAGTCTTTCCACAGTAGGGTAAAACAAAACATAAACTTTATTTGTATTTAACATGTGTGATGCACATAAATAAAAGGGGATGTGTCGGATGGTTGAAAGCCACAGTTGCTCGCGCGTTTGGGGCTAGCAACACGTATTATGAAAAACATGTATCCTCCTTCATTCACTGTCCCCCCCCCCCCCCCCCTTCACTCACTCAACCCCACAATTTGCCGGAGGATAACAGGTTTTTCACAATACGTAGACGGAGGTCTTTTTTAAATTTAAAAACAAAAAGGAACAATAGAATACAACGGATGCATCTTCAAACTCGCAGATTCTTTGGGAAGCTCATAATTATGTTCCCGGATGTTCAAGGCGAGTATTCTAGGGTTTTCCTGTTTCATGCATAGGATCGTCTTAGCTACTGTGGGGTGGTGACTTTTGCTTTTGGAAATATAGATGAGTTATGAGACAAGATTGGTGTTTGAACAATTGACTTCGATAAAGCATAAATCGTTTCTGGATCCAACAAATCGTGTGTCGCCTTTTATATATGTAGATAAAACCTTTCATCTCCTTCCCCCTAACACACACACACACACACACACACACACACACACACACGTCCTCCTCCCTCTCTCTTTCCCCTCTCGACCCCTCACCGCGACGACCAACTTCGCCACGCCGGGGGGTCTGTAGAGAGATGGGGGTGGGGGGTAAGGGGGTGATTAAAAAGTGGGGAGATATCGAGAGAGACAGAAGGGGGGGGGGATGATGATGAGGAAGAGAGACTGATAGGAGAGGAAAGACCGAGTCAAACGAGCACTCTGAAGCCGATGTTACCGGAGCGATTTTTAAAGGGAGATGGGTCGTTTTCTGGTCCCCCTTCTTCCTCATGTTTAGCCCCATTAACATTCAGATTTTAAGACGTCTGCCCCATTAGTTTGTCGATTTAAAAAAAAAATCGTCCCATTTCTATATAAATATCAAGACCCTTTGTGCCAATTAGGTGTCAATTTATTCCTGGCGAGCGATAACGAACCTTTAATTTTAAGAGAACCCGCTATAGAAAAATTTACAAATTTATCTTGAAAGGGGGTCTAGGATTTTTGTTTTTAAAGCTTCATTAAGGTTTAGCGAGGAAACTAACAAATATTTGACTACATAAATAAATAGACCCCCCCAAAATATCCTCTGTCCCCTTAATAGCGAATTGTGGTAAAAGTAAAGCTGAGAACATATCCTACTATAGGTTATGTGTTGCCGTGGCGCTCATCTCCGTGTCTTTGCACTTTAGAGCCTGTGGTGGGTGAGTTATCCAGCCTGGTACACAGGGGTTACTTATTATTATCTAGGTTGTCATAGTAATGCAGAAGGCTTTTAATGCTGATGTTTGTATGGGTGGTAATCTTAATCTCTTCTCCACCGTTACGTAATTCTCATAATTTTCTGGTTACCATATGACGATTATTTTAGTTTATAATCTACCTATACGACTCAAATGGGTAAATGCGATATCAATAAATCCTCGTAGTAACATACAGTAGGTCCTTCTTAAACGGCATAAAATCATCTAATTTTTGCCAGAATCAAAGGTAGCAAGGCATTATGGTGCTGAAGGGGTTAAACAATTCATTCCTTTGCAGCCTTTAATGCCGAACGAATATTATGGGAATGAGTGGTATTTACAGAGATGACACGGATTACCATTATCATTTCTAAAGGTAACGTAATATATCAAGTTATTTCGTCTCTTAACGGCGCTGCGAAGGAAAATAATTGTTTAAGAATACACGCCTATATATCCAAATGAAGCCACACTTTAAAATGGCCCAGAGTGTATTCAAGCTAACCTGACATTAGTTTGGCGATTTTAATACCCTTCGCCCCATTTCGTTGTCATTTTCAAGACCTTTCGTGCCATTTAGGTATCGATTTTTTCCTGGCGAGCGATAGCGAGCCTGTAATTTTAAGAGGAACCGACCTTAGGCCGGTACATTTTTCTATCGAAAAATGTAAACATTTATCTTGAAGGGGGGTCTAGGGGGTGTTTTTTAAAGCTTGATGGAGGTCTAGCGAGGAAACTAAAAAATAAGTTAATATATTCATTAATAACCCCCAAAATATGGCCACTATCCCCTTAATTTATTATTGGCAATACACATAAATATAAAAGCAGCGTTACCAATTTCTGCCAGGGTAGCTTGAATACACTTTAGGGGTTAGGTTAGGTTTAGGAAGATTATTATAGTTTTCGCTACGATAGATTTGGCTATATATACTGTATATATATATATTTTCTATGTGAATGAGGGAGACAAAAGGCATAACTGCCTGCAGCGAGTGCCTCCCCCAGATTTCAAAAAGTGACAGGGCCGAAATCAAGGGTCGTTCGAGCTAAAATGCCTGGACACACGGAGTTTGAAGCAATTTAAGTCATAGGAAGATTAGGAATAATTTTGGATATGGATAGTCTGATTCTAACTATAGTCTGTTCATTATAGGTAGGCGGGATATTCTGACCTATATCCCCTGTAACTCAAAAAGGGCTGGCGCAAAAGAGCTGTACATTTCCACACATATTCCTTTGGTTGACTCTTCCCAAATGGTAAACATATTAGCATGATTACTCTAGTCGTTGTTTAGTTATAGAGGTTAGTGGTGATTTTTGGCCTACCTATAATGAATGGACTATAATCACACTGTCTCCTTGTAGCTTTGTCTTGCTGTATGTCCGTCTGTCTGTCTATTTACTGGAGAGAGAGAGAGAGAGTGTGTGTGTGCGTGTGTAAGAGTGAGAGTGAATGGGAGAGACACTAATAACTATTTCAAAGACGAACATGACTCATTTCTCAATGTGGATGGGTAAGGCCCTAGAGTTCCAATATCCGGTGTGGGCTGATGGTGTTGTGGTTACCTGTTCTGCCCTTCATCTTGCTGGGAATCGAACCCTTCTCTTTTCAACTGCTTCTGACGCGTGAATTTGTGTGTGTGATTAAGAGAGAGAGAGAGAGAGAGAGAGAGAGAGAGAGAGACTATAGCCACACTCTCTTTGGACAAAACGGTCTTTAAACTTGTATGTATGTATGCATGTATGTATGTATCTATTGTCGGACGCTGTGATCCCCGAAGGGGTAGCCACGAACGAAACGGCCCCATGCACCTCTGTCCCCAGTCAGTCGACGCCCCTCCCATCCAGCACCGCCTTCACTCATACACTTCTTCACTCCATCCTTCCACCTCTCATTTGGTTTACCTCTCCCTCTCTGTCCATCCATCTCACTCTCATACACTCTCTTAGTCATTCTCTCGCTTCCTATACGTTCCATATGGTCGAACAAACTCAAGATGTTCCTTTTCAGATTTTCCAACACATCTACATCCACACCACACCTCTCTCATACTTACTCATTCGTCTGTCTATCCCTCTATGTAACTACGCACGCACTTCTCAAGTAACTCATTTCCACCCCTCTCACGCTTGGTTTGAGTCTCTTCACCAACATCAATGCTTCGCTCCCATAAGTCAATGTCGGGATTACCACACTGTTATACAAGGATTTCTTTACTTCCATGCTGACTACCCTATTTCTTGTTACTGTTATCAGTGTTCCTATAACCCTCTTCCCCTGTTGCACCCTCTCCTGAACTTCTTCATTCATATCCCCATCTCAACACACTGCCCAAATACTTAAATGAGCTGACATTCTCCATAGCCTGACAGTTCAACCTCACCTCACACTCTGTGGCTGCACCCCTTTCAAAGACCATAACCTTGTTCTTCCTCACATTTACTTTCAGATTCCGTTTTTCACACACTGTTCAAAACAGACCCTGCAACTCCATTTCCCTATCGCTCATCAGAAGTGTATTATCAGCAAACAGCAGTACAGGCAACTTCCACTCGTTTCCCTCCCTTATCAGAGGCACACTAACATCCACTGCTCTTCCTTGTATTTATTTCATGACTCCATCCATATATATATATATATATATATATTGAACAACCATGGGGATATCACACACCCTTGCTTGTATGTATGTATGTATTTATGTATGTATGTATATATGTATGAATGTATATGATAAAGAGAGAGAGAGAGAGAGAGAGAGAGAGAGAGAGAGAGAGAGAGAGAGAGAGAGAGAGAGAGAGAGCAACCTCTCTATCTCTCTCTAGAACTGCTTAATAACAGAGTAGTGTGTAAATTTCACACACACACTACATTAAACAATCGTATTTATGATCTGACTATATCCCCATTTTAACCGCAAGGTTTTGGAGATAATTAAGATTGTATTGTAACCTTGTAACCCCTTGTAACTACTGTATCTATATCTCCCTCCAACACACATACACACACACACTCCCCCCAACACACACATACACACACACACTCCCCCCAACACACATGTATACACACACACACACACATTCCCCCCCACACACACACACACACACACACACACACTCCCCCCCAACATACACACACACACACACACACACACTCGAGCACACACACACCACACACACACACTCCCCTTATAGCCCCAAACACACACACACCACACACACACTCCCCTTATAGCCCCAAACACACACACACACACTCCCCCCAACACACACACACACACATCAACCCCCCCACAAGCATCACTAAATTGGTTTTTAAAGTTTAGACAAAGAAGGTAGGGACAAGGCATAATTATGACGGCAGGTGTCTCGCTCCCCCCCCCCCCTTTCTCTCTCTCTCTCTCTCTCTCTCTCTCTCTCTCTCTCTCTCTCTCTCTCTCTCTCTCTCTCTCTCTCACTGACAGCTTATTTTTTAATATTTAAAAATATACCTAATACACGAGTCCTGGATTTTTGTTGTTGAGAAAGGGGTTCGATTTTGAAGTTTCCAAAGCTGAATTACTGCATGTTAATTTCAATGCAAAATTAATGTGTACAAGCAATGTGCTAAAAATATGCACTGATTATACATACTATTACACACACACACACACACACACACACACACACACACACACACACACACACACACACCAGCTTTCTTAAATACGGTGAACGGAAATGGAAAAACAAAAATAAAAATAAAAGAAAGAAAAGAAAAGAAACTAAAGAAAGGAAAGAAAACAAGTCAATCACACCACACACACTACACACACAACCAACCACACACACACACACACACACACACACACACACAACCAACCACACACACACTACACACAACCAACCACACACACACTACACACACAACCAACCACACACACACTACACACACAACCAACCACACACACACTACACACAACCAACCACACACACACACACACACACACAACCAACCACACACACACACACACACAACCAACCACACACACACAACCAACCACACACACACTACACACAACCAACCACACACACACTACACACAACCAACCACACACACACTACACACAACCAACCACACACACACTACACACAACCAACCACACACACACACACACAAGCAACCACACACACACATACACACAAGCAACCACACACACACAAGCAACCACACACACACAACCAACCACACACCACTACACTCAACCAACCACACACACACTACACCCTCAACAACCACCACACACACACTACACACAACCAACCACACACACACAACACACACATCCAACCACACACACACACATCCAATCACACACACACACATCCAACCACACACACACTACACACAACCAACCACACACACACTACACACAACCAACCACACACACACTACACACACAACCAACCACACACACACTACACACAACCAACCACACACACACACACACACAACCAACCACACACACACACACACAACCAACCAACCAACCACACACACTACCACCCACACACACACCACACACACACACAACACACAACCAACCACACACACACACACACACACACACACACACTACCACCCACACACACACACACACACACACCACACACTACACACACACATACACACTTCACACACACCCACATACACACACCACACACTACACCCCCCACCCCACCCCCCCAACCCACACACACACTGGAAAATTATCTGCCAACCTAGTACATAATATTGACCTCGTCATACAGCTCTTATACAACTGTGCTTTGGTCCTTATTATAAGATAATATATAAGTTAGAGTTAAGCTAAAAACTGTTCCTCTGTACATTTTCAGCCTACGGCTGCAATTATCAATAAACCGTGTATTATTATTATTATTATTATTATTATTATTATTATTATTACACACAGTGATAGTAAATAAAATGACACAATGTACAAGGACTATTAACACCGCAAACTTTTGATTCTGACTGTACCGAAGGGAAAAAATACGACAGAAATATAATTGCATGGCTTCTGCTTCGATCTCTCACAGCCACGCTTAAATATCGTGTTCTATATTCATATTTTCAGCACCCTAAACTTTTGGAGAGAAAAAATTGGTAATGCATTTATTGAGGAAGCTAGCCGTTCGACCTGGATATAATAAAAGAACGCCTACTCAAAGTTAGTTCATAAACTTACAAAATTGAATCTCTGAGGGTACTTTTTAATATACTGTATTTATTTATTTTATTTTATTTTTTCTATATCCAACTACTCCCTCTCGGGCATAGGCTGAGAGCCTGCACACTCAACCGCTGAACACGGTGAGGCCCGTGAGGTCTTGTTCCAGTCTAGGGAGTGAGACATGCGAAGCAACCCGTCTCGAAGCAACCGCATCTCTGAAGCTGCTCCGCCTCTGCGCTTCACCGTCTCACTCTCCACACACGGACCCTCACTCTCAGAACGCCACCTATTGAGCAATTAACTCACTAGGCATTGCCCCCCTGTAGCATATTTTGAATATGGGAATATTCATACAATGCTATTTAATCAGGGAACAATGAGGGTATTTTTTGTTTGGCATTTCGGTGTGCTGTGGTAATGCACTGAAACTAGGTACAGTACAAATTCCATCCTAATAATATCTTCCCATTGACATATTGGGATTCGAACCCGGGTCCATTGGATTACCAGTCCAGTGCCACACCTCCCCTAGACAATTATTCAGTACAAGCCCAACACTTTAAGAAATATTGTTGCGAAAGGCCATATAGTTTAGGTTGTAATTAATTGTGTGTCATTAAATACACACGTGCAGAAAGTATATTGGGGAGACTGTAGACACCAATCGAGCAGAGCAATACCCAGGGAGGCCTCATAGGTATGTGATAAGGAGTTACTGAAACTCCTGTTTCATTTGTTTGGCCTCTCTCACTGTTTCTGTTTGTGTCTCACCTACACAGAGAAATCCAGTTAGCTCTCACAAACACCTCCTCTTCCTTTTCATTTCACTACACTAAACAAGCACACCACACATCTTTCCAATACACCAACAAAGATGAAGATGACCACCAACCGGCCTTAATTTGGCTCTGTCACTCTTTCAACTTTGGAGGAGACACTTGTTAAAGGCAGTTTAGCCTTTTGTCTCCCTCATGTATGTATATGCTCAGGCCCAATCCCCACTTTTCCAATTTTTATTTTTATTTTCTATTTTACTCTATTTTTTTTCTTCTTGGGGGTGGCCGACTCAAGACAGAGCAAGAACAGGGAAAACACAAAACACAAGACAGAACAACGAACAAACAGACAAAACACAAAATTCACACTCATCTAGGTCACCCAAGAGAAGACCCAGAGACCAGGGTCACCAAGGTCGCTCCAGCTCTCCCCCGGCCCTCGACCACCCAGAGAGGCTCCGATCTCGGCAGGCAGACATTCAGCGGAGCCAAAGCCACAAGCCCGCCCACCACACTTCCAGGCGCACCCTTCATATTAATTGTCTCCCCGGGCCAGGCGCCTGATGGACTATTATCTAGTCCAACTTGCGCCCGACCCCTTCCCCCAAATGACCACGTGTTCACTCAACTATTCACAAGCATTCTCCATTCATTCCTGTTTATTACCACTTCCTTTGCCTGATCCATAGTCATTCCTCCCTCATACACATAGTCAACAAATAATTAAGATACATACGGATTACTATCTCGTAGCTATATTAAATTAGTTACCATTACGGAACTGTAAACACGAAAATGTAATTGAGGTAGAGGTTAAGAGAAAACGGGAGACTTAAACTGCATCCTCAAATATGTGAATAGGCGTTTATTTTACCTTTAAAATACCATAAGAATCGCGTCATGAGATACTGAAATTGGTTATTAAAAGAAAACCGCTTTTTGTTCAATGAACTTGATCATAGCCGCATACACGGTAACAGAACTAGTACATATTTTAAGATTAATAATTCTATAATATTTTAACATGTTTCAAAATATGCTTCATTTATCTAAAGATATTTGTAGTATAGAACATAAGTGTATATTAATGCGAGGTAGTGTTAAATTTGCAACAAAACGAGAATTACACTTAATATGCGGTGCACCAGCTTTTTGCGTGGTGTATATTGCGCACGAAATATATATACCGGTAGTTTGATTATAGCCACAATATATATACCGGTAGTTTGATTATAGCCACAATATATATATACCGGTAGTTTGATTATAGCCACAATATATATACCGGTAGTTTGATTATAGCCACAATATATATTTGATTATAGCCGGTAGTTTGATTATAGCCACAATATATATACCGGTAGTTTGATTATAGCCACAATATATATATACCGGTAGTTTGATTATAGCCACAATATATATACCGGTAGGTTGATTATAGCCACAATATATATACCGGTAGTTTGATTATAGCCACAATATATATACCGGTAGTTTGATTATAGCCACAATATATATATACCGGTAGTTTGATTATAGCCACAATATATATATACCGGTAGTTTGATTATAGCCACAATATATATATACCGGTAGTTTGATTATAGCCACAATATATATATACCGGTAGGTTGATTATAGCCACAATATATATATACCGGTAGTTTGATTATAGCCACAATATATATACTGGTAGTTTGATTATAGCCACAATATATATACCGGTAGGTTGATTATAGCCACAATATATATATACCGGTAGGTTGATTATAGCCACAATATATATATACCGGTAGGTTGATTATAGCCACAATATACACAAGTACAAAGTAGGCCATATTCTTCAACCGTACTATAATACAAATCCTATACTTCAATAAGCAAAATAAGTAAAAATTAAGTGCCCTCTTGCTTATTCTAAATTATATCAGGTCTCAGTTCCATATATATCAGGTCTCAGTTCCATATATAAAGTAAAATAAAAATAGATGAATAGGAAATACAATAAGAGAACACAAAACTATTAGAACCCACCAGAGAACCCACCTTGGGCTTGCTTCCCCCGATGGAACCCGGCTTAATGGAACCTGTCTCGTAGAACCGGGTGAGGATCTTGGAGACGCACCCGTGGGAGACCAGGAGTTGTCGGGAGATGTCGCACGGCCGAACCTAGGAGAAAAATGGGAGACGTAGAGATATACATTAATTCACTATTACATTTATATCTATGATGTATCGATCAATACTCTATGTCATAATCATATGTATCTATTGTCACAGTTATAATTACAAATTATTACCAATATATTAATGCCTCATAATGCCTAAGCGAATGTTTTCGTTACAGGATTAGGTAATAGCAAACATGGAGGATATTTCTTAAACCACCAGACATGCGTAATCTCCCATTATAAGTACTGTACTGTACATAGACAAATATTTTGCACATTTGTCAACTGTTGTTGTTGTTGTTCTTGTTGTTGTTGTTCCCCAGACTGCCTGGCCGAACAGCCCCAAGGCCCCGAGCAAGGCCATGGCCATAACCGAGCGCCCCCACAGAACCCTCCCTGCCTACCACAATAAAGCCTGGGTGACCCAAGCCACTCCATGGCGGGGAGCTGAGGAGGGTGCGGAAACGCCCGGGAAACCAAAGCCCCACCCAGGGCCTTGTGCCCCTCAGCATTTATGAAGAGAAAGTTGAGGGGCAAAGGAAAAATGTGACGCTTTGGCTTCCAATCTTGGTAGATTGGGAGGTCAATCCACGGAAGAGACGCCGTCACTTGAGATCTAGAAAATATATAAGTAAAAGGAACAGTCAGAGTAAGCTATGGTTATGGCAGAGATCGCTCAGCTCTCACTCTGATAGACCAGCCCATCACCACAACTGGTATGCGAGTTAGAATAGATTAAATTAGTTAAATATGCTGAGTTTATTGAGTTTAAGTGAAAAAATCCGTACATGCACTGAGATAATTATATAAGTATACACATGCCAATATATCTACCACTTAACTATCTCCCTTAAGTGCCATCTCGACTATCCTCCTCCTAAAGTAGTCTGATAGTAGTCGACCATTGGTGACCCCCCCCCCCTCCCTATTTGGTTCACTAGTTATGTGTGGTATCTATATATGTATTTATCAACATGTAATATATAGTATATTACTCAAACTATACCCCCAACCTATCTATCCATTTACGGCATTTGATATATCCAGTCATCTATCTCTTCGTCAACTTATCCATTCACCTACCCATCCATTCTTCCTTCCTTCCCTCCTTCTATCCATCCATCATCTATTCTTTCATCCTTCCACCACTCCCTTAACCTATCTTTCTAAATACCATCTTATTTCTCCATCAAACTATCCATCCATACTCATCCCCAAAAGTGTCAATCAACTATCCTATGTGCTTATCAACCTATTCATCCATGAGTCAACTTATCCCTTAACCCATCTATCCATTCATTCATGCAATCATCAAACTATCCACTAACCCATTTTTTCACCAACCTTCAATCTATCCATTAATCAACTCATTAACCCATCTATCCATGCATTCATCCAACCATTAAACCATCCACTAACCTATTTATTCACCAACCTTCAATCTATCCATCCACCAATCTACCCATCAAGCAAACTACCAAACTATCCATCAAACTATCAAACTATCCATCAAACTATCCAAACTATCAAACTATTCATCAACTCACCCCCATCAGCGCCATCTCAACTATCCTCCTCCTAACGTAGTCTGGTAGGGGGCGACCATTGACGAACACTCCCCCTAGTTGGTTCACTCCAGCCTGGCCTGTTAAGGGGGGGGGGTTAGTTTTTAGTCTATTTTTGTATTCATTCATATATTTTTTAGACCGATAAATTTGAACATTTTTCGATAGAAAAAATTTCTATCGCTCGCCAGGAAAAAATCGACACTTAAATGGCACGAAAGTTCTTAAAATTGACAATGAAATGGGACGAAAGTGGTAAATATCCAAACTCATGGTCGGAACGCCTTAAAATCTCAAAACTAATGGGGCTAAACATGAGGGAGAAAGGGGTCGAGAAAACGGTCCGTCTCCCCTTAAGTGAGAGAAGCGTAGTGAATAGTTTAGTAGAAAGCGTACCGTAGCGTGTTGTAGCATAGCAGAATGTAACCTAACAGAACGCAAAATTCGTTCTCGGATGACTCAACCAATAGACCATTTCAACCAGTGTCAGAGATATGTTCTTAGGTAGCTATGGTATAAGGTAAATGTGGTGTAGGGGATATACGTCGTGCAGGGGGTATAGGTTATAATGAGAGATGTAGTGTAGGGCATCAAGATGTAAATGAACAAATAGGGATGTAGGGAAGAAGGAGTCTGCCTCGTATGGGCTAATATGCGTTCTGCAGATTTTAATTTATCTTATGTTCTTAAATCAACCACATGCAAATACATCAAAATATACAATTTAAAGAACTAACCAAACTCTACCTAACCTGAGAGTATTGGTAGAGTTGGCACTGGTTGAGACCTAGTGGTTGAAAGGATCTATGGGTCGAGTTGTCCGGTCGCCAATTATAATAGATCTGCCATATATAGGCGATTTTGTGTAGTTTAAGAAGGATCTGTGGTAGTAAAATGGGTTAAGTGAGATATTTCGAAGCTTGTTAATTGCTGGAGTCCCTTTTGAAACGGAATACAATCGTCTAATAGTAGCCAGAATAAAGAGATAAGGACGGCACTGGTACTGAAAGGGTTAATATAGAACATGTATTAATATTTCAACCAACCTGTGTGAGGCATATCTTGAAGCTTCTGTTTTCTCTTATTCTTGTTTCTTCATGTAATTTGTAGGAGTTTGTTGTTTTGATATAGACTCGAGCATTATATCCTTTATTGTCTTCTTCTTTTGCTTCACATCTCTCTTTGTTTTGATATAGACTCGAGCATTATATCCTTTATTGTCTTCTTCTTTTGCTTCACATCTCTCTTTGTTTTGATATAGACTCGAGCATTATATCCTTTATTGTCTTCTTCTTTTGCTTCACATCTCTCTTTGTTTTTCTTGCAGCCACAGCTTCTGATGTTGAATCTCTCTACTTGATTTTGTTCTTGTTCCCGATTATATTTGATCTTCTTCCCTTTCTGTTGACAAATCTTTCTTCTCTTCCTTCTTCTTCTTCTTTGTTGTTAAGTGTTACTGTCACTTTCATCTATTTATTATTTTTGTTTATATCTGATTCACCTTTCTTTTTGTTCTTGTTCTTCTTCGTCTTCGTCGCCTTCTTCTTTTTTCCTTCTTCTTCTATCCGATTCACCTTTCTTCTTCTTCTTCTTCCCTGGTGACGCACTCGAGAACACACCTATGATGAGCAGAATCAAAGGTAACAAAACATTGTATGATTTCATAACATAACATTGCATAATCTATCAAGCTTTAAAAAAATAACATCCCAAGACCCCACCTTCGAGATAAATTAGTACATTTTTCGACAACAAAATGTCTCGGCCGAAGGCTGATTCCTCCTAAATTGCAGGCTCGCTATCGCTCGCCAGGAAAAAAATCGACACCTAAATGGTACGAAAGATGTTAACATTGGCAAATAAATGGGACGAAAGGCCTAACATGGTTAAACTAATGGGGCTAAGCATGAGGGAGAAGGGGGTCCAGAGAAGCAAAAACCTTTTCTTAACATCCTGAATTAACCCGTTGTGTTGGTTAACTACAGCCAGTTATCCATATGTCTCAGGTTCACATCTAGAGAACTGTACATTAGTTCGTTGTAGTGGTTTGGATACTCAAAAGCAGGCTTACTCGCAAACATTCAAGTGTAGGTATTCCAAATGTTATTAGGATTACATGTTACTCTATTATATAATGTAGGAATGTTATTAGGATTACATGTTACTCTATTATATAATGTAGGAATGTTATTAGGATTACATGTTACTATATTATATAATGTAGGAATGTTATTAGGATTACATGTTACTATATTATATAATGTAGGAATGTTATTAGGATTACATGTTACTATATTATATATATAATGTAGGAATGTTATTAGGATTACATGTTACTATATTATATATATAATGTAGGAATGTTATTAGGATTACATGTTACTATATTATATAATGTAGGAATGTTATTAGGATTACATGTTACTATATTATATAATGTAGGAATGTTATTAGGATTACATGTTACTATATTATATAATGTAGGAATGCTCCAAATAAATAAAGCTGGGAGAACCTACATTGACACTATCTGGTCCGACGTCTTGGGTGTTAGTATGATATTTTGTTTAATTATTATTAAGGATTTTGCTTGCTATTCCCATTTTCGAGCAATATATTTTAGTGTGACCCCTAGGCTAACAAAACACTTTACCAGATTTCCTTGAAATGATTAAATTCCCACAAAGCCCACTTCAAGCCAAAATTGTGATTTACATTTGTTTTTATATAAATATATGTCTCGGGTGAATGCTTAGGTTCTTCGAAACTACAGACTCACTTTCCCTCGACCAGAATATAATCGACACCTGAATTAAACGAATTGTCTTGTTATTGTTGTATTATTTATTATGTACGTACCGTAATGAATTTGTATTATACAGTACATTGCAATTGAAACAAAATTACACATGGTGCCCAAACGTGTAGAAAAAATACAGAAATCTAACGGGAATATAGCTAAGAGAAAAAATTACCCAGAAGCGCATTATATATATATATATATATATATATATATATATATATATATATATATATATATATATATATATATATATATATATATGGGTTTCTATCTATCACCAAATTAAGAAACTGACGTTTCAATTAAATCCGTCCATTACTTGTGTTTTATCTTAAGTTCTGCTTACAGACAGACAAACACACAAGGGAACTGACAAACAAACAAATAGGCAAACAAACCAGCGCACAAACCCAAACAAACTAAAACAAACAATCCCAAAACAGACAAACAAAAACATACACACACAAAACAGACACAAACTAACAGACATACAAAAAAACTGCGACGATCACACAAACACACACACACTCTCTCTCACAAAGAGAGAGAGAGAGAGAGAGAGAGTTGATGTTTGATTTGCATGAGTGACCCGATTAGAAGTTGGTCGTAGAGTGATGATCCTGTGTGTGTGGTGATGACGTGAGGGTGATGATGACGTTTGGGTGGTGATGTGTGTTGTTATGATGTGGTGTGATGATACTGGTTTGGTGATGATGTGTGGTGTGATGATCCTAACTGTGTGGTGATGTGATGTGTGGTGATGATGACGTGTTGTGGTGATGTGTGTTGAGGTGATACGTGTTGTGGTGATGATGTGTGGTGTGATGATCCTATGTGGTGATGTGATGTGGGTGGTGGTGATGTGTGATGATGTGTGATTTTTTTTGATGTGATGATTTGTTGTGATGATCCTGTGTGGTGATGTGATGTGTATTTTGATGATTCTCATTGTGTGGTGATGTGATGTGGGTGGTGGTGATGTGTGGTGTGATGATCCTATGTGGTGATGTGATGTGGGTGGTGGTGATGTGAGTTGTGATGATCCTGTGTGGTGATGTGATGTGGGTGGTGGTCATGTGTGTTTTGATGATTCTCAATGTGTGGTGATGTGATGTGGGTGGTGGTGATGTGTGTTGTGATGATTCTCAATGTGTGGTGATGTGATGTGGGTGGTGGTGATGTGTGTTGTGTTGATTCTCAATGTGTGGTGATGTGATGTGGGTGGTGGTGATGTGTGTTTTGATGATTCTCATGGTGTGGTGATGTGATTGGGTGGTGGTGGTGATGTGTTGTGTTGATTCTCAATGTGTGGTGATGTGATGTGGGTGGTGGTCATGTGTGTTTTGATGATTCTCAATGTGTGGTGATGTGATGTGGGTGGTGGTGATGTGTGTTGTGTTGATTCTCAATGTGTGGTGATGTGATGTGGGTGGTGGTGATGTGTGTTGTGATGATTCTCAATGTGTGGTGATGTGATGTGGGTGGTAATGATCCTGTGTGGTGATGTGATGTGGGTGGTGGTGATGTGTGTTGTGTTGATTCTCAATGTGTGGTGATGTGGGTGGTGGGTGGTGGTGAGTGTGTGTTTGATGTTGGGGTGTGTGATGGTGGTTGGGATGTGATGTGGGTGGTGGTGATGTGTGTTGTGTTCATTCTCAATGTGTGGGGACGTGATGTGGGTGGTGGTGATGTGTGTTGTGAGAATCCTCAATGTGTGGTGATGTGATGTGGGTGGTGGTGATGTGTGTTGTGATGATCCTAACTGTGTGGGGACGTGATGTGGTTGGTGGTGATGTGTGTTGTGATTATCCTCAATGTGTGGTGATGTGATGTGGGTGGTGGTGATATGAGTTGTGATGATGTATGTGTGTTGTGATGATGTGTGTTGTGGTGATGTATGGTGATGTGATGTGAGTGGTGATGATGTGTGTTGCGGTGATGTGATGTGGGTGGTGATGATGTGTCTTGTGTTGATGTGTTGTGGTCATATAATTTAAGTTACGATAAAGAGAGAAAGAGATAAGTATGGATGCATTTCTACATAGGTTGACTAAGAGATAATTAGATGGATAGGTTGATGGAAACAGATGAGTAGGTTGACGCAAATGTAAATAGATGGATATGTGTTGATAAATACATAAGGAAATACATAGGTTGATTGAGATATAAATAGCTAGATGAATAGGTTAATTTAAGAGAGATATAACTGAATAGGTTGATTAAGGGGAGGTTTTTAGTGTGTTCCCTAGACTTCTATCAAGCTTAACATTACAGCCCCTAGACCCCCTTTCAAGATAAATTTGTACATTTTTCAGTAGAAAAATGTCCCGGCCGAAGGCCGGTTCCTCTTAAATTACAGGCTCGCTATCGCTCGCCAGGAAAAAATCGACACTTAAATGGCACGAAAAGTCTTAAAATTGACAGAAATGGGGCGAAAGTTCTTAAAATCGCCAAACTAATGGGGCGAACGTTTTATAATATCAAAAGAAATGGGGCTAAACATGAGGGAGAAAGAAAAAATCCCTCAAGTGGAAATCTCCCCTTAAGACATAGATACTGTAGATACATGAGTAGATTAAGATAAAAATAGATGAATAGGTTGATGAAGACATAGATAAATGCATGGGTAAATTTAGAGATAAATAGCCAAGTAGGGAGAGTTACACGGGAAATATAGCATTGGTTCATTCATACATAAAATATAGCATTGGTTCATTCATACATAAAATATAGCATTGGTTCATTCATACATAAAATATAGCATTGGTTCATTCATACATAAAATATAGCATTGGTTCATTCATACATAAAATATAGCATTGGTTCATTCATACATAAAATATAGCATTGGTTCATTCATACATAAAATATAGCATAGGTTCATTCATACATAAAATATAGCATTGGTTCATTCATACATAAAATATAGCATTGGTTCATTCATACATAAAATATAGCATTGGTTCATCATACATAAAATATAGCATTGGTTCATTCATACATAAAATATAGCATAGGTTCATTCATACATAAAATATAGCATTGGTTCATTCATACATAAAATATAGCATTGGTTCATTCATACATAAAATATAGCATTGGTTCATTCATACATAAAATTATAGACGAAGGATAAATGAATTAAATACAGAAATATTAATATACATAATGGCGATCTTCATTCATGAGAACTTTGCGAACGAGTCGATGAAAAAAACAAAACTATACTCGTAATTCAGTCGAGCAATATTTCTTCCATACGTACGTTCATGGAGTGTGTAGTAATTCATGTGGCCAACTGTACCTTGAATTTGACACACTAATAATGTTTTAAGTTGAAGGGGAACTTGCTTCACTAGCCTTGCCTTTTGTCTCCTTCTTACGCATACAAAAAATATAAAAAAATACAGTATTTAATTTTATGATTTCTCTACTTGCGAACTATTAACAATCTTCTAAGAAAGATTGTTCCAGGTTCAGCATATTTAAAGTCTAAAAACGTTTCCACATAATAATACTTTAGATTCTAACATCCTAGTAAAATCAACAGTTATACATTCACTTGGAAGAGAGAGAGAGAAAGAGAGAGAGAGAGAGAGAGAGAGAGAGAGAGAGAGAGAGAGAGAGAGAGACAGAGACAGACAGAAAGACAGAAAGAGATAATATCGATCACCGTTTATTCCCAGATGAGACGGGAAAAAAAGAGAAAACAAAAAAGACCAAAGCTCCCCCCCCCCCCCCCATGAGAAGAATCCCTGGCCTCAATTGATTATTTCGCCCCCTCGGCCTAGTCATACCTTCCTTGACGATCCATAGTGGTGGAGGTTTATTTATATATTTAATTATTACTATTTCTTTACCGCGGTTTTTGTATATTTTATTTTTTATTTTTATTTTTTTTTCATCCCAGTTTGTTTGGAGGCCGACTAAAAAAAAAAATAGATTAAAATAGAAAATAAAAATAAAAATAGGAAAAATGGGGATTGGGCCTGAGCATATACAGTAGATAGATAGATAGATAGATAAATAGATAGATAGATATATAGTTTGTTTGGAGTCAGAGAGAACAAAGACACAAACATTGGCTATATCTACTCCTTCAGCGTATCTTTAAGGGAGCCCACATCGCTTTTTTTCTCTTTCTCTCCCTCTCTCTTTGGCTTGTATCCCTTTGGCCCCATTCAGCCTACTGTTTTAAGACGTTTAACCCCATCCAGGTGTCAATATTTTCCTGGTGAGCGAGAGCGGGCCAGCATATATATATTTTTGTTTTAACAGCAAGCTAAATTTGTACATTTCTCGATAGAAAAATTTCTCCGGCGAAGCCGGATATCTCCATACAATGCTGGCTCGCTATCGCTCGCCAGGAATAAATCGACACCTGGATGGGGATAAACGTCTTAAAACATTTGGCTGAATGTGGCTGAATGGATACAAGCCAGGGAAAGAGAGAAAATGAGTGAAAGATAAAAAAAAAAAACGATGACCCCCATAAACTTCTGTAACATCGAATATCTGCCGTTTACATTTCCCAAGACACAAACTTAATTCTTTGACAGATTATAGTCTTATTTATATTTTCACAGTATTTCAATTGTCACTAGAAGTTTTCGTGTTCAGCTTACGAAGTTCAGTCGAAATAATAAAAATCCGGGATCGCTGACATAACTTTGAACTAAGTTTCCGTTCTAGTGTTTATAGAAATTGACTCCACCAAACTACTGATATATATATATATATATATATATATATATATATATATATATATATATATATACTAGCAGGGGTACCCGGCGTTGCCCGGGTACTACCACCACTACTACTACCATAATCAATCACTACTACCACAATCATCACAATACTACTACTACCATAATCACCGGTCTCGACCTCCCTGTGATTTATTAAACGGCGACCTCGATTTCGGCCGCTAAATGACCTCCGATTTTGGATCTGACCTCATCCGTACCCCCATTTTGGGGGGCTGCAAACAACTTTCGTTACATACACCTTTTCGATCGGAGGCCTCCTTCTGCCCCAAACGGCATTTTTTTTTTTTTTTTCAATTTCGGCCTCGAAACTACCTCCGATCGTGGCCTCGCCCCCTCTTTGACCTGACCCAGGTCAATTGACACCCACATGCAAAGTTTCAGCTCCCCAGGTCCAAAACTGCGGCCGCATATTAAGAACACACAGACAGACAAACAGACACACGAACTGATTTAATAATATATATATATATATATATATATATATATATATATATTAGTCTTGTTTGTATTAAGGGGGGTCACCTGCTTTTTTTTTCTCTTTCTCGCCTTTTCTCTATTTCTCTGACTTGTATCCATTCGGCCCCATTCAGCCAACTGTTTTAAGACGTTTATCCCCATTCTGGTATCGATTTCATCCTGGCGAGCGATAGCGAGCCAGCATTGTATGGAGAAATCCGGCTTCGCCAGAGACATTTTTCTATCGAAAAATTTACAAATTTAGCTTGCTCTCAAAACAAAAATATATATATGTTGGCGTGCTACCGCTCGCCAGGAAAATATTGACACCTGGATGGGGGTAAACGTCTTAAAACAGTAGGCTGAATGGGGCCGAATGGATACAAGCCAGAGAAAGAGAGAAAGATAAAAGAAAGCTGGTGTCCCCCCTTAATTCGTTATATAACCCTTTCAAGATAATATTACGCATTTCTGATCTGCTTTCTGGCTATTATTAGACGATTTAGATTAGGCAGGGTATGTGGAAGTCGGAGCGTTAATGGAGATCGTCTTTACCCTTTCAATTCCCACACATCCTTCCTAAGGATGCATAAAATCGTCTAATGATAACCAGAATAAACCGTCAAAATGCGTCATAATCTTGAAAGGGTTAATGTGTCTAATTATTTTACATTTTGGGAGAAACGTGAAATTGAAGGGGCAGGTTTTCTTTTCCTTTTTTATCTCTTCTGTACCGGCGACGTCTTTTTTATCTCTTCTGTACCGGCGACGTCTTTTTTATCTCTTCTGTACCGGCGACGTCTTTTTTATCTCTTCTGTACCGGCGACGTCTTTTTTATCTCTTCTGTACCGGCGACGTCTTTTGACATTTTACTCTTTCTATATCTAGACGATATTTGGTAGCTTAGGAAGGATCAGTGGTAGGTGAAAGGGTTGATTGAGATAGACTGAAGCCTCATTATTGTGAGAGGTTCTTCCTAAACTAAATAAAACCTATTCACAGGAGCCAAAATCTTACATAAAGACGTCACTGTTACTGAATAGGTTAAGGGGAGGTTTCTAGTTTCCTCCCAGACCTCCATCCAGCTAAACAATTACATCCCCTTGACCCCCTTTCAAGATAAATGTGTACATTTTTCGGTAGAAAAATGTCCCGGCCGAAGGCCGGTTACTTTTAAAATACAGGCTCGTTATCGCTCGCCAGGATAAAATCGACACCTAAATGGCACGAAAGGTCTTAAAATTGACAGAAATGGGGCGGAAATTCTTAAAATCACCAAACTAATGGGGCAAACGTCTTAAAATCTGAAAACCAGTGGGGCTAGACATGAGGGAGAAAGGGGTCAAGAAAAGAATCCCTCAAGTGGAAATCTCCCCTTTTAATAATGTGTATATCCTGATTGTTTGAAGCTATATTATATAAACACCCTTTCCTGTTAACCCCTTGTGGACCGGGGACATATTGTTTGAAGCTATATTATATACACACCCTTTCCTGTTAACCCCTTGTGGACCGGGGACATATTGTTTGAAGCTATATTATATATACACCCTTTCCTGTTAACCCCTTGTGGACCGGGGACATATTGTTTGAAGCTATATTATATACACACCCTTTCCTGTTAACCCCTTGCGGACCGGGGACATATTGTTTGAAGCTATATTATATAAACACCCTTTCCTGTTAACCCCTTGTGGACCGGGGACATATTGTTTGAAGCTATATTATATAAGCATTCTTTCCTGTTAACCCCTTGTGGACCGGGGACATATTTCACATCTTATTTTGGCTGCCATTAGACGATTTTATTCCGCTTAAAAAAGGGCCTCCAGCCATTAACAAACGGCTTGGAACTATCTCACTTAACCCTTTTCACTACCACAGATTCATTCTTAAACTCTACACAATCCTGGAAATACAACTAGAGTAAAACGAAAACAACGTCACCGGTACAGAAGGGGTTAAGGGGGGGGGGGGTCACCGTTTTTTTTTTTTTTTTTTAGCTTTCTCTCCTTTTCTCTCTTTCCCCGGCTTGTATCCATTCGGCTCCATTCAGCCAACTGTTTTAAGACGTTTATCCCCATCCAGGTGGCGATTTCTTCCAGGCGAGCGATAGCGAGCCAGCATTGTATGGAGAAATCCGGCATTGTATGGATAAATCCGACATTTTTCTATCGAAAAATGTACAAATTTAGTTTGCTGTCAAAACAAATATATATATATATATGCTGGCTCGCTACCGCTCGCCAGTAAAATATTGACAGCTGGATGGGGGTAAACGTCTCAAAACAGTAGGCTGAATGGGGCCGAATGGATACAAGCCAAAGAGAGAGGGAGAGAAAGAGAAACAAGCCGCGAGGTGGGCTCCCTTAAATAACCTACTCCTTGATATGACGGGTATTGTAATTATATCTTAACCCTTTGACGATTCTATTCAGTTTAGGAAGGTTCTGTGGGATTTTTAGGGGTAAAGACTATCTCAATTAACCCTCTGACTGCCGTAATGATGTCCTTCCTAATCGGAATAAAATCGTCTAATGATAGCCAGAACACGGAAAAGAAATGCGTAATCGGGTTTTGAAAGGGTTAACTAAATTTGTACATGCTTCCATAGAAAAACACATCGACACCTGAATGTGATGCAGCCCCTTGTTATCGCCAACATAATGGGGTGAAACGTCGCATTATCTCTAAAGTGATGGAGCGAAACAGGGAATTCCTCCCCCCCCCCACCTCAGATCAAATAGGGTTAAGGACGGCTGTTAACCCCTTCATTACAGTGGTGACAATTGGCATATCAGTGACGATTTTAAGGAGGTAGTGGTTATTTGTTGGTCTATTTATCTATATATTTATATATTTCACAGTAACCTCACTAGACCCCCATCAAGCTTAAAAAACACTCCTTAGACCAGTGGTCACCAACCCTTAAAGTTAGAAGAGTCATTTAAAACAAAAATCAATAAATAATGGATATTGTCGTAGCCGCAATTAACAAATTTAAGTCTCACAATCAGATATCTGAGGTATTACAGAAATATGAGAATGTACCCTACTTCTGGATAAAACAAATTATAGGCATATTGTTCAATTCAATTTGTCTCGCATTTCTAAAAATCATGACGATTATTGTTTATAGAACTTTTCGAACTTGAATAAATAGATTTTAGTGTTGCCTTGAACGTGTTATATGATGCCTTCGTTTTAAAGGAATAATGATTATTTCTGAAGCTTCAGGAGCAACATAAGTGTCCTGAAAGAGCCGCGTACGGCTCCTGAACCGCAGGTTGCTATTCTCTGCCTTAGACCACCTTTCAAAATACATTTGTAAATTTTTCGGTAGAAAAATGTCCCGGCCGAAGGCTGGTTTCTCCTAGAATTACTGGATCACTATCGCTCGTCAGGAAAAAAGTTGAGACTTAATTAGCACGAAAGGTGTTTATATTGACTAAGAAATGGAGTGAAAGGTCTTAAAATCGCCAAACTAATGGAGCGAACGTCTTAAAATCTCAAAGCTAATCCGACTAAACATGAAGGAGAAGACAAACAACAACTACCTCCCCCTTAACCCTTCTATTCTTAACCAATTGTTCCCTACCCTGCAACGCCTGACACCGAACGAACAATCTGGGAATGAGTGTTGTTTACGGGGAGTACTGTACGGTGGCGCTAATAAATCATGTCTTGGCTGTCTATACGTTTGGCTCGCTCTGTGCTGTATTACTGTCTGTCAGATGTTGATTAGGGTGGGTAAGTGTAGGAACATGTTAGTATATCTCACTAAAAAAAAAAAAAAAAAAAAAAATCATGTGTAATTATTGCTGATACCAATTATTGATCAAAACATAATTGGTGCCGAGACATCACTTATTAGGCCGACTGTACACGGATTATCATTTCCATTTCTTAAAGTAACGGCATTATAAAGTGATTGAATACATTAACCCATTCAGTACCGGCGCCGTCCAGTAATTAACAGCTTCGAAATATCTCACTTATTCCGTTTTACTACCACAGATCCTTCTTAAGGGAGCTCACCTCGCTTGTTTTCTCTTTCTCTCCCTCTCTCTTTGGCTTGTATCCATTCGGCCTACTGTTTTAAGACGTTTACCCCATCCAGGTGTCAATATTTTCCTGGCGAGCGGTAGCGAGCCAGCATATATATATTTTTGTTTTGACAGCAAGCTAAATTTGTACCTTTTTCGATAGAAAAATGTCTCCGGCGAAGCCGAATTTCTCTATACAATGCTGGCTTGCTATCGCTCGCCAGGAAGAAATCGACACTTAATGGGGATAAACGTCTTAAAACAGTTGGCTGAATAGGGCCGAATGGATACAAGCCAAGGAAAGAGAGAAAAGGAGAGAAAGATTTAAAAAAAAACGGTGACCCCCCTTAAACAACACTCGGTCGTCTAAATATAGCTAGAATAAAATAATAAAGACATCCTTTATCGATTATTAATTAACTATTTTATGTAGTCCAGTTACACATACTTAAAGGGTTAGTATTATGTTGCCATTATGCAACTTCAAAAATTATTCTCAAGAAAAATGCTTAAAAACAATATGTTGTGCCATTATCTCTTACCATCCCATGACAACTACTGCATATTTTATTGTATATCCATTTACCGCCAAAATCCCTCTATTCAGCTTAGAAAAGCCCTATTAATCCTATCTAACGAGGGTGGACGCTTTTGGACTACTGTTTCGGCCCATTAGTTTGGCAATTTTAAGACGTTGCACTCGATTAGTTTAGCGATTATAAGACGTTACCCCTGATTCAAGTGTACATTTATTTATTTATTTGTATTATTATTATTTTATTTTTTTATTTTTTTTTATTTTTTTTTGACGAGCGATAGTTAGGCTACGAGTTAGGGGAAACTAGCCTTTTACATATTGCTTGTAGGCTGGAATAATTGTAACTGGATATAGATAAGATCCGGAAGAGTTGCAACATAAGGCAATACGTATTCTAAAATATTTGGATAACCTCGATTTTGATAGCCTTTTGTCATTTGTAACTATAGTCCATGCATTATAGGTAGGCCAGAAAACACAACCTCTAACCTCTGTAACGACTAGAGTAATCGAGCTCATATTTTCACCATTTGGGAAGAGTCGGTCAGGGTGTAGGTGTGGACATGTACAGCCCATATTCTCTAGCCCATTATGAGTTAGAGAGGTTAGGGGGTTACAATTTCCGGCCTACCTGTATAGAATGGACTATAATTATATTGTAATCATTATGCCAAGGCTATAGACATTCTGACCCTTAACCCCTTCAGCACAGTCACGTAATTTTCGTCCTATTCTGGTTGCCATTAGACGATTTTTTTTAGCTTGTAATATACCTCTAGGACTGAAGGGGTAAATGCTATCTTAATACACCATCTGAGTAACCTAGGACCTTCTTAAATTGCATAGAATCGTCTAATGTTAGCCAGAAAATAAGGAAAAAAGGGGGTCAAAGTTAAGGTCACGAAAAGACACGGCATGAGGGCTACAGACAGATCAAACTAACCAGTCACGAAAACATTCATATTAGATGTCACTAAAAGGTCAAACAATTGGTCATATAACGGTCACACTGAGGTCACAAAAAGGTCATGCTAGGTGTCACAAAAAGGTCATGATAGGTGTCACTTAAAGGTCATGCTAGGTGTCACAAAAAGGTCACATTAGGGGTAAAAAAAAGGTCATGCCAGGGGTCACGAAAAGGTCATGCTAGGTGTCACAAAACGATCATGCTAGATGTCACAAAGATATCACATTTGTGGTCACAAAAATGTCATACTAGGTGTCACAATAATGTCGCATTAGGGGTAACTGAAAGGTCATGCTAGGGGTCACAAACAGTCACATTAGGTGTCATAAAAAAGGTCACACCAGGGGTCACAAAAAGGTCACGTTAGGGGTCACTAAAAGGGTACGCTAGGGGTCACAAAAATGTCACGCCAGAAGTTATGAAAAGATCACGCTGGTGGGTACAAAATGTCACGCTAGGGGTCACTAAAAGGTCACAGTTTGAGTTTTAAAAATGGTCACTCTATAGGTCACAACAAGGTCACACTAGATAATAATGATAAGTCATACTAGAAGTCCCTAAAAGGTCATGTTAGGGTCATTAAAATATCATGGTAGGGTCACTTAATGGTCATGTTAGGATCACTAAAAGGTCAATTTATGGAATCGCAAAATATAGACTATTTAGATCTCAGAAAGGTTACAAAAACACTAAACTGTTAAGAAAAGTCACACTGAGGGTCACATTAGGTCACAGTTGGGGTCAAACTCATGTATCAAAGCCAAGTAACAAAAAAGAGACAAGTTAAAGGAGGTCACACATCAAAATGGGTCACAACTAACAAAGTATGCAGTTCATAATAAAGTTCACAACAAAACCCACAATTTAACGAATGTCACACTGGGTTTCACAACAAGGTCAAACTTGGGGTCACACATAAATCACACAGTATAGGCAAATCACACTATGAAGACAGGTCACAGGAACGAGTCAGATTAACAAAGGTCACACTAGGGGTCACAGAACAGGTCAAACACACATGCTGGAGGTCACACATAGCTAACACATGACAGACACTTAATCACACACTAACACCAGTCCACATAAACGAGATTAATCGCAGAAGCCCCCCTAAGGGTCACTAAAAAGGTCAAACACGCACCAGGAGGTCACAGAAGTCCCAGCCCAAGACCTCCTGAGACCCTGGAAGCAACGTGTGACGGTGAGGGGCGGCGACGGTCTCACTGCTCACCGACTTAATGACCGACTTTTACCGAGACCATCACACCTCGCGTCCCGATCCTCGAATTTGGCCCCGATTTCGACAGTTTTTTTTAGCTCCCATAATTCCGAACGGTTCCATTTTAGTGGCTGATTAAGTTCTAAATAATCCGCTAATATTGTTCATGCCATTTGATGATTATTGATGATTGATTTGTTTGATTTATGGAGATATTATAGTGTGATGAATCCCAAGTCGAGTCCGTTTCATCGCTTTACAGAGATATTAGGTAGGCATTAACGATTATACACCACGCCCCCTTGTACGGTCGACCAATGGGCTGATAGGTGGGCGGCCTGTAACTCTCCCACAGGCCAATGGGAGGAGGGTACGGCTTCACGGCCTTATCGATTGGTCAAGGGAAGCGTGTCCGGACCAATCAGAGGGCCTGGTGGGCGGGGCGCGAGGGGACTACTTGAGAAGAAAGGGGAAAGGAGTAGGGGAGGGAAGGGGGAAAGGTGGGGAGGAGGAGGGGAAAGGATTGAGGAGAGAGAGGGGAAAGGGTAGGGGAGAGAGAGGTGAATGGAGACGTTGGGGTGGGTATGGGAAGGGGTTCGGGTGGAGGAAGAGGGGAGAGGGGGAAGGGAAGAACAGGCAGTGTGGGGGAAGGAGGAGGGATAGAAGGGGAAGGTTGGGGGAGGGGAAGGAGAAGGCGGAAAGGAGAGATTTAAGGGGAAAGGAAGGGGAAGCGAGGAGAAGGATGGAATGAGGGGTAGGACCAAGGGGAGTGGAAAGGATATTATTCTCTGGAAGCGACCAGTAATTTTTGGAAGAGAGGAGAATTTCTGGAAGAAGGAAGGAATGGTGGGATTAAATTCAGACAAAATCCCCCTTAAACAAATCTTTTGTAGCAAATCTCCTTGTGTTAAATCCCTGTGTAATAAAATACTCTTGAACGAATCCCCCTTGAACAAAATCCCTCTTGGACCAAATCCCCTTTACAAAATATCCGCCTTATAAAATCGCCTTGTACACATCCCCTTTTTAGGGGGGTGACCTGCTTTTTTTTTTATCTTTCTCTCCTTTTCTCTCTTTCCCTGGCTTGTATCCATTCGGCCCCGTTCAGCCAACTGTGTTATGACGTTTATTCCCATCCAGGTGTCGATTTCTTCCTGGCGAGCTATAGCGAGCCAATATTGTATGGAGAAATCCGGCTTTGCCGGAGACATTTTTCTATCGAAACGTGTACAAAGTTAGCTTTCTGTCAAAACAAAAATATATATATGCTAGCTCGCTATCGCTCGCCAGAAAAATATTGATACCTGGATGGGGGTAAACGTCTTAAAACAGTAGGCTGAATGGGGCCGAATGGATACAAACCAAAGAGAGAGGGAGAGAAAGAGAGAAAAAAAAAAAAAAAAAGCGAGGTGGGCTCCCTTAAATACTTCCCTTGCACAAAATTCCTCTAGGACACATCTCCCTCAAGAAAATCCTACTGCAAGATTTCCTGAAGTACGAGGGGGAAAAATCCAAGAATGTCTGTATATTTTTTTTTTTTTTTTTTTTTTTTTTTAAAGGCCAGAATATCCAGAGTTTTAAGATATAATAATTAACTAAGCTTCGTGAACAATATCTCTAACTACTTTTGGTTACTCTCAAGGTCCAGGCTAATATTTAACCCCTTCTTTACCGGGGACGTTTTATAAATATTATTCTAACTTTATGTAGACGATTTTGTGCAGTTTAAGAGGATCTGTGGCAGTCAAAAGGATTAAGTGAGATAGTTTGAAGCCTGTTAACTGTTGGAGGCTCTTTTTAAACGGCATAAAATCGTCTTACAGTAGACGGAATAAAGTTAAAAGGATGGCATCAGTACAGAAAGGGTTAACTAGAGTTGGTGTAGATTAGTTACGAACACATGAATAACACATGAATAACCAATATTACTCATCCAGAAAACACATGAATAACCAATATTACTCATCCAGAAAAATTAATTACGTGCGATGACTGATTATTGTATGTGGGGGTTTGTATGGTGGTATCTATGGATTTAGAGTAGAATCTTCGGATGTAAGTTAGGATAAGTTCTGAAACTAAGTACCACTGGAAATATGTACCGATCGATGTAATTGCGTAATTTACACTATTTGAGAGCTCTGTGGGAGAGCCCGACCGTAGCCATGGCCTTCCTTAAGGACTCGGGGCTGTTCGGCCAGGCAGCTTAGGGAACAACAACAACAACAACAACCGATCGATGTAAGTTGAATTGGAACTCTGGACATAGGGTCACTAGAATTTTGAAAGGATCTCAAGAAGCTAGGTATAGGATCCCTGAAGGAAGGGATAGTATCTCTTAAGGGGAGGTTTCTAGTGTGTTGCTTAGACCTCCATCAAGCTTAAAATTACATCCCCTAGACCCCCTTTCAAGATAAATATGTACATTTTTCGGTAGAAAAATGTCCCGGCCGAAGGCCGATTCCTCTTAAGTTACAGGCTCGCTATCGCTCGCCATGAAAAAATCGACACCTAAATGGCACGAAACGTCTTAAATTTGACAGAAATGGGGCGAAAGTTATTAAAATCGCGAAACTAATGGGGCAAACATCTTAAAATCTCAAAAGCAATGGGGCTAAACATGAGGTAGAAGGAAGTTCGAAAAAACTCAAGTGGAAACCTCCCCTTAATGTCAGGTATCTCCAAAAGTAAAGGATGATATCTAAAAGTAGATCAGGATCCATGTAGGTTGGTAGAACAGTTAGTGTGTATGTGTTTTTTTTTTTTTTTTTTTTTTTTTTTTTTTTTTTTTTTTAAATTGAGACAAGCCTCTAATGCGGAGGAGTATAATTATATAAATAATAGACGTGGACAAAAAAATGAAAGTTTTACATTATTTCGACCGAATAATTGAAAATAGGCTTTGGTTAGAATCTTCGCAAGCATTTCTGGCCCTCGGAACACAAGGTTGATCTCTGGATATTAGGTAGTATCACTAGAAGTAGTTTAGTATCTCTGAAACTATGATAGGATCCTTGGAAGTATAGTAGGATCTCTGGCAATTAAGTAAGATTCATGAAAGTAGGTTTGTATCTCTGGACAACGATTTCTGCAAGTCTGAACATACTCGAATATCAAATTAACACTCTCAGGATCCGATGACGCATTTCTTTTCTCTGTGCGTGTGTGTGTGTTTTTTTTTTTTTTTTTTTTTTTTTTTTTGCTATTATCAGAATATTTTATATAGATTAGGCAGGGTTTTTGGAAGACAGAAGGTTAATTTAGATAGTCTTTACCCTTTTAATTCCCATAGATCCTTCCTACACTGTACAATCGTCTAATGATAGCCAGAATAAACGGTCAAAACGCGGCATAATCCTCGAGGGGTTATTATCTCGACAAGCATTGATGAAACTCTGGAGAATGTAGGCTCTTTGGATATAAGGTAAAATTCCTAGAAGTAGAGACTAGGGTAGGGTTTCTTTAAATACGTCAAAATCTCAAAAAAATTGGGGGGATTTCTTGATTTGTTCGTTCATATTATATTTGTTTTATATATATATATATATATATATATATATATATATATATATATATATATATATATATATATATATATATATATATATATATATATATATATATATATATATATATATATATATATATATATATATATTATATACATTTTTTTTTTTTTTTTTTTTTTTTTTTTACATAATGGAGGAACGACAAACTTAACTAGAACTAACTCCATACACTTAATAGCGTCCATCGTTCATAAGAAATATACAACAATTGGTTCCGAATACGATGTAGAATGAAGATTGATAGAAAGGCATACATTAGGTTGCGCTTCGCTGCGGTGTTCATCTCCGTATTTCTGCCCTTTGAAACCTCTGGTGAGTAAATCGGATGAGCTGTCCAGCCTGGTACACAGGGACTACTGCATAATATCCAGGTGACCATTGTTTGCCTCCCTATGTGGGACCTCACAATTATCCATGTGGTTGATCCAGGTTCTCATTTACTGCTATAGTCTATCCATTCTAAGTAGGCCAGATATCTTAACCCTAAACCTCTATAACTCAAGATGGGATAGAGCAAATAGGCTGTAAAATTCCACACCTATTCGAAAGGGGATCTAGGGATTATTGTTCTAAGCTTGATGGGGGTCTAGGGAGTAAACTAAAAAAAAAAAAATCTATGCCAAAATAATCACACTGATTATGTACCCTTTCCCTTACATAAACCACTGACTAATCGCTACTAACTTCATGCTACGCTACAATAAACTCTCTACTGTACTAAGTTCAATACCTATATGGAAATATATAGTACACTGACACTATTTAAGAAATTGTTATCAGGCTCCATATAGAAAAGTCAAAAGAGTCAGGCTGTGGCTAAAGATATTTTTTTTCCTCCATAGACTTCCATCAACCTTAAAATAATACCCAAAGACCCCCACTTCGAGATAATTTTTTGCATTTTTCGGTGGAAAAGACCCCGGCCGAAAGCCAGTTCCTCCTACTTTGCAAGCTTGCTATCGCTCGCCTGGAAAACAATCGACAGCTAAATGCCGTGATAGATCTTAAAATGGACAAAGAAATGGGGCGAAAGATAAAATCGCCTAACTGATGGGGCGAACGTCTTAAAGTATCAGCATTAATAGTGGTAAACATGAGGGAGAAGGTGGTACAGATTAAAACACCTCCTTAAAAATACACCAGCCGTATATCTGCCGTGATTAGTTTGTATTAGTCTGAGGTGTTCCAATTCTGTCTAATCTTCAGGAAAATTGACTAACCGCTGACGAAATAAAAAATAGATGTTGACAAATTCCAAGAAACACAGATTTGTCGTGAAATTATTTGTTGTGGTGAAAACTTACCTCGAATTAGGTTGGAATGCGTGACAAGCTCTAATTCAATCCATCCTCAATCCATCCAAACAATAGATTATTATCCATATTGTTATGCAATACATCCATAAAGCATATTTATATTTGCTTACTCTTCGTGGGTAATGTGAATAATAGGGAGTGGCATAGAAGGGGAGTAGTGGATTGAATTAACCATGTACGCAATCATACATACACACATTTAAACAAAACCCTACACTTCCTCTCTCTCTCTTTCTCTCTCTCTCACACACACACATACACACACACACACACACACCTTGACACGCAACACGACCCTTCCCAACCAATTCGCGGATCTCGTGCTACAGTCTGTCGGAAGTGTGTGGAGGGGATCGAACCCCGCACGCTTCATAGGTCTCCTCTCGTCTTATCTCATCTCTCCCGTTAATGACCCCGGCGTAATGGTCTTTTAATTTATGCGGGAGGTGGTACAGGAATATTGGGAGGTTGTTTTATCATTAACCTTTTTCAATGCTTAGCGGTATCCATTACGTACTCTTGTTTAGAATTAATAGCCCACTGACGCTCTCAAGATTACTGAGATTTATACAATATCCTTATATAAACATTTATGACATGCTTTTAACAGCTGGTAGTTTGTTATATCAGCTATATTGTCAATATTCTGTATAACACATATGTATATTTTATTGGACAATCCCATAATTTCATCATCGATTGATATTTAATGATAATTCAATTTCAGTGGCATCCCATCAATGCAAAAAGAAAAACAAAAATATAAAAAAATAAGTGGCAGTTTAAAACGTATGCTATTCAAATTTCATATTCCTAAACAAACCCCATCATTATCGTTGATAATTATAATTAATATAGTTTTGAATTATTTCCATTCTGTCATTTTGATGCACTAGTTGTAGAGAAGCAATGAAACATATATACAGTACTTCTCACAGCAACCACAACAACTAGCGTATCATATTAACTTGTTAGAAATACGACAAAACTCTAGTAATTACCACCGATAATGATAGGCTTTTCCCTAAGTCTTAAATCATAGATACCAATATTTGCATTGATAATTAAATTAATGAATTTCACTCGCAACACCAAACACCACCCAATGAAATTAATTTTCCACTCTGGATTCGAACCTGGGTTACCACATACAGATCTTAAACTCTCAAACCATTACACCATCAAGACAGTTAAAGATTAAATACATGACTACGATGTTATATACATTTATCGAATACTGGATATCAATCTAATCATGTACTCAAACCCAAATGCACACTGAATAGCCTAATGTTTTAAGTGAAAGGAAGGCTAAATGTCTTTGGTCATTAAAATATCTTAATGCCACTTGGAGTATCTCCCCGGAATGGACCGCAGTGTCTTTGATATAATAACTATTTCTTGTAACTCCTTGTAACTCATGATGAGCAGGTGAGTGTGTGTGGGGTCTTCCTCTATGGGTAATTAATGGGATGATCGTTAAGGCTGGACGGAGCGACTCTATTATCACTATCTCTAACCCATCGACAGGTGAGACAGACAGACACAAAGAGAGAGAGAGAGAGAGAGAGAGAGAGAGAGAGAGAGAGAGAGAGAGAGAGAGAGAGAGAGAGAGAGAGAAAAAATCATTAGCCAGTATTTACAAGTCGGACGCTGCAGACAAACCACACGTTGAGATTAAACTTGCAGCCTTGACTATGAAATGCGAACCCTTCTTGCAAGAGCAAGCTACACAGAGTTACACAAGTACACAGTCTACGCAAACCTTGCGGTCCATACTAAGCAGTCCAGCCTTAAATCTAAATTAATAATTGCTGCTAAGTGAAATACGAGCATATTAAGGTAGAACCTAGGCTTCATTTCTCCCCACCCATCACTCCCACCCTCTTCTGGGTCGTATAAAGCATGGTAATAATTGCCCCTAGCAGAAGGAGAACAAAAATATACTGGGAAACTCATATTAAATATTGGACTAGAGATTTCATATCACATTTATATTTTGTCTCTATATATTACTCCAGTCTCCTCGAGATGAATTTTCAGTGTCCTCTTTAGTCAATTGTATTGCTCTTTATATCACCTTCCCCTGTGTTCCGTTCACTCACCTTCTTGGTTATGATTGTATTACATTCCCCCTTGTAGATAAATGTATTGATTATCACATGCAGTGTATTACCAATAGTATTACTTTGATAAAACCACCCAATTTCTTGAATCAGTGATTAGATCATCTCTCAAGCTTCATATCTTCAGTGAGAACAGATTTGTTTAGTTTTGTATAATATGGTTCAAGAGAGAGAGAATACTTTCCCAGTGTATACCACCTCCTCTATGTAGGGTACGTAGTACCCGTCTTGCAACACAATCCCACCCCTACTCTGTGCATCTCTCCAACCCAAGAGTGAAACGGTATTCTCAGACTTTCTTCTATTCAACTGCTAAGCTCTGGAACTCTCTCCCAGAATCAGTCTTTCTCTCTTCCTATGATTGAAATTGATTCAAACTCCGTGTTTCAGGCATTTTGGCTCGAACGTCCCTTGATTTTGGCCCTGTCACTCTTTCAACTCTGGGGGAGGCACTCGATACAGGCAGTTCTGCCTTTTCTATCTCTCTCTCTCTCTCTCTCTCTCCCCCCCTCCCCCATCCATAACTCAGTCCATCTGTTGTCCCCGTCAGCCAGGGAGTCCCTGTATATTTGAGGCTGTGAAAACTGACACGCTATTGGCTCCTTTATGTCCACTCACCGCCCGGGTAGTTAGTGGTTAGGGGGGGGGGGGGGGGGGGTAGGTCACAGTCAGTAGTCCAGTATAATAGTCATAGTAGAAAGATGGAAGGGTAGATGGGGTGGGACTGGTTGGGTGCTTTATCTCCAAGTCTGTCAAGGTCTTTACAATCACGAATCCCTGGGTATTCTCACTTTCTCGCTCACTTTACTTTAGCAGCCGTTGTGACTAATTTAAACTAACAGTGTGTTTACGTAAAGTTAGTTTACGTGGCCAGGGTTCAGTTGTGGACCTTTTCATGGTATTGCGTCCCTGCCTTGGTTACCTGTCAGCGACTAAATCGGAAACCCCACTATGATTGCCCTTAAGTAGCAAATGTAAAGAGAGATCCATGACCCCTACAAGGCGTAATGCAACATCTACTGTATTTAAAAACAAATAATATGTTCACAATTACACAGCCATCCATGGTACTGTACAGGAAGGTGCAGCATATCAACCCTAATGCAGTGAACCTAGAAGTTAGAAGGAAACTCTGAACAAATTGGTTCAAACCCTTGAAAAAACTTGGTGGGTTGTCCGTGCAGTATATCACTACTGTGAAACAACCTTGGAGTCGGACATTTGTTTTCTGATAGAGGACAGAACCGCAAAGAAACGTTTTGTTCGTGACCAACCCCTCGGGGACTGAGGCATCTTTCAATATATGGCTTTCATTTGGTTATATAATGGTAAGTTAATTTAGTGTACGCTAAGTTAGCATAATTACCTTAGGTTATAGATTATGCGACATTGGAATACTTCGGCTTATAGTAATGGTCATGGGAACAGCAAATATGCTTGAGTGCAAAGCCGCAGAGAAACTTGGGATACTTGACTTCGGGTATATAGGGTATTGTGTGTGTATAGTTGAGGGTAGAGGTAATGGTGTGGAAGTTATGTAGTGAACTGTGCGGCTGGTTGGCGTGGTCACAGACTTCGGTAATGGTGATGTAGGAATAATTGAGTGATATGTATACAGATATTACGGTCTTGGGCACATTTTCTGGGGTAGATTAGACCTCACCCAATTCAAGCTATCCTAACCTAGACATGACTTTGATCTAGCCAACCTATCCTTATCCGAACTAAACTTGATCTCATTTGTATTTTGTTTTCCATCATCAATTAAGGGGGGTCACCTGCTGTTTTTTCTCTTTCTCTCCTTTTCTCTCTTTCTCTGGCTTGTATCCATTCGGCCCCATTCAGCCAACTGTTTTCAGACTTTTATCCTCATCCAGGTGTCGATATCTTCCTGGCGAGCGATAGCGAGTCAGCATTGTATGGAGAAATCCGGCTTCGCCAGAAAAAAAATTCTATCAACAAATGTACAAATTTAGCTTGCTCTCAAAACAAAAATATATATATGCTGCCTCGCTACCGCTCACCAGGAAACTATTGACACCTGGATGGGGGTAAACGTTTTAAAACAGTAGGCTGAATGGGGCCGAATGGATACCAGCCGAAGAGAGAGGGAGAGTAAGAGAAAACAAAAACGCGAGGTGGGCCCCCTTAACAAAATACAACCTGTCCTAACCAAGCTAGGCATAACCACTACAGTACATAACTTTTCTTTTGTTATTTTCTGGCTATCATTTGGTGATTTTATTCGCATTATGAAGGGTATATGGAAGGCGGAGGGTTAAGGGGAGATTTCCACTCGAGGGATTTTTTTCTGGACCCCTTTCTCTCTCATGTTTACCCCATTGCTTTTTAGATTTTAAGACGCTCGCCCCCTTTAGTTTGGCGATTTTAAGAACTTTCGCCCCATTTCTGTCAATTTTAAGAACTTTCGTGCCATTTAGGTGTCGATTTTTTCCTGGCGAGCGATAGCGAGCCTGTAATTTAAGAGGAACCGGCCTTTGGCCGGGACATTTCTCTACCGAAAAATGTACAAATTTATATTGAAAGTTGGTCTAGGGGGTGTAATTTTAAGCTTGATGGAGGTCTAGGGAAGAAACTAAATACCTCCCCTTAATGGAGATGATGTTTACTAAATACCCCCCCTTAATGGAGATGATGTTTACTAAATACCCCCCCTTAATGGAGATGATGTTTACTAAATACCCCCCCTTAATGGAGATGATGTTTACTCTTTCAATACCCACAGATCCTTTCTAAGCTGTATAAAATCGTCTACTGATAGCCGGAATAAACTGTCATAATGCATCATGATCTTTAACGGGTTAACCTAGACCTTTTTAACCTAACCTAGACCGTTTTAACCTAATCTAGCTCAATTTAACCTAGACTAGCTCCATTTAACCTAGACTTAGCTATAGCCACACCCCAAACTGAAACCAACGTAAATCTTGAAACAATTTAAGTCTAATTTAACCTGGCCTAAATAACCTAACCTAAACTTAACCCAAGCCCTACCTAACCTAACCTGACCTAACCAGGCCCTATTCTACCTAACTTAATATATCCAGGCCCTATCTTAAGGGCTAGTGTTTGTTTTTTGGTCTATGTTATTATTTATTTACTTATTTTTGCGTTTCCTCGCTAGACCTCCATCGAGCTTATAAAAACACCCCCAAGACCCCCTTTCAAGATATAATTGTAAATTTTTCGGTAGAAAAATGTCCCGGACGTAGGCTGGTTCCTTTTAAAATTACAGGCTCGCTTTCGCTCGCCAGGAAAAAATCGACACCTAAATGGCACGAAAGGTCTTTATATTGACAAAGAAATGGGGCGAAAGGTCACAATATTGCCAAACTAATGGAACGAACGTTTTAAAATCTCAAAACTAATATGCTAAACATGATGGAGAAGGGTGTCCAGAAATAGTGAGTACCTCCCCCTTAACTGACCTAATCTAACCATGCCTTATCTTAACTAACCTAATCTAACCATGCCTTATCTTAACTAACCTAATCTAACCATGCCTTATCTTAACTGACCTAATCTAACCATGCCTTATCTTAACTAACCTAATCTAACCATGCCTTATCTTAACTGACCTAATCTAACCATGCCTTATCTTAACTAACCTAATCTAACCATGCCTTATCTTAACTAACCTAATCTAACCATGCCTTATCTTAACTGACCTAATCTAACCATGCCTTATCTTAACTGACCTAATCTAACCATGCCTTATCTTAACTAACCTAATCTAACCATGCCTTATCTTAACTGACCTAATCTAACCATGCCTTATCTTAACTAACCTAATCTAACCATGCCTTATCTTAACTGACCTAATCTAACCATGCCTTATCTTAACTAACCTAATCTAACCATGCCTTATCTTAACTGACCTAATCTAACCATGCCTTATCTTAACTAACCTAATCTAATCATGCCTTATCTTAACTGACCTAATCTAACCATGCCTTATCTTAACTAACGTAATCTAACCATGCCTTATCTTAACTAACCTAATCTAACCATGCCTTATCTTAACTGACCTAATCTAACCATGCCTTATCTTAACTAACCTAATCTAATCATGCCTTATCTTAACTGACCTAATCTAACCATGCCTTATCTTAACTAACCTAATCTAACCATGCCTTATCTTAACTAACCTAATCTAACCATGCCTTATCTTAACTGACCTAATCTAACCATGCCTTATCTTAACTAACCTAATCTAATCATGCCTTATCTTAACTGACCTAATCTAACCATGCCTTATCTTAACTAACCTAATCTAACCATGCCTATCTTAACTGACCTAATCTAACCATGCCTTATCTTAACTAACCTAATCTAATCATGCCTTATCTTAACTGACCTAATCTAACCATGCCTTATCTTAACTAACCTAATCTAACCATGCCTTATCTTAACTAACCTAATCTAACCATGCCTTATCTTAACTGACCTAATCTAATCATGCCTTATCTTAACTAACCTAATCTAATCATGCCTTATCTTAACTGACCTAATCTAACCATGCCTTATCTTAACTAACCTAATCTAACCATGCCCTATCTTAACTGACCTAATCTAATCATGCCTTATCTTAACTAACCTAATCTAATCATGCCTTATCTTAACTGACCTAATCTAACCATGCTCTATCTTAACTGACCTAATCTAACCATGCCCTATCTTAACTGACCTAATCTAACCATGCTCTATCTTAACTGACCTAATCTAACCATGCCCTATCTTAACTGACCTAATCTAACCATGCTCTATCTTAACTGACCTAATCTAACCATGCCCTATCTTAACTGACCTAATCTAACCATGCCCTATCTTAACTGACCTAATCTAACCATGCTCTATCTTAACTGACCTAATCTAACCATGCTCTATCTTAACTGACCTAATCTAACCATGCCCTATCTTAACTGACCTAATCTAACCATGCTCCATCTTAACTGACCTAATCTAACCATGCTCCATCTTAACTGACATAATCTAACCATGCTCTATCTTAACAGACCTAATCTAACCATGCTCTATCTTAACTGACCTAATCTAACCATGCCCTATCTTAACTGACCTAATCTAACCATGTTCTATCTTAACTGACCTAATCTAACCATGCCCTATCTTAACTGACCTAATCTAACCATGGTCTATCTTAACTAGCCTAATCTAACCATGCCCTATCTTAACCTTAACTGATCTAATGTAACCATGCGCTGTCTTAACCTTAACTGACCTAATCTAACCAGGCTCTATCTTAACCTTAACTGACTTAATCTAACCAGGCCCTATCTTAACCTTAACTGACCTAATCTAACCAGGCCCTATCTTAACTAACCTAATCTAACCAGGCCCTATCTTAACCTTAACTGACCTAATCTAACCAGGCCCTATCTTAACTAACCTAATCTAACCAGGCCCTATCTTAACCTTAACTGACCTAATCTAACCAGGCCCTATCTTAACTAACCTAATCTAACCAGGCCCTATCTCTAACCAGGCCCTATCTTAACTAACCTAATCTAACCAGGCCCTATCTTAACTAACCTAATCTAACCATGCCCTATCTTAACCTTAACTGACCTAATCTAACCAGGCCCTATCTTAACTAACCTAATCTAACCAGGCCCTTTCTTAACTAACCTAATCTAACCATGCCCTATCTTAACCTTAACTGACCTAATCTAACCAGGCCCTATCTTAACTAACCTAATCTAACCAGGCCCTATCTTAACTAACCTAATCTAACCATGCCCTATCTTAACCTTAACTGACCTAATCTAACCAGGCCCTATCTTAACTAACCTAATCTAACCATGCCCTATCTTAACCTTAACTGACCTAATCTAACCAGGCCCTATCTTAACTAACCTAATCTAACCAGGCCCTATCTTAACCTTAACTGACCTAATCTAACCAGGCCCTATCTTAACTAGCCTAATCTAACCAGGCCCTATCTTAACCTTAACTGACCTAATCTAACCAGGCCCTATCTTAACTAACCTAATCTAACCAGGCCCTATCTTAACTAACCTAATCTAACCATGCCCTATCTTAACCTTAACTGACCTAATCTAACCAGGCCCTATCTTAACTAACCTAATCTAACCATGCCCTATCTTAACTAACCTAATCTAACCAGGTTCTATCTGATCTAACCTATCCTGGTCTTAACCCATTGTAACCTCCCATAGTAACCTAACCTACTCTAATCCGCTTTAAAGGAGGGAGGGGGGGGGGGGAAACCCAAAATGCGGACGAATGATCCAATGGGTGAAATTACCGATTAACGTCACAGTGGGTAGTTGGGCACAAAGGTCAGGAGGAGAAGGGGGGTGGGAGGCAGAGGGGAGGGGGGGGGGGGCGAAGAGGGGGCTAGGGATATATCGGGTGTATGGTTTCGCTGCATAGTTGGGTGGTAAAGTTAGTGTAGCGGAAGTTATGGAGTGAACTGTGAGGCGGGGTTTGGGTGGTCACAGACGCGGGTAATGGTACTGGGGTCAGGATTGAGATGTACAGTTGCCCACGTAATTTCTGTTTCTCGTCGTGATCATTATGTATAAAAGTAAAATTCTATAAATGAATTGCCGGTGTGGTTTCTTATAATCATCAGTCGACTACTCAGATGAGGTAACCACTGCGTGAAAACTACACTCGTAATTCAGTCATGTGCATTGTATTATTTATGCATAAGATCACCTAGACTCCTAGAGGAACATAACTTACCTGGGCAACTGTGCAATCATGGTCTAAAATTCCTCCTTAAGTTGCCCAGTATTAACCAATTTGCCTTCCTAACTCCCTTCCTGACCTGTAACTCTACCTCTTCTCTTACTCTTACCGTGCCCAATATCCTCTCAGGAAAGTCGCGGAGATGTACAGTCGTGAACACAAATAAGGCTACAACCATTATAACCTGTGAACCTTTAAAACCATATTTTAGATTATCTGGAATATAATAAAGAATTATGTAGTCTCATTTTGGTTCAATGCTGATTCACATGGATGCGTGGATATTAGTGCTCACGACTTTGTTTCCGATTAGTTCTGCCAGAGAGTTGTAGCTTTGGGTAAGGAGGAACTTTTATCCATGAGAGTGTCAAATCAACCAGAGCCAGCTAAACTTTACCCTGTTACAAATAAGTAGATCAAAACTCTTGGACATTAACCTCTATAACTCACAAACCATTAGAGTAATCGAGCTAATGTGTCTACCATTTGGGAATACCTGTAGGTGTGGAGATTTACAACCCATTTGCTCTAGCTCTTTTTTTAGTTATAGAGGTTAGGGTTCACGATTTGTGGCCTACCTACATGGCATAGGGTATAGTCCCACCTTATTCAGTGTCCTGTTAATCAGGATCACCTTGTCCAGTCCTTACCAAACCTAAGCTAACAGGACTCGTTATGTATAAAGTTAAACTTTTTTTTTTAACAAAGTTTGTTTACGTATGAAGAAATCTGCCAAACGATTTAGTAGACGGTTGCACAATTAATAGTTTCAAGGGGCACATGGATAAATATATCTCCTCAAATCCCCGACTGACTTCGTTTGTTCTCTAATAATACTGTTTGTATATTTTCCCTACATGTACCCATTTCTCACCCTTCACCCAGCAGCCTAGTGAGGATCAGTAGATTTGTTGCTGTGTTCACACCTTTGTAATGTTTTATACAAAAATGTAGGCACTGGTTGAGTTGACACTGGTTAGGTTGGCACTGGTGGAGATAAATACTGTATAATGGTAGGGTTGTCCTGTCACCGTCAGATTGAGATGAAAAAGAAACAAGTGGTGGGGAAGACTAGATTTATTTGGCTACCAAGAGATAATCTATAGTATTTTTGATGAATTAATGCTTCTGACGACTTCTAACAATATTTAGGTATAAGTAAACACTCATTTACATTTATACCCTGCGTAAATCAGGGAGAACACTATAAACACACTTTTACACCACATGCATCTGTTTCATGTAGTTCCATTCCAGTTCCATGATGCCAAACCGGGACAATTTGGTATAAATAAGATTGGAATTAACTACAGAAGAAATGCAGAAATATTTATATGCAATTGTATTGTTTGGGGGAAGTCCTCCTTTTGACTATCAATGTATCACTCGCTCTCGCTCTCTCTCTCTCTCTCTCTCTCTCTCTCTCTCTCTCTCTCTCTCTCTCTCTCACCCAGGTCCCCCAAACTATGATAGCAGCGTCAATAGGCCGGTATAAACAGGGCGCTCCGGGGGGTCGAGTGGCTCAAAAGGGGCACTAAAAGTCCCTCTCCCCGCGCCGCTTTCGTCCTTCCGTCGCCCCTTCGGAAGTGCGGTGGCGGCGACGACGGGTGCAGGAGGGCTGCGGTCGGCGGTATTCATGTGGAAAAGGGTGTAATGAGCACGGTAACGCGACAATAATGGGGTGGCCATATTTTGTCACTGGGCGAAGATCGGACATGACACGCGCGGTGGTGGTGTGTTTGTGGTGGTGGCCGCGGTCTGGGGAATGTGTACGTTTGCTTTGGGGTCCCGATTTGTGGTCGGTTCGTCAGCCGCTCATTTTCTATCTCAAGTACTTCACCTGCAAGTAAAGTCGATTCGCCAACTTCTAACCAAAGCTAAACTGAAAAGGATAATCTAGCTTTATCTAAGTTACATTATGCAAGCCGAAATTTAACCTAAACTAACCTAAGTTTGACCTGACCTAACTTTATCTAATCTAACTTAGCTTAACCTGATTACCTTTAACCCGACCTATTACATAGCATTTCCTCAGCCTAACCTAAGCCTTCACCTAACTTTACCTTCGGTTTCTATCCCTCCATCTGTGCCTTTGTCTCTAATTTCCTTTCCGGCCGTTCCATAGCCGCGGTTGTGGACGGCCATTGTTCACTTCCTCACCCTATAAACTCCGGTGTTCCTCAGGGCTCTGTCCTATCTCCTCTTCTCTTTCTAATGTTTATAAATTATCTCAACTGTACCTCAAATCCCATCCATTCATACGCAGACGACTCAACCTTACACTACTCCATTAGTTTTTCAGAACGCCCCAGCCAGCAATCCCTCAACGACAAACGGATTGAAGCCATAGAACTCTTAAATTCTGATCTAAATACTATCTCCAATTGGGGCAGAGAAAACCTTGTTACCTTTAATGCTTCCAAAACCCAATTTCTCCATCTATCTACCCGTCCGGAACTCCCAGCGGACTATCCCTTATTCTTCAACAATACAAAAATCAATCCTTCATCTTCTCTCAATATTCTTGGTGTCTCTTTTTCTTCTGCTCTCATTTGGAAGGACCATATTACCAGTCTTGCTAAGGCAGCCTCCCAGAAGCTGGGTGTGCTCAACCGCCTTAGGGGGTTCTTTACCTCTGCACAGCTTCTTGCTCTGTACAGGGGCATAGTGCGTCCTTGTATTGAGTATTGTTCACATGTGTGGGGAGGTTCCTCTCACACCGCTCTCCTAGACAAAGTTGAAAGGAAGGCCTTTAGTATCATTAACTCCCGTCCACTCACCAACTCTCTGTAATCTCTCTTTCCCCGCCGCAATGTTGCATCTCTCTCGCTATTCTATCGCTACTATAATAATCAGTGTTCCTCAGAGCTTTCCCAGTGTATACCACCTCCTTTACGTAGGGCACGTGGTACCCGTCTTGCTACTCAATCCCACCCCTATTCTGTGCAACTCTCCAACCCAAGAGTGAAACGTTACTCTCAAACTTTCTTCTACTCAACAGCTGAGCTCTGGAACTCTCTCCCAGAATCAGTCTTTCCCTCTTCCTATGACTTAAATTGCTTCAAATTCCGTGTGTCCAGGCATTTTGGCTCGAACGTCCCTTGATTTTGGCCCTGTCACTCTTTCAACTATGGGGGAGGCAGTCGCTATAAGCAGTTTTGCCTTTTGCCTCCCTCAATCACATAGAAGAAAAAAAACACAAGAAAGCTTATCGTAAATTATCATAAATTAACTTATTTTAACCTAACTGACTTCAAGTTTGGCCAAAGCATCTTGAGTATGGGGGAAAATAAATGTGGACAAATTGACTTGAGGTTGAATTGACCTTTGATATAAATTACTGATAGGCTTTACCCACCGACATTAATATTTGATACTCTCCCGTGCCCAGCTTTGAAACTGTCATGCATTGCTTTTCATTGTCATCTATCAATTTATTCTGTCAATTTATTATATTTTGTTGTTTATGTTTTATTTCTTTTATTCTTTCATGTTCTGGGAATGATGTATCGTGCCTTTTGGCCCTTATATAATTATTTGGTTCTTCTTTTACTATTCTCATACCGTACTTCACTCTGTCATATTACTCATACTCTGCCTTACTCTGTCATACCCTGCCTCACTGTTATACCCTGCCTCACTCTGTCATACTCTGCCTTACTCTGTCATACCCTGCCTCACTGTGTCATACCCTACCTCACTCTGTCATACCCTGCCTCACTCTGTCATACCCTGCCTCACTCTGTCATACTCTGCCTTACTCTGTCATACCCTGCCTCACTGTTATACCCTACCTCACTCTGTCATACTCTGCCATACCCTGCCTCACTGTGTCATAGCCTACCTCACTCTGTTATACCCTGCCTCACTCTGTCATACCCTGCCTCACTGTCATATATATATATATATATATATATATATATATATATATATATATATATATATATATATATATATACTGATACTGTAATATGTAGGTGTACTAAAAATGTATACTAGTGTAATTATTTTTTAGAATAAGTACATCCTGGAGTGTAGCCGAGTGTCCTGCTGGCTTTATAGGGTGTATAATAATGAGAGTCTTATAGTGTACTTCTACCTCTTTTAATGACTCTTCTATTATACCGCTAATGTTCTGTCTGCTTGGCTATGTACACACACACACACACACACACACACACACACACACACACACACACACACACACACACACACACACAACACTTCCTGCCAAGGAGTGAGATGGCTTCTTGGCGACTACAAGATGGACACACTACTTCCTCTCTCTCTCTCTCTCTCTCTCTCTCTCTCTCTCTCTCTCTCTCTCTCTCTCATGTATATACACATATATAGTACGGTATATATAATGAAGAGTGAGAAATAAAGAGAGTGAAAGAGTTGCGTGCTAAAGAGAGTGTAAGAGATAAAAGATATTGGAAAAGAGTTGTGGTAAAGTAAGTGTGATACATTGAAGAGAAAGTGATAGGAAGAGTGAAACAATGAGTGTGATAGAATAAGAGTGAGTGACGTGATAATGAAAATGAAACAGAGCGTGAGAGAGCGGTGTGCTAAAGAGAGTGTGATAGGTTAAAAAGAGAGTGTGATAGAAGTGTGAGAGAGCGGCGTGTTAAAGAGAGAATATGAGAGGGTAAAGAGAGTGTGAGAGAGCGGCGTGTTAAAGAGAGAGTATGAGAGGTTAAAGATAGTGTGATAGAAGTGTGAGAGAGCGGCGTGTTAAGGCGAGTATGAGAGGTTAAAGATAGTGTGATAGAAGTGTGAGAGAGCGGCGTGTTAAAGAGAGAATATGAGAGGTTAAAGATAGTGTGAAAGAAGTGTGAGAGAGCGGCGTGTTAAAGAGAGAATATGAGAGGTTAAAGAGTGTGTGATAGAAGTGTGAGAGAGCGGCGTGTTAAAGAGAGAGTATGAGAGGGTAAAGATAGTGTGAAAGAAGTGTGAGAGAGCGGCGTGTTAAGGCGAGTATGAGAGTGTAAAAAGAGTGTGAAAGAAGTGTGAGAGAGCGGCGTGTTAAAGAGAGAATATGAGAGGGTAAAGAGAGTGTGAGAGAACGGCGTGTTAAAGAGAGAGTATGAGAGGTTAAAGATAGTGTGATAGAAGTGTGAGAGAGCGGCGTGTTAAAGAGAGAATATGAGAGTGTAAAGAGAGAGAGAGTGTGGTGGAGGTATATCAGTGATCACCAGCCATATATCACATGACACTGTTGGTACGATGACAGCCTATGGTCATGGCTCGCTGCCTTAGGTTACCCCCCCCCCCCCCTCTCTCTCTCTCTCTCTCTCTCTCTCTCTCTCTCTCTCTCTCTCTCTCTCTCTCTCTCTCTCTCTCTCTCTCTCTATCTGTTGTTTATCATAATGTTATGTCACTGATATTGATATTGGTCTGTTGAGTGTGATCTCCAAATTTGCAGATGCGTGTATGTGAACATTCGTAATGGTGTTGAATAACTCAGTATGGATCTTAACAGATTGGGTGAATGTTCTAAAACCTGGCTGATGTCATTTAACTTGAAGAAGTGTAAGGTGATGCATATTGACCAAGCAAATCCCAATCAGACTCTTCACTATTGGCTAAGAATCTAGCTGGAAGTTACATATATAGGATATGTGTGTTCTGATTAACAGTGACCTAGAATTTCCAAGCAATGCATTGCATGATTGCAGTAGCGAAGAAAGGCTTAAATGATGGGCTGGTTTTTATATTATTACTGGCCATTTTTATTCGGTTCGCGGTCGATTTTTTGTGTGGCCTTATTGTTCTGTGATCTATTTAGACCAAGCCAGAGTAGCCAATTCGAGTCATTATGGTATCCACTAAATGCAACATGCAAATGACATTCAATTCCGTCCATACATTTTAAAGCAATGGTACCAAAAGAAGTTATTTGGGACTTCATCTAACTTAGTACAATATTATTTTTAGATATCCTGCTGATAAACAGACTGACAGATAGACTGAAACGATCATAATTATAGTGTCCGCACAATTTGTTTGAAGGAGATACATAATTGAGAAGGCACTGAGGAAAACAATATATGTAGGTAGAGAGAAAGAGAGAGAGGAAGGAGGTGAGAAAACGGAAGAGGAGACGGAGTATAAAGGAGGGTAAAATGGAGCGTGTGGGAGGGAGAAAACGAGAGAGAGAGTGAGAGTGAGATATAAAGTGAAAGTGAGAGAGTTTTAGGTGGTGTAAAATGGTGTGGACAGAATGTGACCAATGTACCGAGATCACCCGGTAGTAAATGGGTTCATCTCTGCCCACTCACTTCTCTCACAGCCTGTCTCACCACAATTATTACTCATATACAGTATAGCTTTAGTTATTATCCCCGTCAAAGTGGAGTCTCACAGAGATTATGAGACCACCGTTGTTTATCTGACTGTGTGTAAATTTTGATTGTTATGTGGATATTATTGTAATTGTGTTGTATTGTAGGCCTACCATACACTAATTTACCAACTTGTCATCAAGGTCAAATAGAACGTGTTTATAATTGGAGGATTAATATTGTCAGGTTGAAGATTTTATGTCAGTTTTATATAAACGACCGGATAATGAATAATTCTGGTGGTCCAGTCTCTTCTTAACCCCTTCAGTACCTGGGACGTCCTTTTCGTTATATCCTGGCAACAAATATATTATTTTATTCAGGTAGGAAGGACCTCTAGCAATTAAAAGGCTTCAGACTATCTCATCTAAGCCTTTTAGCTACCGCAGATCCTTCCAAAGTTAAATAAATTCGTCTAATAGTTGCCGGAATATGATAAAAAGGACGTCACCGGTACTGAATGGGTTAAAATTACCGAATCTCTATAGCCACACTGACAGGCCAATTCCAATAATTTTATACAAAGATGAGCACAAGTACTGTACAGTACAGTACATTCTGGTTTATGTGACTTAATTTTTTTTATTTTTTATTTTTTCCCCCAGACGACGTAATTCCCGATAAGGGGTGGCTATGTACATTAGGCGTTGTCACGAATCGCTAGGTAAAGTTGCTTGGGCTTGACATTTACCAATAACATTTTGACAGTGCGGGCTCGATCTGCCGACCCTTTGATCACCAGTCGACGCTCTACTGAGCATGCCACGGATGTGGTATATTAAATTCATCTTTACTTCTTCTTATTGCTTTGTTTTAGGTATGCTTATATCTGTGTCTAATTGAAATAATCTTAACTTCTTAACTACTGTATACCGAGCCTGTGAGAATCATTTAACGGTAGCCAGAATACAAGAAAATGCAGCAGCGTTGTAGTGAAGGCGCTACTCGAGATAGTTTTAAAACCCTTGAATTTTGAACTACCTTTCCTGAGCTGCATAAAATCATACAATGTTCGCCAGATTTATATTGGACAGATATCGTCGTGCTGAAAGGGTTAAGTGTGGAATGTTGATTTTCTCTTATTTCCCCCTCTTCCTTTATTATCTATTTACTTATTACTTACTAATTCTTTATTACTTTTCCTTCTATACTGTACTCTTCCTTTCCCATTTTGAAAATAATAAAGAGCAAGAGAGAGTGATCCGCTTCACTAATTATATATTTCGTTCTGGCTAACATTACACGATTTTATTCATCTTAGGAAGAACTTACAGTATTCGAAGTGGTATAATGTATTTTCATAAACACCTTACTCCTACAGATCCTTCCATAACTGCATAAAATCCCTAACAGAAAACGAACAATAGCTTCATCCTATTGCGACGATTAGTATGGGTGCTGAGGTTTAGTATTTGCGAAGAAATATTTGTTCTCGATTACATAATGGTCGTCACACACACACACACTCACTCTCATTCTCTCTTTCTCATAGTTACACATTACTTGTCTTCCCCACCCCCCCCCCTCCCCCAGCCCCCTAGATCCATACTCCCCTGGGACCCTCGATCATCGCCCTATATTATATCCTATTCCCCTGGGAATTCCGTCAGGGGCCCCAATAACCGGAGATATTTCATTTAATCGACGGCAGAGAAATCAATGAAATAAAACAACCACACAGAAAGAAAACGCTCGCGCACACATGCACACACAGACACACACACACACACACACACACACACACATAATTATAATCATTATTATATTTTATTATTACACACAAATATTCATAGCTGCAATCTTACTTGAATCCAAATAGATTAAACAATGTTGTGACTAAATTCCGTTAGCCTGTTTCGTAATTTGAAAACATTAAGTACAAACTTTACTTATATTATGAATGTAAGGACTCAACCTTCTTTCTAATATTGTTACTATTTTTATCACTCAGCTATTCTCCCATGTTACCTCTTAGTTTAGCATGTGGGCGGCAGGGAGAGATGTGAAGGGGTTTGATGGGCGGTTAGACGGGTCAAGGTGATGGGGTAGGGGCAGGGTGAAGGGTGGTGGTGTGCATCAGGGATAAGGGGAGAAGTATGGGGGAACCGAGATGGCAGTATGTCAGAATAAACACACAAAGGAGACCATTGAGTAAGGAATGGAGGCAGTATGTGGAGGACCAAGGACAGGGGTGAACAAAGTATATTGTCTCCCTCACTATCCGATGTCCCGATTTCCGATTTTATTAAAGGTTTTTAGGTGTTTGGGTTGGGTTTTGGCTGGTCCCAGAACGCATCCCCATTTACCCCATCAATTTTAGGGTTTTCTATACGATGTTTCTATTTAAGATCGGGTTTTCAGGAACATAACCCAATCGTAAATCGAGGGAGACCTGTATATACTTTAGGGGTGAAGGGCCAGGTGGGGTTGGGGGCGAGAGAGATTGGGGGTCGTGGGTAGGGTGAGGTATGGAAGGGTAGGTTGATTAAGGTGGGAGGGTAGTATTAGGGAAGCGAGGGCAGAGGGAATAAATTATGTGGGGAGTAATGGCATAAATAAAAAAAGAGTGGAGGTAGGCGTGGGATGGTGGAAAGGGGCGATGAAATGGAGAGGGGTACGGAGTCAGGGTGAGGGGTGAGAGAGGGGAAAAGAAGAGCAGGGGAGGGGAGAGGAAGGAATAAGAGGGTGGTAAGAGGGAGGAATAAGAGGATGCTAAAGAAGAGGAGGGGTGAGGGGGAAGGGAGGAGGGGGGTAGCAGCATATCACCGCTGGGACACTCCGTCATGGGCACTAACTTTTTCAATTTGGGGGCCCCGAGGTTGGTCGATCAGGGCGCTAAGGAGAGACGCCAGAAATTGTTGCTGATAGCGTTAGTTGGGGGTGTGGGGTGGCTTAGTTGGGGGCGAAAGGGTGATTTGGATTGAGATGGAGGGTGATTGGTTAGTTGAGGGCATGGGGTGACGTACAGTAGTTGCGGGAGGGGGTGATTGGGTGTGCGATGGAATAGTTGGGTGAGGGGGTGATTGGAATTGGGTGTGGGATGGCATAGCTGGGAGAGTTTTAATTGGGATTGGGTGTGGGGTGGCTTAGTTGGGGGGAGGGTGATTGGAACTGGGTGTGGGGTGGCTCAGTTGGAGGAGGGGTGATTTGGATGTGGGGTGGCTTAGTTGGGGGGAGGGGGATTTTGAATGGGTGTGTGGTGGCTTAGTTGGGGGAGGGTTGATTGGGATTGGGTGTGGGGTGGCTTAGTCGGGGAAAGAGGGATTGGGTGTGGGTGGCTTAGTAGGGAAAGGAGGGATAGGGTGTGGGGTGGATTAGTTGGGCGGAGGGGGTGATTGGGATTGGGTGTGGGGTGGCTTAGTTGAAGGGAGAGGGTGATTGGGTGTGGGGTGGCTTAATTGGGGGAGGGTTGATTGGAATTGGGTGTGGGGTGGCTTAGCTGGGGAGGGGTGATTGGAATTGGGGGAGGGGGGATTGTGTGTGGGGTGGCTTAGTTGGGGAAGGAGTGATTGGGTGTGGGGTGGCTTAGTTGGAGTGAGGGGTGATTGGAGTTAGGTGTGGGATGATTGAGAGGGTTGTGGGGTGATTGTGTAGTGATTGGGATTGTGTTGGGGTGATTGAGAGGGTTGTGGAGTGAGTGGGATTGTATGTGGGGTGATTGAGAGGGTTGTGGGGTGGTTTTGGAGTGATTGGGATTGTGGGGGTGATTGGGAGGATTGTGGAGTGATTGGGATTGTGTGGGAGTGATTGAGAGGGTTGTGGGGTGATTGAGATTGTGTGGAGGTGATTGAGAGAGTTGTGGAGTGATTGGGATTGTGTGTGGGGTGATTGAGAGGGCTGTGGGGTGATTGGGATTGTGTGGGGGTGATCGGGAGGATTGTGGAGTGATTTAGATTGGGTGTGGGGTAATGGAGAGGATTGTAGGGTGATGTTGGTGTGGTTAGGATTTGATGTGGGTTGACTGGTTGAGTTACATAGATATTTTAAAGATTGAACTTGGGAGGTGCATGGTAGGGATATGGTGGGGGTGTTAAATTATTGAACTAGTGTAGAATAGTATGGGAGGATTGGAAAGATTGTAAGATGATTGGATATTTTGCACAATGTTGATGAATTGATACGGTAGTTTTGGGCAATTGACGTGATCGGGATGCCGAGGTTGGCCAATCAGGGCGCTAAGGAGAGACGCCAGAATGTTTGCCTGATGGTGTTAATGGGGTGATGGCGTTAGTGGGGTCAAGGTGTGTGTGTGTATGGAGGTGTGTGTGTGTGTGTGGAGGGATGAGTGCATGTGCGTGTGTGTGTATGTGTGGAGGGAAAGGTGGAGGGGGGGGCGGTGTGGATGGGTGAGTGTGTGGAGGTGTATGTATGTGTGGAGGGGACGGGGGCGGTGTGAAGGGGTGAGTGTGTGTGTGGAGGGGTGTGTGTGTGTGTGTGTGTGTGGAGGGGTGTGTGTGTGTGGAGGGGTATGTGTGTGTGTGTGTGTGTGCTTTAGGGGGGGGGGGGGTTGAGTGGCTTAGACATAGAGAGGAGGAGGATAACATACTGTAGGTATAATGTGACATGCTGAAGAAGATTGGGGTAAATGAGAGGGCTATGATGTGAGTTATATTATTGTGGTAAAGGGAGTTGGATTATTTGGTTTGGAGTGCGGGGTGAAGGAGGATTGGAATGGGTCGTGGGGTGCTTAGTTCAGGGGAGTGGGGTGAGAAGAAGAGTTGGGGTGTCTGGGAGGGTTGTGGGGTGATTGATATGGACCATGGAGTGATTGGGAGTATATTGATGTGACTTTGACGGGTTTTGGGATTATTGTGAAGGTTCCGAGGTGATTGGAAGGAATGTGGGGTGATTTGGAGGATTGTGGGGTGATTGGAAAGATAGTGGAGTGATTGGGAGGGATGTTGGTTGGTTGGGACGCTTGTGGAGTGATTGGAAGAAGTGTCAAGTGATTGGGAGGGGTGTGGGGGTGATTGGGAGGGTTGTGGGGTGATTGTAAGAACATGTGTGGTGATTGGGAGGGGTTTGGTGTGAATTGTATAGACTTTGGAGGATTGGGAGGGTTGTGACGTCATTGGGAGGGCTGTGGGTCGATTGGGATAAGTGTGGGGTGATTGAAAGGGGGTTGGGGGATTGGGAAGGTTGTGGGTCATTTGGATGGGTTTGTTTTTCTTATAATCCTTTCTTCCACTTCTCAAAATAAAGCTTGTACATTTCATCTTCATTTGTGGTTTTCCTCTTCACAACCCAGTCTTCCTCTGGTTAACAATAAACTATCCCATCCTTAGTTTTGTCGAGGGACCTGCAGAGGACCGCTCTTGGGCAGCATGATGTGCGAGGGAGAAGGATTAGGACCCAATCCATTCTCTCCAGAAAGGAATGGAGGAACTCTAAATCCCCTAAAATGCTTCCCCAATAACCCTACTCTTAACACCTACCTCCTTTTCCCTCCCAACACACACACCTCCCCCCCCCCCCCCTTCCCCCTCTTCCTTCCTCTGGGATCCCCACCGCCGCAAATAATTAAAAGGATAGCAATGGTTAATTTAGATAAAAATTTCCAGTGGGCTGCACCGCATTCTTTGGGGTGAAAGGCCTCTTCTTTTCTCACCCTCCTTCCTTCATTTTTTCCATCTGTCTTTTCTTTTTTTCTCCAACTTTTTTCCCCTCTCTTTCTCTCTCTTCTCCCCGGGAACCCTTGAACGCCGGCGGAGCTGCTGAAGAAACGCCGGCAAAATGTGTGTGTTAGATAAGAGTGCCTCGGTCCCACGGTGCCAGGGGTGCCTGAAGTACGACCAAACGCTGCCTTTCCCCCTCGCCTGAGTCTCCTGGAGCACTTATTTACGTCAAACTCACTTCCCTATACTCCTCATCGCCTTTGTTTACATCTGTTTGCGCGGGAAATGGTGTGCGGAGGAATTTTGGGTCGGTTTGGTGCGTTTTCTGCCTCCCCGGAAGTGGTTGTGCATCTGGCTGCGGGGTCCTCAACCAGCTCGCTACAGTCAGCTGATAAAAAGCGCGGGAAGGCGACGGGGTTCATCTTTTTAATCGGCGGCTTGAGTGGCTCACCGCGTCACCTCCCTCGCCTCCGTGATTGGTCCTCCCCCTGCCTCTCCCCCTGCCTCCCTCCCTCGGCCTCTTTGGGATTGGAAAGAGAGAGAAGAAGAAGTAAATACAATAAAAACGTCATGACATCAACCTTCTTATTTCCACTACGAGGGAGAAAATAAAAACAGCGAAATTAAGACGAGAGAGAGAGAGAGAGAGAGAGAGAGAGAGAGAGAGAGAGAGAGAGAGAGAGAAGGGGAAAGAAGAGCCAATCCAAAATTAAGTACATGACATCAAAATTATTATAATAACTGCGGGAAAGAAGATATGTTAACCCTTTCAAGATCCGATTACCTATTCCTTTTCTGTTTTCTGGCTATCCTTAGACGATTTTTTTCAGTTTAGGAAAGGTATATGGAAGTCAGAGGTTTAATTGAAACAGTTTTTACTCTTATTATCCCCACAAATCTTTTCTAAATTGCATAACATCGTCTAATGATAGCCAGAATAATAAACTGTCAAAGTGCGCCATAATCTTCAAAGGGTTAAGAACAGAGAAGCAAAGAAAGGGATTAAACGAAATAGAAGGGTGTGGTGTAAATAAAAACCTTCCTCGCATCAAAATTCTTGTTTCCAATGCTACATCCATATTGAACAAAATGGTGTTCTAACAAAACTGTAGCTGCAATTGTTTTCACTTCAGTATATCCAATACAATTTATAGGGCTAATCAAACCATACCTCCTCTAGTCAATCGATTATTTAAGGCACTACATTAGTCAACCCTAAATCAGTCTAATTAATTGCTGTAAATAAAATAATCATAACTGATCTTGCACTTAGTCCACCTTTTGGGTGTATTCACCCACAACGGAATCAAGGGGATATTGTTATCTATTTATTTAATTATTATTATGTATATTCTTTTTAGTTTCCTCCCTAGACCTCCATTAAGCTTTAAAAAAAAACATCCCCGAGACCCCCCTTGCAGATAACTTTGTGCATTTTTTTCGGTAGAGAAATGCCCCGGCCGAAGGCCGGTTCCTCCTAAACTACAGGCTTGCTATCGCTTGCCAGGAAATAATCGACACCTGAATGGCATGAAAGGTCTTAAAATTGACAAACAAATGGGTAGAAAGGTCTTATAGTAGCCAGACTATTGTGACGAACGTCTTAAAATTCAAAAAAATAATAATGGGGTTAAGCATGAGGGAGAAGGGGGTCCAGGAAAAAAATAAAGAAAACCCTTAAGCGACTTCGTTAGGAAATATCTATCCCAAAGACTTGTTGGTGGCAGCAGAATATTTGGTAAAGATAATTATTGCCTCATTCAACCCTTCAGTACCGTACGGTGACGTCCTTTTTCATTATGTTCTGTCAACTATTATGCGATTTTATTCAGCTTTTTTGATGTTAGGGCGTGCAGTAGTTGGGGGAGGTGGGCGGGTAGGTGGTAGATACGGGCTGGGGTTATGTTAGGGCGTGCAGTAGGTGGGGGAGGTGGGCGGGTAGGTGGTAGATACGGGCTGGGGTTATGTTAGGGCGTGCAGTAGGTGGGGGAGGTGGGCGGGCAAGTGGTAGATACGGGCGGGGGCCACATCCAGCACGGTTTCTGGATCCTCGTCTATGCTTGAAAACCTGGAGGATAAAGATACATATTATAAGATAAATAAGGATAAATATAATAAATTTCTTTCATAATCTTAGCAAAGGATAACAAAATAAATTGTTTCGTAGAGTCTCCATATTTTCATTTGTGCAATGTTTGGGAACAGTGTTGTATACCAATTTAATCAACCATCTTGAGATTTGATGTGTACGGTCGCGTTAATAAGTCATGTCCCAGCTGTCATTACGTTTGGCTTGCTCTGTGATGTATTAATGTCTGTCAGATGTTGAATAAGGTTGGTAAGTGTAGGAACATGTTTGTATATTTCACTCGGTATGAAGAAGGGTGCTGAGCTGGTATGGTCATGTTGAACGAATGGGAGATGAAAGGCTTACAAAGAGAATATGTGAGTCAGGTACAAGGGGAGATAGAAGGGCAGGAAGACCCCCATTGAGATGGAGAGACTGTGTAAGAAAGGCTTTGGATGATAGAGGAATGACTATAGATCAGGCAGGGGAAGTGGTGGTGGACAGGAGTGAATGGAGAATGCTTGTGAATAGTTGAGTGAACACGTGGTCATTTGGAGTAAGGGGTCGGGCGCAAGTTGGACTAGATAATAGTCCATCAGGCGCCTGGCCCGGGGAGACGATTAATATGAAGGGTGCGCCTGGAAGTGTGGTGGGAGGGTTTGTGGCTTTGGCTCCGCTGCATGTCTGCCTGCCGAGATCGGAACCTCTCCGGGTGGTCGGGGGCCGGGGGAGTGCTGGAGCGACCTTGGTGACCCTGGTCTCTGGGTCTTCTCCTGGGTGACCTGGATGTGTGTGAGTTTGTGCTTTTTATCTGTGTTTATTTGTTGCTTTATGTTCTTTTTGTGTTTTCCCTGTTCTTGCTCTGTCTTGAGTCGGCTACCCCCAAAATGGGGATTGGGCCTGAGCATATAGATAGATAGATAGTTACCAGAATATGATAAAAAGACGTCGTCTGTACAGAAGAGGTTAAGGAGACTGACCTTTTGAGGCTCCAGGTAGGTCAGGTCAGGGGTGCCGTGTCTCTCAGTCGTCTCCTCTAACAGGTCACCGCATGGAGTCTCGATTCTCACCTGGAAATGGAACTTGGATTAATGTTATGTCACAGGATTTTTCACCAAAGTTGTGAGAAGAGTCAATCACAGGGAAAATAATAGAACTCTCTCTCTCTCTCTCTCTCTCTCTCTCTCTCTCTATATATATATATATATATATATATATATATCTATATATATATATATATATATATATATATATATATATATATATATATATATATATATATATATAACTGTAACCTAAGTCGTAAATTGAATACTAGTAGTATTGTATGTTAATCTTTTTCCAACATATAAAAATAGTGAAAGAAATACACAAAACTATTAAAAACAAACCTATACTCCTAATGGCGTCATTATGTGGAGTGTATACACTTATTATGACAATGTATTTCCACCATTTATCAGTCCTCCATTCATTAGCTCCCAAAAAAGCGTTAAGAGAGTCCAGAATTTCCAAAACAGGAGTTGCTGGATCGTGTTAGAAATTGGATAAGGGGTTTCCAAAGTCAACAATTAGTTGTAAGGACTTGACAGAGTCGATTCTCTTTGGAATCTCCTTCAAAATAATACATCATTGTACTGTAGGAAGTACTCGAGATCATTTTAAACCACTTAACTTACAGACTAAACAAAATCGTCTCATATAAGCCAAGCAAAAGATAAGAAAGGGAATTAATCGATTGGTAAATATGAATAATTATTCTCACAGTGGTTTTATATTTGCAGGTCTTGTCCAGGTTTCTCCAGTCGACGGTGAAAACAACTCCGCCAGTTTCCTGATGAGAGGCTTCCAGGTTTATGTCCGGGTAAGTGTTCTTCAGGTTTATGTCCGGGTAAGTGTTCTTCAGGTTTATGTCCGGGTAAGTGTTCTTCAGGTTTATGTCCGGGTAAGTGTTCTTCAGGTTTATGTCCGGGTAAGTGTTCTTCAGGTTTCTTTCCGGGTGACTTTTCTTCTGGTTTTTATATCGAATTATGTTTGGTATGAGGTTTCTATTCATGGATGTTACCGGATTTCGACTCGTGTTTGTATCTAGGTGAGTCTTGTTAGTTTGGCTCGTGGTTTTAGTCGCCCTTTTCTTTGAGTCCTTCTGCAGTGCCTTCGTGGTGTAGGGAGCTTCTCGTCCTTCCTCAAGCTTCACTTCCCCAGACTGACATAGACTTCCTTTGACCTTTGGGATATAGGAAGCATTAGTAGCATATGCGGTAATTCGAAGCCAGGCGACGCTCATTAACAAAAGGAAACAAAGTAATCAATGAATACATAACAATTTACATATACTGTATAACAATACGCCAAATGCATAATTTTCATTGACATATTGAAAATTATGATATTGAATAAATTAGAAAAAATCTACATATACCCGGTAACTAAGCAACTACATTATTGAACAACTTTATAACTGATTAACAATTAACTAAACAATGAAACAAATAATTAATTAACTAACTCATTAAATGAATATATATCCAATTCAAGTTATAGTTATAATCTGTGTTGGTGTTGATCTGTACTAGGCTGGCACCCCTCGTACTGTACCTGTGTTGGTGTGAGTGTGAGGGTGTAGTGAGGGGCGGTGGGGTTCCTCTGTATTACCAAGGTCGACCTGTTGTCCTGCTGGGTCCTTGGGGGGCGGGGGGGGGGGGGGAATACAAATACAAATAGAAAAGTGTAGGTCAATAGATTACATAAATGAATTAATTTATACCCGTTGTAAAAATTAACAAACTGGCAAATAATTATATACTGTATATACAGTATATACTGTATATATATATATATATATATATATATATATATATATATATATATATATATATATATATATATATATATATATATATATATATATATATATATATATATATATATATATATATATATATATATATATATATATATATATATACAGTATATATCTATATATATATATATATATATATATATATATATATATATATATACCACACACAATATATATATAATATAACAATAACGTTGAGCTACACTCCTCTGGTGGTGCGCAGAATTAATATACTGTGAGATTTTAGTAATTATGTTTTACCAATTTCTGTTCAGTATCCCACAGAGACAACTAAAGACTATCTTCACTAACCATGGGACAAGCACAGTCTCTTGTTGGATGAAGTGAATGAGATTAAGATGGATGTGTGGGGAGACAGTACGACCCACCCTCACCCGCACACATCCACCCTCACCCACTCTCTCACCCACACACACCCGCGCCACACCGTCCTGAAGGAATGAGTGGATTAATTATGCCAATCTAGTCATAGTATGCAAGAAAATTATATAATGATCTCAATTTAAATATGCCAATGTTGTCATATTATCTATACAATTATTTAAGGACATACTCAGGCAACATTAGACGATTTTGCTCAGCACTGGAATGTTTTTTATGGATTAAAGGGGTTAAATTTAGCTCGTATATCCCTTTTACCTCCCACAGAACCTTTCTAAACTTAACAAAATCGTCTACTAATAGTTTGACTAAAAGCTTCCCATATAACCTTTTTGACTCCCACATATCCTTTCTAGACGTAATACAATCGTCTAATAATAGCCAGACTCAAATTTTAGAATGCATCTTGGCATACTGGAAGAGTTAAGCAAAATGTCTTTGGAAGAGCTCTTATAGTCAGAGCAATGCAATTTATCTCATTTTAATATTATTTTGTCCTATTTTCCTTTTCACTTTTATACTAGTCTTTATACCAAATAACCCCGACTTAATATATGATTCTATTGCAATTAAAATAAATACTGTCTCCACTGACAAAAATATATAAATATATCGATAAATGAATATACAATATAATAATAGCTAGACTAAAATCGTTTCATATATCCTTTTTGGCTCCCACAGGGCCTTTCTCAACGAAATAAAATCGTCTACTAATAATATGACTAAAATCGTTTATATCAGCTCTCGTGGACTTAAAATAAATAATGAAAATAAATAAATAAATAAAATAATAATAATAATAACAATATATCAAATAAAACGAAATCAAAATAAAGTGTACGGTAATTAGATGTAACCGTGATTGAATATTCGTGGTCGAGTAGCGTGCATAAAGCCCCGCCGTACAGGTTGGTTGTGTCCGCGCTGCACACGCGGAGACGATCATTATTCAAGAGTGGTTGGAGGCGCGGTAGTCTTGTGGTGGTGAGGGCTTGCAACTTATAGGAGGGTTGGTTTGGTTGGTGGTGGTGGTGGTGTGTGGAGCGTGGTGGTGGTGAGGTGTGGAGGTTTTTGTCTTCTTCTTTCGATTTAATTACAGCAAGGGGGTTGACTAAGATACTTTTCCGTACGGTTAGAGATACTCATGAAATCGAAGACATACAATTATGCGAACACTATTATCTTAGATACTTTTACCTTACAGTTAGACACATAAAGGTAAACACACATATGATACAAATTAGCGATAACATCTTAGAATGATTTTCCTTATGATTTGACAGAAATAAGATATAGTAAAGATAACACACACAACAAAGCCACTCCAACAGCTTCCTCCCTCTCTCCAACACCCCTTCTCCCCTCTCAACACTCTTCTGAAAAGTAGATACGAGGTGCCGTTGTAAAGGCTTATCCCTCCATACCCTGACCTGACCTGACCTAAAACCATGAGAGGAATATTATCTTAACACTTATATAGTAAAGATAAACTACGAGAGGAATATTATCTTAACACTTGTATAGTAAAGATAAACTACGAGAGGAATATTATCTTAACACTTATATAGTAAAGATAAACTACGAGAGGAATATTATCTTAACACTTGTATAGTAAAGATAAACTACGAGAGGAATATTATCTTAACACTTGTATAGTAAAGATAAACTACGAGAGGAATATTATCTTAACACTTGTATAGTAAAGATAAACTACGAGAGGAATATTATCTTAACACTTGTATAGTAAAGATAAACTACGAGAGGAATATTATCTTAACACTTGTATAGTAAAGATAAACTACGAGAGGAATATTATCTTAACACTTGTATAGTAAAGATAAACTACGAGAGGAATATTATCTTAACACTTGTATAGTAAAGATAAACTACGAGAGGAATATTATCTTAACACTTGTATAGTAAAGATAAACTACGAGAGGAATATTATCTTAACACTTGTATAGTAAAGATAAACTACGAGAGGAATATTATCTTAACACTTGTATAGTAAAGATAAACTACGAGAGGAATATTATCTTAACACTTGTATAGTAAAGATAAACTACGAGAGGAATATTATCTTAACACTTGTATAGTAAAGATTAACTACGAGAGGAATATTATCTTCAATACTTTACCTTACAATTATCTGCAGCTATTCTTCTCTCTTCCTGTCTTGTCTCGTCACAGGATTCGATCACTATTGTTTTGCCTGGTTCGGGAAATGGAAGACAAGGATAGGAAAAACAATAAATGTAATTACTGTCCATCAATAGTCCGTTATATAGTTAGAATTTATTATTGCTATCTATGTGTAATTTTATCAATCTATAATTGATTTTATCCATATCTATGAATTTGCCAAAATATGAGTTTATAACTATCTTCTCTCTCTCTCTCTCTCTCTCTCCTGTATATGCTAGAACATGATCTATGTAAGCCAGTGACCTGTGATGCAGTGGTTAGCACGCTCGGCTCACAACCGAGAGGTTTTGGGTTCCATTCCCGGGCAGTGCGAGATGGATGAGCAGTCTCCTAACACTCAATGCCTCTATTCACCTTTAGCAGCGATTTTGGTACCTAGTGTCTGTTTCTGTTCAACTGACAGTAAATTGCAAGGTTCCCATAAAAAAATCAGTCATTTTGAAGCTTTTGTAATGAAATGTGGTTCTAATTATATATACTTGGTCTTAATATGATGCAGAGACATAGTAGTTTCATATTTTTCCATTAATTATCAAGAAATTAGCTGCTAAAGGATTCAATTTATCGTCAGCTGAGAAGAAAGAGTATAGTGTCAGTGGACAGTTGTGATGTCCCTTCTAGGGAATTAAACTTTGGTAACCCACAAAAAGGCAATAACCCCAGTATTGGGTTGATTAATAACCGCAGGCTCCAAAGGGCAATGAAACGGAGATGAGTGCCGCGGTCACGCAATGTTTCAGCGTATGCCTCTGAACTTTCTTTACTTTATGCATGTATGCTATGCATGAAAATAAACACCATATGAGGAGGAGCACTTTATTGACAACGTTTCGCAGATATCTTTTTCAGGTCACTAAAAGAAGGTGTCTGCTAAACGTTGTCAATAAAGTGCTCCTCCTCATTTGGTGTTTATATTCATTCTGTCAACTTTTCAAAGTTAATTTAACATGATTATGCATATTTAATTTTTCCACGAAACCATTTGATACTGTATGTTCCTGTGTTCTTGTACAGCTCTCCAACTAAATGACCTATACATACAGTAATACTAGAGCAAACTTAAGGGGAGAGGGTTGATTTATATGGCTTCCTTCTCCCTCGTGTTAAGCCCCATTAGTTTTGAGATTTTAATACGTTTGTTTTATTTGCTTGGCGATTTTCAGACCTTTCACCCCATTTCTTTGTCAATATTAGGACCTTCCGTGCCATTTACATGTCGATATTACCGAAAAGTGTACAAATCTATCTCGAAGGGGGTCTAGGCGGTAGGTTTTAGCTAGGATATTAAAAACAAAAAAATGCATAAAAAGACTAACAAATATACCCTACCTCTTTAAAATAAATACCAGTTATGTAAAGCAACCATTTCCTTGCCTGATATTTTGTTTACAAGTATTCCTCCCACCGTGAACTAAAACACTTCGAAATCTTGTAACCAACCTAGAAATATCAGGGTGTCAAACCGAATCAATTTGTTTGTGAAGACTTGCATGATTATATAAAGGAATACAAGCAAGTCAAAATGAAATAACATAATTTTTGCCATTTTATCCCCTCCAAGGACATAATAGGAACTATAAACCATATAGTTTTCTTTGCATATACAATAATAAAGAGTAAAAAGAAAGGACTCGGCCCAAAAACTCTAGCTTACCTTTCTTACACCTGCCGAGATCGACGTGCAGTACCGGAAATTGGACTAATTCTCTCATTACTCTCACATCCAAGCCGCCATCTTGATTTCGTGACGTCATTTCCGCTAGTAAACAGAGGTTTGTTTACATTAGAGGCAGTCTAAGCAAATCATAATAATTTACCCCAAGCTCCATGTGTCCATGTTTAAGGGGAGATTTATATTTATTTATTTATTTATCAAGTTATTTATTAATTTTTGGTTTTCTCCCAAGACCTCCATCAAGCTATACAAAATACCCCCCCCCCCCCCCCCCCCCCCCCCCAAGACCTCCCGGTCTAAGGCCGATCTTCCTAAATTACAGGCTCACTATATAGCCAGGAACAAAAATTGACACCTATATAGCACCAAGGTCCTAATATTGACAAAGAAATGGGGCGAAAGATCTTAAAATCGCCAAAGTAATGGACCGAACGTCAACAAATCTCAAACCTAATGGGGCTAAACATGAGGGAGAAGGGGGTCTAGAAAAAATAAAACACCCCTTCAGGCAAAACCACACAATCGTTCTTACTGGTATATTATTCTGCAGTGAAGGACTTTCACCCACCAGATGTCACTGCTGTCACTTAAGGGGAGGTTTGGTTCTTCTAGACTCCCTTCTCCCTCATGTTTAGCCCCATTAGTTTGGCGATATTGAGACCATTTTGTTCTGTCACTGAAGGGTAATAATAAACTCGAAATGAAGGAAGTAGGCCTATTACATGTTTGTTTTTATTCTCTCAGGCGTATGCAAGTTAAATAACAAATTACAAACATAATTTGATTACAAATATTGATATAGAACCCTTCAATATCCGCGGGCCGTCTTTATTCTTTATTAACACATCAGTACAAACCCTAACACCCTGGGGATGGTTGTTACTGAAGGTGTGTGTGTGTGCGTGTGTGCGCGCAAATGTGAACGTACATTATGTGTGCGTGTAGTGTGGTATTCTTGGCATAAAAACTCCTTAGCACAGTTACGGGTTCTTATTTATTTACATAGAAAACGGGGTTAAAGTGATAGTCAGCTGATCGCCCTGATGACGTCGAGAGGAGTCAAATGAGCATCAGTATAAACCTTCGCTTTTATCTATAATTGTTTGTTCTATAACAATACTATCACTAACAATTCTATATTTATTTTCAAGCATGAACAGCTAAAATAGGCTTGTCAGATAAATGTTATGTGCAAATATTAATTGGTTTACAATATAGACCTTGCCTTGCGTGTTTTGATTTTGATACGGTGAGTGAAGTGATTTTACGCGCTGTGTTAGTAGTGATATGTGGAATGCTGAGGATAGTCGGCGTATTTACTCCACTCGTACTATGATCACCAGGTACTGGTGTACCTTTGGGAGCGATTGGAAGGAGCACAGCGAGGGAAACGAAGGTAAATGAGCGATTGTCATTGTCAGCGTCAAGGTTTTTGGTTTTTGATGGCGTCTGATCCAGATCGTATGAGTTTTGTCAATGTTTTGCGAAATGTTTTTGTATTTTAGGTCATTTTAACAGTCCCGGAGGTTCTAAATATCATAAAATACAACATAGAAGAGGTTTTTATTCACTAAAGCGGAAGGTGTTCGATTGCACAATTACGTGCATAGCCTAGGCTAGCCTATATTTTGATTTAGGGCCTAGTTTGCTCGTTTGTATGATTTGTAATTCATAGGACTGCTCTTATACATAATTTCTAGTATTTAGGGTCCATAGACTAGGCCTAGCCTATATTTAAATAACTGCTTTATCTCATTTCATCAGCGTCGAACATCACATTTTAACATTAATTAGACATAGGCCTAGGCCTATTCAGTAAATATTTCGAAATGCATTATTATTCTTCACTTCAGCTCCACATTTCATCATGAATCATCACTAGGCCTAGTTCAATAACATGTTAATTAGGCTAAAATTATCATTAATCCCAATTCATAATTAGGCCTAACCATCATCATTTATCATTATTCATAATTCAGAATATGATTAGCCTTTAGCTGTTTAGAGTCAGACAGTCACTTCACTTTAGACAACACTAGGCCTATTCAGGATTTCAGGGCCATTATGATTATAACATTTTCGTCACCATTCATTAATATTCATCATTAGTCATGAGCTCATGACTCATCACCATACATTATTAGGCTATTCATCGTTAGTCATAATCATCAATTAATTATTATAGCGCACTGAAGTTAGTAACTTATTTACTTTTTACTGTTTCCTTGTTGGCACTTCATAATCAATAGGGCCTAAGTAATAGGCCTAGCCGTAGGCCTATTCAAGATACAAATCCAATACGTAAAAACAGCTAGATTTTACTGATACGGTGATACAGGATTCAAATCCAATACGTAAAAACAGCTAGATTTTACCCATTCAAAATGAGAGAAATCCTATTGTGACTTGATATCATATCACTATAATTTTGTTGCCTGGGAAACACTCTAGGCATAGAAAATAATAAAACAAAAATTACTGTTTTTACGTATTCGATAGATTTTACCTATTCAATAAATAATAAGTAACTAGTTATAGCCTACTTACATTGTACTGTACCAGTTCATGATACAACTCCAATACGTAAAAAACGGCTAGATTTTACCGATTCAAAATGAGAGAAGTCCTATCGTGACTTGATAGCATTTCACTATACATTTCCTGGGAAACACTCTAGCCACCTTTAAAGTCAGTGAAAATAGGTTAGCCTAAAACAGACCCAGGATGCGGAAATACCTTGAGCCGACCAGGCCAAGTGGGATAGCTCTTGGTCTAACTGGTAAAGTGTTTGCCTCACAACCCAAGGGTTTCGAGTTCAAGCCCCTGCCAGGGCTTGATATTTTTGGGAGGCTATTCCCGCATCTAACGAAGTTTAGGCTAGGTGTGTTGGTAAAATTGTTCAGATGGTTGAGAGTAAGATCGGAGCTCCATAAATCCTCTTTCGGATATGGTGTAAAATCCTATTCCTACAGGGCAAGAAAGGGGATAGGAGAGAACAGGGGGTGTAGTGAAACTCGCTTGGGTTGGGTTGTGGAGTTGCCGGCCGCTCAAGCAAGTTGCCAACTGGGCCGTTAGTGTGCCTGTCACCTGTGTAGCACAAGGTGCTTTGTGTGTGCGCCACTCAGTGAAGTTGACTCACCATTCCCGTTCGTCTCTCTGACGGACTCCGGTCGTTTCGGCTCGGGCTTGTTCCTCTCTGTTCGGAGCCTTCGCTTCCCGGACGGTGAAGTAGTGTAAAGTCAGTGAAAATAGGTTATCCCATAGATAACAGGAGAACTGGATTTGACACGGGCCAGCGTAGTCGACCTGCAGCTGCAGTAACGGACCCAACTCTGTTTAGTTAAAGTGGTGCTCTCTGTTTAGATTTTGTGCAGTATTATCATTTTGTAATTATTAAAAATGCAAAATGCTTTGAAAGTGTCCATCTTGTAGGCGTTTTTAGTGCTAGCTGATACGAATATCCATATTACCAAGCTGTTGTGGTGAGCTATGTAGGGCAGGTTTCTCGATTCCCAAAACCACCACAGCTATAATATAGCTGTTGAAGTACATACAGTAAGGTAAACAATGTATAAAATATTAGAGTATTATTAGACAATAAGGATAAGTCACTGGAATAACGACAAACGTAAAAAATACGAAATAACTGAGCCACCAAACATCTCGCTTCCCGCACCCTGCACACCTCATTGTTTATCTTTAAAAGATTACACTCCCATCTCCCAGAGTGTGGCCGACTGCAAGCAAATGAAAATTGTCTGTACTGCCTCACACCTGAGACAGTGGAGCATTATCTACTCCACTGCCACAGACATTACGGTGCCCGCACCCACCTCAGAAGTGTAGTAACCCAACAAGGAGGAACATTCAACATCAAGCATATCCTAGGTGGAGGATACCTACCACAGCACAGTAAACATGTCATCGCATCAGCCCTAGGAACCTACATCAGAACAACAAACAAAATCACAAGCATATAAAATTACCATCCAACTGAATCTGTACTATACCACCACTAATCATCATCATCATCATCATCATCTCTGACCTCACCCTCACCTTGACTTAAATCACACAGTACACATAGAGCAGTACTGTACTGTATCACCACTGATCATCATCATCTCTGACCTCACCCTCACCTTGACTTGAATCACACAGTACACATAGAGCAGTACTGTACTGTACTACAACTGATCATCATCATCATCTCTGACCTCACCCTCATCTAGACTTAAATCACCCTGACCTCAAAAGACAACGACAAACTTACCCCCCATATACAGTACAGTAGTATAAAATCCACCTTTACTATCTCTCCTAACCCCTATTATACTAACAATTGTTCTTTTCACCCCTCCTAAAACGCCTGTGCAGTAATCTGGAGACACCACAACCCTCCAAGCAAACTGCACATTTAAACAATAAGAAGAAGAAGAAGTGGCCGACTCTGCTGAACTGCGCATTATTTCCAGTGATTTATTGTGTATTAGTGCTTTAATGTTCCTCTGATTTAACAAAACAATGGCAGAATCTACAAGTGATGAGAATGTGAGTAACTGGTAGCCTGTAGTTACTCCAGCTGGCCTTCAATCAGCGGAATCGTTTCGTCGTTTTATCAGGGCTAGGCCAAAACAAATTATATTCCTCGTTGGATTCCAAGTGTTTCTAGTAGCCTAACTCCAGTGATGGCAGCGATGCTGTCGATCCCACATACTATCCTAAAAGTGGTGAAAGGCATAATGATGACGGTGATGAAGGCACCAATCATAAAGGCGATAAATGGAAGTGATGTGGAAGCAGTTAGCCGAAACAGTAGTGACACCAGAGACAGTTTAATTTGACACCAACAATAATGCTAGATCTTGTAAAATAACTTAGCCTACTTACGAATATTTTATTTATCTTTATAATAGGCTAAGCTTTCCATGAAAATCTATGGTATTTTTTTAAATATCTAGGCTAGGGCTAGGCTATGTGAAAATTTAACACCTAAGACAATTCCTTGATAGGCTAGGCTAGGCTACCCATAACAGTAATAGCAGCAGTAACACTCCACACCTATTAAACGAAACGCTTGCAAAATACAGAAAGAGTAACCCATCCTATTTAAAGAATGGTTTATTTGTAGGTGCATTTCAAGGTTTTAATAGTTTTGGGAAGGATGTAGTTTCCGGGTGTACGGTTGTCATGTGCGCTCGCACTTACGTTCCCGTCTATTTTGACGCTATATTTTCTGCTATTTGCCCCCTGTTTACCGGCTATTTGCCCCCTACATGAATACTAGGTTAGGTTGTTTGGTTAGGCTAATGTATTTTTTATATCCAAAGGCAGTCAAAATAGACGGGAACATGATGGGAAAGGTCCGACGGCACTACGCGTAGTGTAAACAAGGCTGGCGGTATGCCCGCACTTAACATTCTTGCCGAATTCGGACACAGGGTGAATTCGGACATTATCGCAAAAATCATAATCCACATCATCAATTTTTTTTGCAATAATGTCTGAATTCACCCCGTGTCCGAATTCACCCCAGTTGACGGTACCTTAAAAACTATGGCAAGAATGTAGTTACCGGGTGTACCGCCCACCTTGTTTACACTATGCGGATGCCGTTGGATATAGAAATACATTAGCCTAACCAAACAACCTAACCTAACCTAACCTAGTATTCATGCAGTAATGACGGGCAAATAGCAGAAAATGTAGCGTCGAAATAGACGGGAACGTAAGTGCGAGCGCACAACATGACAACCGTACACCCGGAAACTACATCCGGGTAGGATGTAGTGACCGGGCGTACCGCCATCTTTGTTTACATTATGCGTATTGGCGTCGGACCTTTCCCATCATGTTCTCGTCTATTTTAACCTAACCTAACCTAACCTAACCTAGTATTCATGTAGTAATGACAGGGGGCAAATAGCAGAAAATATAGCGTCGAAATAGACGGGAACGTAAGTGCGAGCGCGGCGATCGCCCTATGTAAACAATGACGACCATACGCCCCTACATCCTTCCCAAAACGGCAAGAATGTTAAGTGCGGGCGTACCGCTAGCCTTGTTTACACTACGCGTAGTGGCGTCGGACCTTTCCCATCATGTTCCCGTCTATTTTGACTGCCTTTGGATATAATAATACATTAGCCTAACCAAACAACCTAACCTAACCTAACCTAACCTAGTATTCATGTAGTAATGACAGGGGGCAAATAGCAGAAAATATAGCGTCGAAATAGACGGGAATGTACCGTAACTGCGAGCGCACAACATGACGACCGTACGCCCGAAAACTACATACATCCCCCGAATTCACCCCAGTTGACGGTAGCCTAATTATAGGGAAAAGGCTCGCATTCTTATTTTTCATGTTTTTTTCCTCCAGATTTTGTTTTCATGGTTTTAGTTACCAGTACCTATACAGTATTTCCAATGTGGGATACAGGATGGGTTGAGGGGGGGCAAAGCCCCCATGACTTATTGAAATCATCATCTGTGTTACCAGCAGGGGGTAAATATCGATTATACTCCATACTGAAGAAGTTTATAAATAGTGAGGATGTCCGAAGGAGCTCTGAGAGTGATAGGACTTTTTTCGGGATGGATGTAGTTACCGGGTGTACCACTACCGACATACAACATAAATCATCTATAAATACTTATAATAAAATAAATACTTATAAATCTATAATACCGGTACTAGGTTAGGTTAGGTTGTTTGGTTAGGGTAATGTATTTTTGTATCCAAAGGCAGTCAAAATAAACGGGAACATGATGGTGAGCGTCCGCGTAGTGTAAACAAGACGGGCGGTACACCCGGTAAATACATTCTTGCCCTTTTTTCCACTAATATCGGGTTATATAAATATGATCAAAATTATTCTTCCACAGTGGATTATACATGAGTACAGTATAAGGATTCCATAGACCTGCATTGTCCCTAATAAATTATTTATAATAAGGCGGCGAGCCTTTTCTAAATAATTATCGTTTTTAGCCCTTCTTGCCCGGGCAGCATTTTAAAATGACACCGCGGCAGCTGGGCAGGAGCCCGGGCAGCATTTTAAAATCTGTAAGCTTGAAAGCCTATTAAGCTTGTTTTGAAAGCCGCACGTCCGACGTATGTAAACAAAGCCTGTCGGAGGCGACGCGTGCACTTCCAAAAGCAAGCAGACGTCGGAGCTTTGTTGTTTTGTGGTCTGCTAAAACAGATTTAGTCTTGAAAAGTTTGTCATATTGCTAAAATCGCGGAAAAATGCGCTCCACGCCCACGGAAATCGGCATCACAGCTGAACGAGTCGACTTAGAGAGCTCTACTCAATGCCAGTCTACAGATTGGAAACAACAGTACATTTAGAGATGCGTGGGACATTTTTAGCAGTTAAAATAACATTTTGAAGCTATTTTCTTCTAGTTTTTGGCTGAATACCGGTACATTTAATTTCATTCAGACACTTGCATAATCATTCAGGAGTGCCTGAATGAGCCCTAATATGGCGGAAATATGGCCGCAGCCAAAGTGTTAAGGAAACGGACCACAGCAATTTTCATTTATTTCTTTATTTTTTTGGATTTGTTATTTTTTTAGGTTTATAATCTTTTTATAATAATGATTATTACTGGAAATTAGTTTTGTTTTAGTCTTATGTTATTTAAAAAGCCCTACTACTGATGTACGGACAGCAGCAGGGGTATGGTGGCGGCAACTTTCAGGTTAGTTGAGGTTGTCAGGTTAGGTTAATGCTACCATTGATAATGAGACTCGGCTAGGCTGCACTTGCGGCGGAACGTAAACAAACCCACCTCCAATTTTGGGAGGCTTTAACTTGAAATAACTAAATATTAGAGGTGTGGGTCTATACAAGAAGGCTTCTTCATACTCCCCCACTAATTACGATTAGGTAAGCACCCGCTTCCTCCTCCGACGACAATAGTGTTACTAACCTTACCTGACAACCATAACTAACTTGGGGGCTGCCGCCCCCAGACCCCCATTGCTCCTAAAGATGATGTAGAAGACGTCAAATAACTAAATATTACTGCGGGAGAGTGACAAACAAACCCAAAATTGCACATCGCAAGAAAATGGGTCAACAGAAAACGGTGAGGTGCGAGGTTAAACTACTCGTCGGCGATAGCGTCGATGGACGTCTTCAAATATTGTTTAAAAATAGTAGATATTGCTAAAAACTCCTAAAACTTTGAAATGCACACATAAATATATCACTTTATCTTTCTGCATTATGTAAGCGCTTTTTTTAGTATGCAGGTAGTGTTACTGCTAATATTACTATGGCCAGAGCCGGGTGCTCCCACAAAATCCTCACCGTGAGTTTCATCAAATTATGTGGGTTATGAGCCGAGATTTTGAGGATTGATTTTTTTTTTTTTTTTTTTTTTTTTTAAGAGACAATGAACGGAGGAAGGAAAAACACAGATAAAACAAAAAGGTCCATGTGCCTAAAGGCATCCTCCATTCATAAAATGTTTGTAACAACTGGATTTAAACATTTGTAGATTGTAAGTTTGTGGAAAGCAATTCGAGGGAAGTGAATTCCAAAGAGTAGTAGTTCTAGGGATAAATGAATTTTGATAAGCAGAAGTTCTGCATTGTGGAGGAGAAAGTGTAAATTCATGGGCGCTCTCAGCTGCCCTAGTTCTACGGGGAAAGATGTGGAGAGGCGGCACAATTGAAGCAAGTTCCTCGGAAAAATTGCTGTGAAAATATCTGTAGAATAATGCAAGGGATGCAACGTTTCTTCGTATGGATAATGTAGGAAGGTCCTGTGTGATTGCAGGGTTATTGATTAATCTAATAGCTTTATTTTGAATTTTGTCCAACTGCCTCAATGCAACCACTCCACTTCCACTCCACAGAGGTGAACAGTAATCCATCTGAGAACGCACATGACTTTTATATATTACGGCCAACTGCTCGTCAGTGAAGAATTCTCGAACTCTGTACAGGAGTCCCAGTTTTTTAGAGGCATTCTTAGCAATGCTTCTAACATAATGTGTCCAGCTCAAGTTAGTAGTTAATGTTACACCGAGAATGTCAATACTAGGGGAAGTGGGAATATTTACATCATTAAAAAATATATGGGAGTCAGTGAGATTGGGAGGTTTGACGTACCTCCCAACCTACCAAATAGGAAAACCTACTATTTGGTAGTAGTCTTGGAAAATCCAACGTCAAGGCTATTAACCTAATTGCAATGACGACTTGTCTATTTTGACTGCTATGTCGTCATTCCAACCGCGGTTAAAAAGAAAACGTCTAGAGTCTACTCCTTATCTTGCTCTAGGAGACGTTGTACATTAACCAAAACTACCACCGAAGGTGAAAAAAGCATAGAAGAGAAGAAAAAGGGGTTTACCTTAGTTACCGCTCAAGGCCCATCCCGTATTCCGTCATGCGCAGATCCCTGTCGAACGTGCGCATGAGCGACCCTCTCTTGTCATCACATCTCACGTCAGCAGAAGAACGCGGATGGGCAGGGGTCCGGCGTGAGGGAGGGTATTATGTACGTTGGATTTTCCAAGACTACTACCAAATAGTAGGTTTTCCTATTTGGTAGGTTGGGAGGTACGTCAAACCTCCCAATTTGTTAGTAGTCTTGGCAAATCCAACGTCAAGGCTGCATAACAAATAGGAGGAGGACATCCAAGCCCAACATACCAAAAAAAAACCAATGCATAAGACAAAATTATGAATGACAAAGAAACACAAGGTAAACAAGAGAGTTTAATAAAAGAGTGAAAAACTGAGGAGTAGCTAAAAAGAGCAGTTTTAACACGTGCCGGTCATTCATAGTAATGCAAAATCATAGACTTGTCTTAAACCAAAAAGTACTGTACACAAAATCCCTTTTCTTCCAAAACGAACAAAAACATGGAACACAAAAAGAAAACACAATTTTCAATTGGCAAAAAACACTTATGTACTGTATACATATAACATAATCCCAAACTTGCAATCCAGTGTTGCAAACCCGTACTCCCCCCCCCCCCCTTTTCAAAGAAAACAAAGTAAAAGAAAGAGTGACAAGGGGGGGAAGACCAGGCAACTTCGCCAGAGCTCTAGGAAACACGACTCCCGAGAGCTATCACAGGCCGAGGGGGTCTAACAATGGACATGGAGAGGTAGGAGGAGACGAAGGTATGGACAGAAGACCACAAACCCGCCGAGGCGACGTCAGGCAACGAACGAGTCTGCAGGAACCGTAAGGAGGCAGCAAAGGACCGCACATCGTGCGCAGAACCCCGACAAGCAGGGTTACTGGCACGAATGACCCGACAAATGTGGCGTCCAATCTGTACCTTCGAGAGCCTCCCACCAGTCCGAGGAGACACCCACACAGCAGTACCCGAAGTCGGAGCCACAGACTCAACATAGGAGTGCAAGGCCTGCACCGGGCACAACACATGGTGAGTATGCCCACGCTTTAAAGCCTGGATGGTGAAAGGCTTGAAAACGTGGGTCTCTCTCTCATTCTTGGCAACAAAATGAGGGGAGGGGGCTAACGTGACGACATTCAAGGACGGGGAGAATCGCATGCATTCCTGGGACCGTGACATGGCAGCTAGTTCAGACACCCTATCCCCAGTGGCCAGAGCGACAAGGAAGAGTGTACGCTCGAGCAACTGAACCGGTGTAGTGTCCCGTGTATATGTGTGTGAAGCCAGAAGGTCCAGAGCACGCCCCAGATCCCACTGAGGAGGGATCTGGCGCGGAGGCGGTCGCTCCCTGAAGGCAGCCTTCATGAAGGAATCCAGCTCCTTCGGCGGAACGACCAGCCCAGTGACGGACTCAAAGACCTCCCGGATGGCAGACAAGTGGTTACGTATAGTGTTGACTTGAAAGCAACGTGTACGGAAGAGGTGAAACAAGTAGTGTAGGACGAGGGAAGGAGAGCTAACAGTCTGGCGAGTGTCCTGTATCCACCTAGTAAAAGACCTCCAGTGGGACTCGTAAGTCCCCCAAGTCGAAGACGTCCATGAACGCTTCAGGAAGTCAGTCAGGTCCCGTCCGTGGACTGGGAGCCACCGCGCCTCACGAACATCCACGATGCGAAGGCCAACGAGGTCCGTAGGTCTCCAACCTGGCTCAAGTGGAAGTGTGAGAGAGGGAGAGAGACCGGACTCGGGCACCACCGCTTCAACTGGGAGTACCAAGCCTGGGCCGGCCACAGAGGAGCTATGAGCCAGACTCTGCCGCGGTACAGCCGCAGCCTCGCGAGGACTTTGCACATCAACAGTGCGTCTGGTAGCGGAAATATGTATATCGACTGCCACCTGCTCCAGTCTTCCATGAAAGCGTCCGGACCCCCCTCCGGAGTACGAGTCCGGAGGGATAGGTACCGAGGCAACTTGTGCGTCTCCTTCGATGCGAACAAGTCGACCTCCGGAACACCCCAGGAAGCCGCGAGGTCGTCGAATACAGTCTGTTTCATTGCCCATTCTACAAGAACGCCCTGTCCTCTCGACAGGGTGTCCGCCCACAGGTTGGCAGTCCCGGGCAGGTAGGAGGCGTGCAGGGAGATGTTGTGTCGGTTCGCGAGGAAGAACAACTTCTCGAAGATCCCCAACAGAGTCAAAGACCTGGAGGACCCCTGCTTTTGGATACAGTGGACAGCTGTCTGATTGTCCATCCGGAAGGCCACCGACTGGCCCTGAAGGGCCAGCGCGTGGTCCCGCAGGAAGAACAAGGGAACCAACAGTTCGAGGGCATTGATGTGTAGGTGTGTGTGTCCCACCCATCTGCTGTGACGTTGATGTCCCAGGTTGGATTGGTAACCCCACCCTACCTCGCTCGACGCATCCGTATCCACCCAGATCGTCGGCGGGGGGGAGGTCCAGGGCACAGCCGCAGAGAGCGTGCCCCGAGCAACCCAGTGTCCTAAGTGTCTGTGAATGGTACGCGGGATCGGCATGAGCCGATCCATAGGGGCCAACGGAAACACCTTGTTGCCCATGAGTATTAGGCGGCGCAGCCTGAGCCTCCCTAAGGGAATGGTCAGAGCAGCCCAATTCAGTGAACCCACTAACGAGTCCCAGATCCTCCTCGTGAGGGAGACCGAGTGCAACACGGCGAAGACCTTCCTGCGAAGTTTCACCGCGTTTGGCTGACTCTGGGTTACCGTAGCGTTGGACAGATCCCATTCGAGACCTACCCACGTCACGACACGCGACGGGGTCAGGCGTGACTTGGGAATATTGACTTTGAACCCTAACTGTGTGATGTGTTGAACTACTGTGAGGGTGTCGTGGACGCACTGTTCTAGGGTGTCTGAAACTATCAACCAGTCGTCCAAGTAAAACAGGATCTGGAGGCCGCTCCTGAGGAGAGGATCCAGAGCCTGCTTCACCATTTTCGAGAAGATCCGCGGCGCGATGTTGAGACCGAAGGGAAGTCTGTCGAACATGAACACACGATCGGAAGTCTGAACGGCCAAGAATCGCTGGAAACGAGGATGGATAGGAACGTGCCAATACGCATCCTTGAGGTCCAGCGACACTACCCACGACAGAGGTCGCAGGGCCAGACGTACCTGGTGCACCGTCAGCATCCGAAACCGTGTGTTCACGATGTGCCCGTTGAGGGACGACAGATCCACCACCGGTCGCATCGCGTCGCAGTCCTTCTTCGGTACCAGAAAAACACGGGAGAGGAAAACCGGTTGACCGGCTTTCACCTCCTTGACGATTCCCTGCTCGTGCATGGATGTAATCACGTCGGCCACCTCCGAAGAGACAGGCCGGCTTCGTTGACAAGAGCTGAGTGGGGGTCTGGACTTCCATCTCCAGGTTAGACCCCTCCGTGCAATCTTCCGCCCCCACGTTCCTCGCGGCCACCGAAGGGCGCAAGGGCGAAAACAACCTGTGGGAGCCCCCGAGACGAGGTGAGCGACCCTTTCTGCGAGGCGAGAAGGAGAACAAGGAGGAGACCGACCTGGAGAACCTACAAATTTTTTGACGTGGAGGGTCCCCCGGTACGGTCCCTGCGGTCATAAGAGCCACGTTGACCACCCCTACCCCCCCCACCTCGCCGAAAAGGGCGGGTCACCCCATCCCCTGTCCGTCGTGCGTCGGACCCCGTCGAAGTGCGGCCGGAAGTGGAAGGCTGGCCAGCCCCTTCTCGGCGGGGATGAAAGGGAGCAGGAGCAGAAGTGCGAGGCGGAACCGACGCTCTGGCCGGCAACTTCCCTTTCCTGCGCCCTTTCTTGGAGGCAGCATTGGCGGCAGCACCCCGAAGGGGACCGGCAGAAGGACGGGACTGCGAAGACCCTGGTCGCGACACAGCGCGTCTTTGCGTGTCGTAAGCAGGGTCCGCTGACAGAGAAGCGTAGCGTTCCCAAGCATCCTGCGCAAAAAGCCCCGATGTATATAGCTCAGAGTACAACAAACCCTGACGAATATCCAAGGGGGCCTTCCGGCAGAACGAGGACCTTACCGTCTGGCGTTGTCGAGTTGCCTCGCACAAAACCGCCTTCAGCTCGGGAACCAAAGACACCGCGAGCTGAAGGTGGATCCGCCGAACGTGGTCCAAACCCTCGCGAAGATCGCCAGGTGCAGTCGCCTCGATAAGCCTCAGGTGGTGAACAGACGTCTGGAGGGAACCTAGAAGACAAGACAATAAGTTCGCCACCCTCTGCCGCAAGGTAAAATCCCTGTCGACAGAGGACTTATCTGGGTGGGAGAAGAACGGGTTAACAATAGCACAAATTTCAAGTTTGGGAGCGCTGATCCAGGACCAGAACTTGCCATCCAATCCGCCGACAGATACCAGAGGAGGCAAAAGCAGTGACGACTCTGGGGGAGGGACTGAAACAGATCTGTCGACGGAACGGTTGGCGAATTCTAAGGCCTCAGCAAACCAGGCCTCCAATGGGAGAGGATTATCGAGCACGACGGCTAAGCCAGGCTTACCGTCGTCGCACAAACCTGTCCCATAGGAGGACAGTCCCGTCAACACAGCGAGGGACTGAACATCCTGAAGGATGTCCTGGCGGCTGAAGTCTGACCAGAGCTTAGTTCGAGGAGCAGACGGGGGCTTGGGCTTCACCGAAAAGTACTGAAGGTCAGTCCTCGTCGGGTAAGCCCGCACCTCCACGTCGGCCACCTGACCATCCACCCTGATCGCCCTGAACTGCATTTTGTCATTAATTTGGACCGACCAGTCCGAAGGTAGGGCCCTCTCACCAGACGGGAAGTCGGTAGCACGCTCCGGGTGGGAGGCCTGCACCCCCTTCCAAACAGCCAAAGAGCCATAGAGGAGCGGCATAGTCCGCGACGGGACCTTGGCCTTCTGGATGGGGGGCAAGCGCGGACCCTGCCCTAGCAGACGGAGAACCCCCGCAAGGGAGACAGCAGGGGCAACCACCTGAGCCAGGGCAGGAGCAGTACTAGCCGACGACCGGGCAGGTGGAGAAGCAGGGCGAGAAGGAATGTGGTCCACCGCAGAGGGGAGGGGGACCAAAGCCGGGGTAGGTTGGGTGAGGCGCTGAGGTTGTGTCACCGCCAAGAAGCGTGATAAGAGGGAATCTTGCATCGCCTCTAAGCGCGCGTCGAAGTGTGACACAACCCACCCCTGCATGGCCGAAAATCGATCCGAGAGAGGCGACCCCCCCGAAGATAGTTCGGCCCGCAGGGGCGAGCGTGAGCGAGAACGAGACCCACGACACGAGACAGCAGCGTCGCGGCCCAAAGAAGGCGAGCGACGACGGCCGTGGCGTTCCTGAGGGTCTCGTCCCCGATCACTAACGCCCGAGGGGGAAACATCACCATCCCCCTCTTCCAGCGACACGTCAGCCCCCGAGAAAGGGGACCCCGAAACCTCGCTATACTCCACCGAGTCAAGCGGCGGGGTACCCCCTCGGGGAGCCGGTAATCGAAGATCAGGGATAGAAGAAGGAAGAGGAGCAGGATGACGGGAGTGGGAAGGCTGGCCGGGTGAAAGGAGGTCAGAAGGAGCCGCGGGGGGAAACAGAGCAAGGATCCCCGGGGCTGAGAGAACAGGGCGGCCCGACACCGAGGCGGAGGAGGGAGGGACCTCCACCTTGGGACGAGACCGGGAAGGAAGAAGAGGCACCGAAGCAGGAGAAGTAGGAGGAGAAGCAACGACATCCTGGCGGACCCCCCTGGACAGAGTAGCAGGAGGGAGCAGAGGGCCAGCTACAGTATGAACATCCGCGCGCGTAGAGGACAAATGAAGAGGACGTCTTTTGTGCAGGGGAAGCGGGCGGAAGGTAGTAGAGCCCCTATCCGGAGAGACCAGGGGAGGGCGTACAGGGGCAGAGACGCTAACCCCGGCCTCAGGGCGAGAACCATGACGAGGGCGACGGGCGGAGTCAAGGTGAGTAGGAGGATGATGAGGGGCAGTAGTGGACGGGCGACGAGGAGAGCGAGAGCGTGGACGGAGTTGGGGATCCTCCCGACGATGTGACGACCGACCATGGGACTCAGGGAGGAGGGCCCGAGCAGGGAGAGGGCCAGGTAAACGGCCACCAGACGGGTCAGGGATGCCCAGGGCGACGCGGATCCGGTCGTCAACAAAGGCCGGGGAACGGTGGCCCACAGTCCTAATGTGGTGGGAGACCACCGCCCACACAGACTGAAGGGATGCAGAGGCCACAGCCGCGTCAGAGGAACCAGGGTGATGGTCCACCACATCCACCAGGTCCATACACGGGCCACACCGAGCAGGGAGGTAGGCCGTAGAGGACACACATTGAGAGTGGCGTAAGCAGGACCTGTGGCATTCCAAGCACGGGGAGCCACAGCCCTGGCGAAAGCAAGGCATCCCACCTGCAACGGAAGAACACACACCATAAGCAGCACGTCGACGGAGTAAGTGAAGATAATGTCCAATAAAAACCAGGGATTGAGCATGGGTAAACAGGAACACACATGAAAACTGGAAGGCGTACTCACTCTAAACCGGGAGCACCGAGGGAGGTGAGGAGGGCGGTTGAGGCGGAAGAGCACAAGCAGAACCTGCAAAGATGGAGAAAGTGTGAACCACCACTCAACACCTCACATGCAGGGTCCATAACACCAGGAAAGTGCATACACCAATATAGTATCAGGCAACAGGATGACACAAAAAAGGTCAACAGGGAAAACCAACTATAACCGCAAATTTGCGGGCCAATGGAGGCATAACCGTACCGACACAACCCTCCCGCATCGCCGCGAGACCCCCCAGCGATCACCGCAAATTTGCGGGGAGCCGAAACGTCCGTGGACCGAATCGAGCACTCCGCAAATTTGCGGGACCGGCCGAGATGGTCCGGCGCCGAAAAAGCGAGAGGAGCGTCTAGGGAAAACCAAAAGAGGCCCAGAAAAAAGCGTCAACTCCTTATGAACTCCAAGCGACGATGGCCATCAAGCTGAGCAGTGTCTTCCTTGATAATATCCTGACTCAACCGGTCAAGGGAGAGGCAAGGAAGACACACCAGGGGAGAGGAGGCACATCCCCTAGGAACCACCCAACCCACAGAGATAGAGCAAAGCCCATGAGGAGAAGTGGCAGGAAGGGTGGTTTGGCACAAACAGGGGCCCCCGTGGGGTACCCCAGGATTGGGCAAAAGGCTATGAAAGGATGGAGGTGAAAACAGGAAGGGAAAACAAAAACCAGTAAATGAAACTGGCGAGAAAAAGGGTGGCCTAGCCGTGAGCAGAGAATGTGTCAGGGGCGAAAAACCCTGTGGTGTGAAAGAGGGACCCCCGTGGGGTACCCCTGGAGTATCACGAATCACCTGTCGCCCAGGCCCTTGAGACACAGTGAAGGACTCGAAAGGGGGGACTCGGGAATAACGCTAATAATGCGGCCGACACAAACTCTACAAACAGCACCGCCACCAACGAAATCTCAGATTGTGAACCAACTGTACACCTAGGCTATGAAAAAATTAAAACTCATAGGGGCATAGCAAATCCTGAATGAGAAACAAGCTAGGCTAAAATAAGCTAAAAGCTAAACTATGCCCAGACTAACAGGAAAAAAGAATATGAAAAGAGAAAGAAATGAAAAACACACACGAGGAACGCCAGGCGCCCCCGTACCTTCGGTAGCTATTTCCACACGCGTCTCCATTAAACACACTGAGGAGCCCATTTACGTGTGCCCTAGATCACGTAACATCTGTCTAACAAAAAGAAGGCCAGAAAAGCCGAAACGAACCTAAAACAGGGTGAATTGAAGGAGCACAACAAAAGCGGACTCAACAATGGCGACGCGTGAAAAAATGATGACAAGAGAGGGTCGCTCATGCGCACGTTCGACAGGGATCTGCGCATGACGGAATACGGGATGGGCCTTGAGCGGTAACTAAGGTAAACCCCTTTTTCTTCTCTTCTATGCTTTTTTCACCTTCGGTGGTAGTTTTGGTTAATGTACAACGTCTCCTAGAGCAAGATAAGGAGTAGACTCTAGACGTTTTCTTTTTAACCGCGGTTGGAATGACGACATAGCAGTCAAAATAGACAAGTTGTCATTGCAATTAGGTTAATAGCCTTGACGTTGGATTTGCCAAGACTACTAACAAATTCTGTCGGTTAGAAAATTGAATGTACTTGGTTTTCTGTGCATTAAAGGAAACTAGATTCTTTTGTTCCCATTCTTCAATTTTAGAAAGGTCCTGGTTCAGAGAAATTGCAGTGCTTATTTTTGAATTTATAAGATCGGGTTGGGTGAAAGAATTGGTAAATGTGAAGGAACTGTGGAGTGTTGAGTCATCTGCATAGGAATGTATTGGATTATGAGTGGTAGATATGAGATCATTGATATGAATGAGGAACAGAGTTAGGGCCAAAACTGATCCCTGGGGAACACCAGCATTTATTGAGTGAAATTGAGAATAAAGGCCATCTACCATTACACATATTTTTCTGTTATGAAGATAAGAAGAAATTAGTGGAACTAATGATGCAAGGCCGTAGTGTGACATCTTCGACAATAAGGATTGATGCCAGACTCTATCAAATGCCTTTGATATATCCAGTGCTATTGTATGTGTTTCACCATGTTGGTCTGTAGCTTGGTTGATTTGATGCGTAAGAAGGCAAAGAATGTCTGCAGTTGATCGACATCGTCTAAAACCATATTGCCTATCACTGATTAATTTATTATTCTCAAGATGCTTAATTATGTGATTATTTAATATAATTTCAAAGACTTTACCAAGAGTGGAAGTTATAGCTATTTGTCTGTAGTTTGATGGATCTGAAGAGGCACCTTTTTTAGTTAAAGGTCCATTTTCTAGCTTTGGGTCCCTTACTCCAAAGTGGCCATTTTCATGTCAAATCCAGTTCTCCTGTTATCTATGGTTAGCCTAAAACAGACCCAGGATGCGGAAATACCTTGAGCCGACCAGGCCAAGTGGGATATCTCTATTGGTCTAACTGGTAGTGTTTGCCTCACAACCCAGGGGTCCCGAGTTCAAGCCCCTGCCAGGGCTTGATATTTTCGGGAGGCTATTCCCGCATCGGTAAATATTTAGCTATGGTCCCGTTAAAATATCCTCAAGTAACCTATTAAAAACTGTTCAGGGGACTGGTTAGAACTTGTAGGATGTTTAATTGAAGGTCGGAAATCAGTATTTACTGAGAAATAAAAGTCTTAAATGCGCTATGTTTTACGGGAGGGTCTGTACGCCGCCACATACGCGCGGCCCCGCCCACTGCCCATAATGTACAAATATTATATTAGATTAGCTTAGATTAGATTAACCTAACCTAACCTAACCTAACCTAACCCTAATATAATATAATATAATATAAGATAACATAACTTAAATTACCTGGGAAAGAGAGGGCAGGAACCCTGGGTGACCCATAGCGCATATTAAGACTGTTATTTCTCAGTAAATACTGGTTTCCGACATTCAATTAAACATCCTACAAGTTCTAACCAGTCCCATGAATAGTTTTTAATAGGTTACTTGAGGATATTTTAACGGGACCATAGCTAAACATTTATCCCCGCATCTAATGAAGTTTAGCTGTGTTGGTAAAATTGTTCAGATGGTTGAGAGTAAGATCGGAGCTCCATAAATCCTCTTTCGGGTATGGTGTAAAATCCTATTCCTACACACCTAACACTGGAAAATAATAAAACGAAAAAGACTGTTTTTATATATTCGATAGATCTTACCTATTCAATAAGTAATAAGTAACTAGTTATAGTTACATTTTACGTACCGGGTATTCAATATACAAATCCAATAGGGTAAGACGGGGTAATTTCGCCGCGGCGCTAATAATTTGCATTCAAACGCCGATATCTCCGAAACTATTGCATGGATTCGGCTGCAGTTAGGCTTAGGTTGTAGAGCAGTTTTGGTTTAGGTTGTAGAGCAAGTTTGGCTTAGGTTGTATAGCTAGTTTGGCTTAGGTTGTAGATCTAGTTTGGCTTAGGTTTTGTTGCAGTTTCGCGGGGCCTGGAGCCGGGGCTAGCGGTGCGTCTGACGGTATGGTCGGGTGTGAGTGGGGGTGTTTGTGGGTGGTTTGTATGTATGTGTATTTGTTTGTATGTTTGCGTGTGACACAGTGTTGGCAGTAGCCGTCAGCTGCTGCCTGGTACTTTGTACTAGCAACCTACACGCCGCACCCACATGAGACACGTCCACACCCACACTAAATACTTCCACACCCGTAGGCCTAATAAATACATCCACAACTGCACTAGACACGTCCACACCCGCACTACATATCCACAACTCCACACCCGCACTCATAGACTACATAATACCTAGACACGAAAGCGTGACATCACACGGTTAGTTTGCCGCGCGTCCTACGGATTTGGTGGCAGCACTATTGTATTGTACTGTAGCAAAGCACCTCAGTGGCTTGTCCTTATTATATAGATAGTCTGTGCGCCGCGCGCGCCTGCCAGCTATGCTGCAGTGTTTCCAAAGTTAAGGGAATATCCGCAAAACGAGGGAGCAATAGATTAAAGAGGGAACGTATTTAAGAGTTAATTAATGTTGGTAAAAACACTTGTAAATTATTTAGTATATATTAGATATATACCGGTATATAAGCAAGATGAAAACATTAAGTATACATATACACTATAAAACATAGGCTACTCATATATGATGCAAGCTGTATACCTTCAAGCAACACAACAAGAATTAAATTGTAATTTTGAATATATATTAGTATGTTACATGTTATGTAGATGTTAATTTGTCAAGTAGCACTAAAACTGGACATTTATACTTATGACATCTAGGGATATTTTGTCCCACCATTGACGTTGGCAACTCCCGAATCTCACATCAACAATGGCGGGTGTTGGAGGAGTTTTGCTTGTGTACCTCCTCATAATGACGACAATTAACTATGTCATGTCTGCAGAGTCTCTGGATAATGTTCAATTGCTTATTAATAGCGTTATTAGTACAAGGTAGGGATTATTACGAATTAATGAGGACCAAGGACAAGGATAGTCAATATAATGTCTGTGTGGGGACCCTCCCCTCCCATTGTCCTTTGCGATCGTGCTGCCATCTCTCGAACGCGCGGCTCACTATTTACAGATTTGTGGCGTCTTCTTTCGTGTCTAGGTTATATGTAGTCTATGCCCGCACTAGACACAGTGGCGCCTAGGCCAACACGTGTGACACACCTGCATCTCTGCCCGCCTTGTTCAGTTGTGTGTTGTGCGTGCAACATTTTTCTATTGGCATGTTTAGTGTCAGTTTGGGTTTGTGAATGTTCTCATTGCTTTTACCTGCGTGCTAGTGTTTTGTCTGGCCATTACTCATATAATGTTATCTAGTTTACTAGCTAGATGATGCGTAAAATAGGTCGCGGTGAAATTACCCCGCCGGGCGGGGTAGTTTCGCCGCGAGAGTGACTTTTTTCAAAAATTCGGCAGCATGACCAAAACATTATATATTTTTTTCGTTTTTTGGGCATCTATAGCAGAAAGGCTGAATGTATAGATAAAAAATAAAAAAATAAAAAATTCCATTTGTGGCAGTTTCTATTCGTCAAAATATGCGATTTTCGGCGAAATTACCCCGTCTTACCCTACGTAAAAACAATGTAATGAAAAAAAAAACAGCTGTTTTTACGTATTGGATTTGTATCTTGAACACGTAAAATGTAACTATAAGAAGTTACTTATTACTTATTGAATTGGTAAAGTCTATCGAATACGGAAAAACTTATTTTTGTTTGATTATTTTCCAGTGTTAGGTGGCTAGAGAGTGTTACCCAGGCTAAACATTTATAGTGAAATGCTATCAAGTCACGATAGGACTTCTCTCATTTTGAATTGGTAAAATCTAGCTGTTTTTACGTATTGGAGTTGTATCCTGAACTGGTAAAATGTAAGTATAACTAGTTACTTATTACTTATTGAATACGCCTAGGTAAAATCTATCGAATACGTAAAAGCAGTACAGAAATGTTTGTTTTATTATTTTCCAGTGTTAGGTGGCTAAAGAGTATTTCCCTGGCAAAAAATGTATAGTGAAATGCTATCAAGTCACGATAGGACTTCTATTATTTTGATTGGGTAAAATCTAGCTGTTTTTACGTATTGGAGTTGTATCCTGTATCAGTAAAATCTAGCTGTTTTTACGTACCGGTACTGGATTTGTATCTTGAATACGTAAAATGTAACTATAACTAGTTACTTATTACTTATTGAATAGGTAAAATCTATCAAATATGTAAACACAGTCATGTTCGTTTTATTATTTTCCAGTGTTAGGTGGCTAGAGAGTGTTTCTCAGGCAAAAAATGTATAGTGAAATGCTATCAATTCACAATAGGACTTCTCTCATTTTGAATTGGTAAAATCTAGCTGTTTTTACGTATTGGAGTTGTATCATGAACTGGTAAAATGTAAGTATAGGTGTAACTAGTTACCAGTACTTATTACTTATTGAATAGGCTAGGTAAATTCTATCGAATACGTAAAAACAGTAATTGTTGTTTTATTATTTTCCATGGCTAGAGAGTGTTTCCCAGGCAAAAAATGTATAGAGAAATGCTATCAAGTCAGGATAGGACTTCTCTAATTTTGAATGGATAAAATTTAGCAGTTTTTACGTATTGGATTTGTATCTTGAATACGTAAAATGTACGGTAACTAAAACTATTTACTTATTACTTATTGATATGAAGTGCCAACAAGGAAACAGTAAAAAGTAATTAAGTAGGACTAACTAACTTCAGTGCGCTAATTATTATTCATCATTACTCATTGTCATTCATCAATATTCCTCATTATTCACCACCATTAATTAATATTTATCATTATTCATCACCATTCATTATTATTCGTCATTAGTCAACGTCATTCATTAATATTCATCATTATGCACCACCATTCATCACCATTCCTTAATATTTATAATTTTGCATCACCATTCATTAGTCATCATTCATTCAAAATTATTCATTCATCTTATATAGGATAATATTCAAGGACAGTAGTGCGACGTTATGAGAAACAATTTATTAGGGAAAATAGGCACCAATAGATTAGTCATATTTTTCTCCATATAGTCCGCATGGAGGATTTTCGTTATCAACAAATTGAAAAATACCCACTTCACAGACAAATACACCAAAAATCTAAGTCTAAGCGGGGGTATGGGGGCGGCAGCCCCCACCTATAATACTAGGATAGGTTAGGTAAGGTTGTCAGGTTAGGCTAATGTCCTTTCAAAGGGGTATAGGCTAGTAAACACTAGGATAGCCTATACCCGGTCAGAGGTAAAAAGAAGAAGAATAGTCCTGCAGTAGTCTCCTTGAATGCTACCTTATATAGACCCTATTATTAGGCTATTAATTTGTATTAATCATCTGTCATAATTAATTATCATCATTTATCCTCGTTCATCACCATTAATTATTAGTGATATTTTGTCATCAACATGCATCATTATTTATCTACAGCTACCATTTTCCACTAGGATTCATCATTATTAATTTTCATTCATCATTACTCATAATGCATTTTTAATTATCAGTATTCATCACTATGGTTATGGTTTTCGAAAGGGGTGAAGTCACAGAGTGTGAGGTGAAGTTGAACGGTCAGGCTATGGAGATCGTCAGCTCTTTTAAGTATCTGGGCAGTGTGTTGAGTAAAGATGGGACTAAGGATGAAGAAGTGCGGGAGAGGGTGCAACAGGGGAAGAGGGTTGTAGGAACGTTGAAAGCAGTAACAAGAAATAGGGTGGTCAGTATGGAAGTGAAGAAGTCCTTGCATGACAGTGTGGTAATCCCGACACTAACTTACGGAAGCCGGGAAGCGAAGCATGGACGTTCGGGAAGGAGCGGTGGAAATTAGTTACTTGAGAAGTGCGTGCGGAGTTACATGGAGGGATAGACAGACGAATGAGGAAGTAAGAAGGAGGTGTGGCGTGGAGGTAGATGTGCTGGAAAGTGTGAAAAGGAACAACTTGAGATGGCTCGGCCATATGGAACGTATGGAAAGCGAGAGAATGACTAAGAGGGTGTACGAGAGCGAGGTGGAAGGACAGAGAGGGAGAGGTGGAAGGATGGAGTGAGGAAGTATATGGATGAAGGCGGTGCTGGTTGGGAGAGGGGCGTCGACTGACGGGACAGAGGTGCATGGGGGCGGTTCGTTCGTGGCCACCCCTTCGGGGATCACGGCGTCAGGCAATAGATAGATAGATAGATAGATTCATCACTATTCAGCATTATTTATTATCGTTCATCATTATTAATCAGTATTATTCCTTGTTTATCAATATTTTTCACCATTCATAATTTTATATATAATTATTTATAATTACTGTATTCTGTTCATTAGGCTATAGGTAGGCCAGAAATCTAGACCTTTATCCTCTGTAATTAAAAAAGGGCTGGAGGAAATGGGCTGTTTAATTTACATGCCTATTCCCTGGCTGACACTTTTAAATGGTAGGTACCGGTATATTAGTTCGATGACTCGTGTTGTTTCTTAATTATAGAGGTTCGTGGTCAAGATTTTTGACCATTTTATGAATAGAGTACAAAGGAGTACAAAGGAAATTAAGCAACAACAGATCTAGTGATCCTTCTAGGTTGCTTGTCCTCCAAAACACTGAGGATCAAGTGTCCAAACAGTGGTTTAGAGTGGGTAAGGGAACATTGGAAAGGGAATTACTGCCCTGGAACTAATGTCCGTGGCAGGATTAGGAAGTTAGTAGAGGACAGATGGGTTAGTAACTGAGGAGGGGATAAAATAAAGTTATTAATTTACAAACGCAGTCAGTCGCGGGTTTGATGAGAGATATTTGTCTAGGCGGAGTTTAAATGAATCAACGGTGATGCAGTCTATAACGTTTCGGGGAAGCCCATTCCACAAGTTGACAACTCGATTGAAGAAGAAATTCTTAGATTCGTGCGAGTTAAAAGATTTACCAATAATTTTGCAACCGTTTCCCCGCGTGTAATTAGATTGGTCGATAGTGAAGTACTTACTACAGTTCATATTGTCGATGCCTTTGATGATTTTGAACACTTGAATTAAGTCACCTCTTAATCTGCGCTGGGTTAAAGGAAATAGATTTAATTCTCTAAGACGCTCTTCGTATGGTTTGTTCTTTAGGCTAGGCATAATTTTGGTAACTCTACGTTGAACTCGTTCTAGCTTGTTTATATCTTTTTGGTAATAAGGGCACCAGGATTGAACGCAGTATTCCAGAAGAGGGCGGACTAAGGAATTGTAAAGGGTTAGGATAACTTCTTTGGATTTATGCTCAAATGACCTGCCTATAAAGCCAATTATTTTGTTTGCCTTCTTAACAACTTCTGAACATTGTTGACTCGGTTTTAGGTTACTCGATATTGTTACTCCCAGATCGGTTTCTCTGTTTACATTCTTAAGCTGAGTGCCATTCATCGAATAGTTTGCTTTCTCATTTAGGTATCCGACATGTAGTACTTTACATTTATCCGCATTGAAACTCATTTGCCAAATTTGGGCCCAACATGACAATTTATCTAGATTGTGTTGCATATCGTCAACTTGTTCTTTTGAGAGTACGCTATTTGCAATTTTTGTATCGTCAGCAAATTTTGAGATTGTGCAGGTGAGACCCTCATCTATGTCGTTGATGTAAATTAGAAAGAGAATTGGTCCTAGTACCGATCCCTGGGGTACCCCGCTACTTACATTGGTCCATTTAGATGCCTTACCGTTTATGACTACCCTTTGCTTTCTGTTGCTGAGCCAATTTTCTATCCATTTCAACACACCGTCTTGTATTCCATGCGCTTTTAGTTTTAGCAGTAAACGTTTGTGGGGAACTTTGTCAAAGGCCTTTTGAAAATCAAGGTATATAATATCTACAGCTTTACTCTCATCGTAGAGGTTGAGGATATCGTGGAAGAAGTCTAAGAGGTTTGTTAAACAGGAACGTTTTTTACGAAAGCCGTGTTGAGTATCTTTAAGTATGTTATTTTCCTCTAAGTGATTTACGAGTCTGTCTTGTATGACCGTTTCTAGCATTTTACATACAACTGAGGTTAAGCTAATTGGACGATAGTTACTGGGTAGGGATTTGCTGCCTTTTTTGAATATCGGTGTTACGTTGGCTAGACTAGGCCTATAGGCCTATACGTTATTCTTCACAATTTATATATATTTATCACCATTTATCATCAATCCTTACCTTTCATCTGTTATAAATAATCTCCATTCACAACATTCTGAATATATACAGTACCGGTATACTGTATATATATATATTTTTTTTTCTTTTTTCTATATTCCAACTACTCCCTCTCGGGCATAGGCTGAGAGCCTGTACATTCCACCGCTCAACACGTGAAGCCTGTGAGACATGTGAAGCATCCATTCATGGCTCGAAGCAGCTCCATCTCTGAAGCGGCTGGTTGCTTCGTTCAAGTGCTTCACTGTTTCACCCTCCAGACTCAGACCCTCACTCTCAGAACGCCACCTATTGAGCAGTGAACTCACTATATATATATATATATATATATATATATATATATATATATATATATATATATATACCGGTATATATATATATATATATATATATATATATATATATATATATATATATATATATATATATATATATATATACAGTATATATATTTATATATATATATATATATATACTGTATATACCGGTATATATAATGGTTTTCTTGATCTTAGACTGTTTTGTCATAACCATTAATGATAGAAAATGGTTCAGTAGGATACGCCTACTCCATGGCAAAAACTCCACTGATTGTGTCAAAGCTAGTTATCAAGTTTATCAACTATTTTAATGATGCTTTAATATTAATGTACGGTAAATAATATGTCAACCTTACCTGCTATACAGAAAAGGAGTAGGAGGCTCACCAACACCATGCCGTCATCTGTGTGGGACATATATACTGTAGAAGGAAAGCACTATGATAGTTACATAATTCTATACTCACTTCACCTTAAGGGGGGGAAGGGTTTATTTATTGGTCGATTTAATTGTATATTTATTATTTTTTAAATTTTCCTCTCTAGACATCCATTTAGCTTAAGAAAATATCCCCAAGATTCCCCTTCTAGACGAATTTGTACATCTTTTTTCGGTAGAAGCATTCGGCCAGTTCCCCATAAATTACAGGCTCACTGTTGCTCGCCAGGAAAAAATCGACACCTACATGGCATGAAAATTATTGATATTAACAAAGAAATGGGGCGAAAAATCTTAAAATTGCCAAGCTAATGGTGTGAACGTCTTAAAATCTGAAAACTAATGGGGCTAAGCATGACAGAGAAGGGCCAGAAAAAACAACCAACCCCCCCTTAACCGGACAAAGAATTTCACCCCCTTTCAGACTACTTCGGTTCATTTCATCAGGGGGGGGGGGTTGCTTTTTCTGGACCCCCTTCTCCCTTAAGTTTAGCATCAGTAGTTTTGAGATTCTAAGACGTTCGTTCCATTAGTTTGGCGATTTTTTTTAGACCTATCGCCCCATTTCTTTGTCAATATACAAAACCTTTCATGCCATTTAGGTGTCAATTTTTTCCTGGCGAGCGATAGCAAGCCTGTAATCTTCGGGATAATAATAATGATATATAAATACACAAATAACACCTACCCCCTTAATCATGCTAATAATTATATCTATAGATTCTTATTATTTTAATAGAATTTGGTTTTCATTGAAAATACATACGGTAGTTTCCTAAATTAGTTTGAATAGTCATTCATAAATATTCGTAAACATAAGAACATAAGAACATAAGAAAATGGGAGTCTGCAGAAAGCCGATTGGCCTAAGCAAGGCAGATCCCTGTCCCACACAACCCCAAATCAATTACAAAGCCCAATTATAGGCTCAACACTCTAATACCCTGAGGATCATCTTACCAAAACGGTTAGAGATTAACGCAGGATTATGGGGGTCTGCAGAGCGCTGATTGGCCCAACCCGGCTGATCCCCCTTCACACCCAACCCTTCTCGTCCATATGCTTATCCAATTTTATCTTAAAGTTCCCTACAGTTTTAGATCCCACTATAGCACTTGGTAGTCCATTCCAGCCATCTACAACTCTGTTACCAAACCAATATTTGCCTATATCTTTTCTGAAACGAAATTTATCTAATTTGAAACCATTGGTACGAGTTCTTTCGCTATCACTGAGCTTTAGTACATTTGTCATGTCCCCTTTGTTAATCCCACTAACCCACTTGAACACCTCTATCATATCCCCTCTAACTCTGCGTCTCTCTAACGAATGTAAACCTAATTTCTTCAACCTTTCTTCATACGGAAGATTTCTAATATTATGGATCATTTTTGTCATTCTACGCTGTACTCTCTCCAATGAATCTATGTCCATTCTGTAATAAGGACACCAAAATTGGACAGCATAATCCATATGGGGTCTCACTAATGACAAGTAAAGTTTTAAGATAACATCAGCAGTTCTGTTACTCACACTCCTAGAGATGAACCCGAGAATCCTGTTTGCCTTATTACGAACGCCTATACACTGTTTTCTAGGCTTCAAATCATTGCTAACAAACACACCTAGATCTTTCTCGCAGTCTGAATTTTCTAATTCTAAATTAGCTAGTTTATATTTACATTTGTTTGCATCTTCCCTATCTTTAATACCTTGCATTTGTCAATGTTAAACTTCATCTGCCAATTTACTGACCATTCATGTAAGGTATCTAGATCCCTTTGGAGGCACTCTATATCGCTATCTGAATCAATTGATCTCCCCATTTTAGTATCGTCTGCGAATTTACTTATCTACTAGTTATACCTAAATCTAGGTCATTTATGTATATAAGAAACAACAGGGGACCTAATACCGATCCCTGGGGGACACCACTTTTGACTGCTCCCCACTCTGACTTGGTACCATTTATGCTGACTCTCTGTTTCCTACCAATTAGCCATGACCTAATCCATCCCAACAACGCCCCACCTATTCCATGTGCCTCAACCTTTCTCATCAATCTCTCATGAGGGACTCTGTCGAAAGCTTTACTGAAATCTAAATATATAATATCGTATGCCTTGTCATTATCTACTGCTTCATATACCTCTGAGAAAAAACTAAGCAAATATATTATATTATTTTTCAATTAGGAGACCATAATGCTCAAAATTATTTATGAATTGATATTGATTTTATAAATTAAATAATACATTCACTTTAATATTTATATTTATGGATTTATTTACAAATAGCCTACATTTGAGATATATTCACCCTCCAGTATCAACACTTCAGTGAACGTTTTTATTTCAAGGTTGTGTGTGTGAATGTGTGTGTGTAAGTAAGTGTATGTACGTGTGAGTTTGATGCAAATGCGCGTACCGTATGTGGAAGAACACTAAATCTAATATGGTTACCCTTGTAATAGTCGTGCTCTATGATTGCTTAGAAACAAATAAAAGAAAACGTAACCCGAATGGAATACGGGAGAATTCTGTGGACGGGATGTTATAATATACACCAATTTCTTCAAGATTTTCGTAAGATGTGGGTTGTGTGTTGTAGATATAGTTCATCAAAAATATAGGACGAAATCAATAAATAACCAAAGTGCAATATTAAAGGGACATATCCTGAACCCATTATAATGTAAAGCTTGCAAAATAAACAAACCAAAACGTATACAAACACAGTAAAAAGACAAAACAACTAATCAAAATCGCTATGTAGAAACAACGCATTAAGTAAAATAATAATTTATAAATAAAAGAACACAATCCACCACATAGGGTGTACATGAGCAAGTTATCTGTTTCCCAAGCAAACTAATCGCACACATAACAACGCACTATAGTCACGTTCAAGGAATTGGTCAATTTGGGAAGTCGGGGACGTTCTGGTAATTTTTTTACTAAACTCTGCATGAATAAAGAAAATACAATTAGTGTCAAAATGTTATATTAAAATCAAATTTGCAACTTGACAAGACATATCAATAGTAAAAAATACAAATGGATATCACTAACGATAGTGCTATCGGGTAGGTACCTGTAAGCATAGCATGCTTCAAGTGACCCCTAACAATTAGTTTTGTTGTTGTTTCTGTGTGATAGTGGTCGTGAGAGTTCTCGACTATTTGTCAAGTATATATCCGTTTTACGTCTTATTTGGCACCTGCACTCTGGCAAATCAATAAACAACTCTTACAACTGGAGAAGAAACAGTGTGCAGGGTTGTCACGCCAAATTGTGACTTGTGAGTCGGGTGTCCAGGAGCAGGGTCACTATACCCTGTTCCAAGTAGGTAGCCCAGAAATCCCGACACCCAGCTCCCATAACTCAAAAAGAGCTGGAGCAATTGGGCTGTGAATGTACACACCTGTTCTCCCAAATGGTAGAAATATTATCTCGATTACGCTAGTCGTTTGTGAGTTATAAAGGTTAATGTTCTAGAGTTTTGGCCTGCTTACTTGGAACAGAGTAGGTTATAGTCAGGAGCTGTAACTGTGTCTTTCATGTGGTCTCAGTTCAATCAAGGTACGTGACCTAAATCATACCACTAGCCTATACAAATTGATTGAAATAGTGGGAGTGGAGTTGGATTATGATTGTGATAATGTCTCTAATCCCTTCCTATACAGTACTACAGCTTCAACTCTGTATAGTCTTCATTGACATTTATAGACTTTTTGCCCCTTATTATGTTTTTCTTTCTTCTGATTTGAGGATGTATATATTTAGCTAGCCACTCATTCAAACTAGTATTAGCCTACTGTACACAATCATACATAACTTATTTAACAAAGACATGTTTGTGACCACGATAATAGGGTTTATTATTATTATTATTATTATTATTATTATTATTATTATAGTTATTTTATAAATACCGGTATATATTTATTAATCCCTTTCCCTCCATACCCCCAAGAAATAAACTAGCCTTGGGTTATAGGCCAAGACATACACCAGCCTTGGGTTATAGGCCTAAATTCAATGCTTGAAAGGCCTCTCCTCTACCCTTATCTTTGCTGAGACTTATATCAGAAATAGAGTACTCAGCCTAAGCTACACTACATAATTATTCAATGTTCATTTGTGGGTGTGTAATTGATACCGTGTTCACTGTATCTGAAGGTAGGTTCACACATTGGCGAGTCGGCGCGAGGCCAACGCGAGTCACACTCGCCGCATATCGCCGTTGATGGAGCCCGAACCCAACGCGAGTAGCATCTGATGCGAGTAAACACGCATATAACACGAATATAACACAAGTTTACACGAGTTTACATGAGTTTACACGAGTTCACACGAGTTCACAGGAGTATCCGCGAGTGTCGGCGAGTGTAACACGACCCCAACACGCACCGCCAAAATTTGAAAAATAACGGTCAAATTCCAGGGTACGAATAGTGCGAGTCTACAGGAGTCTACACGAGTGTCACAGGAATTTACATGAGTTTACACGTGTTTACACGAGATGAACGCGAGTCTACAGGAAGTTAACAGGAGTGTATGGAGTGTATATTCTATTTAATTTATATCTTGTATTTATATATATTTCATGTTGGATATCAATCTGTATATTATTATTTGATATCATATATCCTTTGCATATATTCCACATCATTATTTATGTTAATATCAATATTATTCCAGAAACCTATTTCATTCATATTATATGGTATTTGTTCTCTCTTCATTATTGCTGTTAATATCAATATTATTCATATTAACCCGCTGAGTGCCAGCCAATTTTGACGGTGTGCTTCTGCCAGTGCCAGAGGTTTTTTGTTTTTTTGTTTTTTGGCTAAATCTATCAAGTTGGGAGAGAAAGGAAGGATAATGGTAAACAAACCGCTCCCCTTGTCCATTTTCGACAGAAATCAGGTGCCCGATGGTCCCGAAAGTAGCTGAAAAGACACTATAGACTACAGAGACTTTTATGGTATCGGAATGTATGGGTAGGAGGGTGGTTTGGGGGATGGTGTGGGGAAGGTAGAAGCGTAATTGACTCATGTTACAAATATGAAGCTGATTGGTAAGGTAGTTTCGCCACCACGGATTTTCCTTTTTTTCCTTATCTTCGTACGGATACGCTGGAAGTGGGTGGTGGGAGGCGGTTGGGGGTGTGGTGGGGGGAAGGCAGAAGGGTAAGGGACTTGTCACACAAATATGGAACCGATTGGTGCAGTCGTTTCGCCGCCACAGATTTTCGTTTGTTTTCCTTCTGACGGGACCGACAGTCAGCGAGTGTGTGGGAGGAGGAATTTGGGATTTTTTTTGTGGGTAGCCAAAAGGGTAAGGTACATGTGGTAAAAATATGAAAGCCATAGGTGCAGTCGTTTCGCTGCTACGATTTTTGTTGATGATATAAACAGACTCGTGTGACACTCATGTAGACTCATGTAGACTCGCGATTATTAAATTTCTAAATAGTACAACGCGAGTGTCACTCGAGTCTACATGAGTGTCACATGAGTCTACAGGAGCTTACGCGAGTCTACTCGACTCTGCGAGTTGGCGTCCTACTCACACTTGATTCAAAAATGTCATCACTCGCGTTGGAGTTACGCTCCGACGACTCGCCAATGTGTGAACCTTGCTTCAATGAGTAGTAATTTTTATAGCACAAAAGGATATTCCCTATCCCACATTGAAAGAAAATTTCGAGACTGAATGTAGATTTATGACGGGATGCTTGATAGTACACAGTTTATTTTTTATCATTAGTTTGTTATTAATGAAGGCAATTTTTTTTTTTTTTTTTTTTTTTTTCTTTTTCTTGCGGTAGTATTCTGTATCATGAAATGCTGCATATCGCATATCGAGCGAATATCAACAAAAGGAGAGTTTGAGCCGTGTATTTCTAGACGCGCTATAATCCCCGAGAGAGGGTGACCACGAATGAATCGCCTTCATATGTTTCCATATGCGGTGGCAATTCATTTGACAATCTAGCTATATTTGTTCACGGGGGAGGGTCACTTAAGCTCAACAGTAGATTGGTGTGTATCGTATGTGGGGGTGCATGATAGTTGATTTATGATAGGCTATACGAACGGAGATACTCCATTTAAAAAAATGCAAATATTTTGTATTACTGTAGGCTAATATAATCCATCATCAGTTAAAAAAACAAAAACAAAAAAAATCTGAGGAAGGAGAGACTAGGGTAATGTTGAAGATTACATGTGACTCTTCCTTAAATTACACAAATTAGGCTTTCGAATAAATAAACAACTTATAAGTATCATACGTTTTATGTGGCTTAGATGACCGAATAGACTCGTAGATGAGGGTGATGGGCTCCTCGACTGCACAAACAACAACACTAGGCTGACTGAAGATGAAGACTAAGTTCCATATCAGTCTTGGAATTATACCATGCTTCCTTTGCTATATCTCTCTTTCGTGGGTAAGTGTACAGTTGGCCACATAACTTCTGTTCCTCTCCGTAATCTTGTACATAGAAATATAATGCGCAGGATTGAATTACTAGTGTACAGTCGCGCTAATAAGTGATATCTCTGCATCAAGTATGTTTTGATCAATAATTGGTATCAGCAATATCTAAGCTTCATTTTTTCCTATCGAGTGAAATATACAAACATGTTCCTACACTTACCTGCCCTATTCAACATCTGACAGGCATTAATACAGCACAGAGCAAGCAAAACGTAATGACAGCTGGAACATGACTTATTAACGCGACTGTACTTCCTTACGGTGGCTAACTCGTCTGATTAGTCAACTGATAATTAAATGAAACCGCACTCACAATTCTTTCATACTATTTTACTTACATTTGGTCACGACAAGGAATATAATTTATGTGACCAACTGTACCGTACATTATCTTACTACTACAGTATATTATCCACTGCGCTTCCTCTCTCATCGCTTCCACCAAATCTTATAACGGAATCAAAGACATATTATTCCGGATGTTTTGTTAAAGGGGCCCACCTCGTTTTTTCCTCTCTCTGTCTTGTATCCATTCGGCTCCATTCACCCTACTGTTTTAAGACGTTGATCCCCATCCAGGTGTCGATTTTTTCCTGGCGAGCGGTAGCGAGCCAACATATTTTTTTAGTACGTTTTTGACAGCAGGCTAAATTTGTAAATTTTTCGATAGAAAAATGTCTCCGGCGAAGCCGGATTTCTTCATACAATACTTGCTCGCTATCGCTCGCCAGGAAGAAATCAACACCTGGATGGGGATAAACGTCTTAAAACAGTAGGCTGAATGAGGCCGAATGGATACAACCCAGAGAAAGAGAGAAAAGGAGATACAAAAAACAGGTGACCCCCCTTAACGTAATCATGTCTGTCGTCTACGAATATATTGGTTTATAAATCGTCCACTGTTTTCAGTCTCTTTAAAGGGAGATGGGTCGTTTTTTCTGGTCCCCCTTCTCCCTCATTTTTAGTCCCATTAGTTTTGAGATTTTAAGACGTTCGCCCCATTAGTTTGGCGATTTGAAGACCTTTCACCCTATTTCTTTGTCAATATTAAGACTTTTCATGTCATTTAGGTGTCGATTTTCTTCCTGGCAAACAATAGCGAGCCTGTAATTTAAGAGGAATCGGCCTTAGGCTGGGACATTTTTCTATCGAAAAATTTACAAATTTGTCTTGAAGGAAGGTCTTGGGGGTGTTATTTTACGTTTGATGGAGGTCTAAGGAGGAAACCAGAAATTATATAAAAAAAAAAAAAAAAAAAAAAATATATATATATATATATATATATATATATATATATATATATATATATATATATAAATGAGGAAATAAATACGCCCATCCCCCTTAACGTTTTTTCTCGTTTTGCAGCTTTTAAGATTAAGGTTATGCAAGAATTGAGCCATATAAAATAATCTATTGTCTTCGGCTAATCTTGTTTGGTAGCATCTAAACTTAAGCCTTTCTGTCCCGAAAACATCCTTTTCATTATATTCTGGCAACTATTGGACGGTGTTATTCAGCTTAAGAAGGATATCTACCAATGCAAAGGATACGGACGATCTCACTTAATTCTTTTACCTACCATATATCCTTCCTAAGCTTCATAAAATCTTCTAAATGTAGTTAGAATACAATATAAAAGACGTCGCGGTACAGAAGGGGTTAAGTTTTTGTAAGAATTCGTACGTTACACATAAAATAATCTGTCTTTAGGTTTTATTTGGCTTTCCTTGTCTAGGAGATTCTATAATTAAAGTTTTATATAAATGTATAAATGTATAAATGTATAAATGTATTCACATATAATAATCCATCTATTGCCATTATATGTTTATTTTTCTGGCGTGGTAGCTTCTAAATTAAAAGTTATAAGAATTCATATACTTAACATAATCTGTCTTTGGTTTTTATTCAGCCGTCCTTGTGTGGCAGCTTCTAATTTAGTGCTTTATAAGAATCCAGCTACTTAACCCCTTCTGTACCGGCGACGTATTTTATATTTGATTTCCGCTACACTTAGACGATTTTATGAAACTTAGGAAGGATATAGGGTACCGGTAAGCTAAAAGGATTAATTGAGATAGTCTGTAACCTTTTCATGGGTAGACGTCCTTCATAAGCAGAAACAAATCGTCTAATAGTTGTCTGAATATAATGAAAAGGGCGTCACCGCTATTGCATGGGTTAAAGCAATCTATCTTTATTTATTTTCGGCCCGATTAGTTTGGCGATAATAAGACGCCTCATCTTATTCAGGTGTCGATATTTTTCTGGGTAATGGATAGCGGGCCTGTAACTTCGAGGTTTAGCCTGGCAACTTTTCTATAAACAAATATACAAATTTAGCTTGGGTGGGCATATTTTTTTGGCTTGAAGGACATCTGGGAAGGGGACAAACTGAAATACACCGCTCCAAAATGGCAATACAAGTTAAATCTTCAATAATAAATAAACGCAACTTCGTAATAACCCTCAAGACGACGGACCGTAGAGTGTTCAACTTCTGGAAATGCGCTCGTTATCTTTCACGTGTTCTCGCATCTTGTGTACGGTAGCGCTAATAAGTCATGTCTCAGCTTTCATTACGTTTGGCTCGCTCTGGACTGTATTAATGTCTGTCATATGTTGAATAGGGTGGATAAGTGGAGGAACATGTTTGTAAATCTCACTCGAAACGAATAAATCAAGTTTTAGATATTGCTGATACCAATTATTGATCAAAACATACTTGGTGCCGAGACATGACATATTAGGCCGACTGTACTGTATTTCTAGCGTACCGGTATCCGTTATGTGTGGCTGCCGTTGTCTATAACAATGTTTAATATTTGGCCGATAGCTCAACCTGTATTTTGTATGTATATGGAGGTTTTGATCTCTCTCTCTCTCTCTCTCTCTCTCTCTCTCTCTCTCTCTCTCTCTCTCTCTCTCTCTCTCTCTCTCTCTCTCTCTCTCTCTCTCTCTCTCTCTCTCTCTCTCTCTCTCTCTCTCTCTCTCTCTCTCTCTCTCTCTCTCTCTCTCTCTCTCTCTCTCTCTCTCTCTCTCTCTCTCTCTCGTCCATGTACAGTTGGCTGATGTTCCAACCATACCACCATAATTATATTAATCCATACAATAATGGTGACATCCTTTTTAATATATTCTGGCAACTGACAGACGGTTTTATTCAGCTTTGGAAAGATGTCTACCCGTTAAAAGATTACAAACTTATCTCCATTAATCCTCTTAGCTACCATATATCCTTCCTAAGCTTCATAAAATTGTCTAAAAGCAGCTGAAATAACAAAAAGACGTCACCGGTTCAGAAAGGGTTAAAATACTGTATAAGGGGAGTGACCTGCTATTGTTCTCTCTCTCTGAGTTGTAACCATTCGGTCCCTTTCAGCCTACTATTTTAAGACCTTTATCCCCATCCAGGTGTCGATTTTTTCCTGACGAGCGGTAGCGAACCAGCATATTAAAAACAAAATTGTTTGACAGCAGCTTAATTTGTACATTTTTCGATAGAGAAATGTCTCCGGTGAAGCCGGATTTCTCCATACAATGCTGGCTCACTACCGCTCTCCAGGAAGAAATCGGCACCTGAATGGGGTTAAACGTCTTAAAATATTAAGCTGAATGGGGCCAAATGGATACAAGCCAGAGAAAAAGAGAAAAGGAGAGAACAAAAGCAGGTCACCCCCCTTAAAATGTTAAAGATTCCAATGAGTTTATACCGTACTTATTATTGTTCACAACTGTACCTGGTCATAATTATTTGGGTACACTCGTATGCCAGAGTTTAATGCCCACTCATAGGTATTTGTGCAATTTCGTGGACTTCACCTATTTCTATATTATGGAAGTACCGGTATATAGGAAGTATAAAGGGATCTGCCTTGTGTGGGCCGATCGGCTTTCTGCAGACTCCCATTTCCTTATGTTCTTATATGTGTACAAGCGAATTTATGAATATATTAATTGTCTATACATCAACTACAAAACTATATACCGGGTATACTATTTATTGAAAAGCAAGTGCTCTCCAGAAATCAATAAAGATAGATACACTTGCTTAACCCTTTGAGTACCAGCGACGTGTTATATTTTATTTTAGCTATATTTAGACAATATTATGCAGCTTAGGAAGGATCTGTGGTACCGGTAGGTAAAAGGGTTGGTCGAGATAGTTTAAAACCATATTATTGTTAGTGGTCCTTCCTGAGCTTAAGGGGAGGTTTTTAGTGTGTTTCCTAGACTTCCATCAAGCTTGAAATTACACCCCCTTGACCCCCTTTCAAGATAAATTTGTACATTTTTCGGTAGAAAAATGTCCCGGCCGAAGGCCGATTCCTCTTAAAGTACAGGCTCGCTATCGCTCGCCAGGAAAAAATTGACACCTAAATGGGACGAAAGGTCTTAAAAGTGACAAATTGGGCGAAAGGTCTTAAAATTGCCAAACTAATGGGGCGAACGTCTTAAAATCTCAAAAGCAATGGGGCTAAACATGAGGGAGAAGGGGGTAAAGAAAAAAGTCCCTCAAGTGGATATCTCCCCTTAATACAATCGTCTAAATATAGCTAGAATAAGATATAACACACGTCTCTGGTACTCAAAGGGTTAAAGAAACACAAAGGGGGCCGAGGAATTGTGATGAGTGGGCTAGAGACTATGGCACCCGAGTGTACCGTAGTTTGTTAAGGGGAGATTTACAATTGTGGGATTTTTTTTTTCTGGACCCATTTCTCCCTCATGTTTAGCCCCATTGCTTTTGAGATTTTAAGATGTACGCCCCATTAGCTTGGCGATTTTAAGAACTTTCGCCCCATTTCTGTCAATTTTAAGACCTATCGTGCCACTTAGGTGTCAATTATTACCTGGTGATCGATAGCGAGCCTGTAATTTAAGAAGAACTGGCCTCCGGCGGGGACATTTTTCTACTGAAAAATATACAAATTTATCTTGAAAGGGGGTTTAGGGGGTGTAATGTTGAGCTTGATGGAGGTCTAGGGACCAAACTAAAAACCTCCCCTTAAATTGATGTGTGTGTAGGGTGGGGAGGTGGGGGGTAGTTAGGTTGATGAGGGGTGGGGGGGGTAGTTTGTAGGGTGGGGGGAGGGGGGTAGTGTGTAGGGTCGGGGGGGGGGGGGGGGGGTGTTAGATTGATGAGGGGTGGGGGTGTACTATGTAGGGTGGGAGGAGGGGGTAGTTAGGTTGATGAGGGGAGGGGGGGACGCTCAAGGTGATCAGTGTTAGTCTATCGATATAGAGCTTAATACGAGAAGGGCCTATATATTAACCCTTAACTCGCGGCGACCTTCATATGACGGGAGAGAGGAAATAGGCCATCTGTACGGTGCCCGTCATGTGACGGACGCCATGTTGAGGCTATTATGAGTGCTGAGAGAGAGGTCAAGCGTTGGAGGGAGCATAAGGGAGCTCCAACTGCTCGCCACAGCGTCCGGGCTCACACTGAGGCCCGACATACGGCTGTCTCTCACGTGCAGTGTCTCATACAGCAAATACAGCCAAAATTACCACTATTTTACAGATTTTGGCCTTCGGTTGCACGATCGTTGCAAGATAACCAAATGTCGTACAGGGATGATTCAAATGTCATTGGAAAGCTCTATCATTGTACTTTCACGGATATATAATTGTATTACGCTCTGGCTCTTGCTTATGCATGAAAAAGAGCATAGAATGAAGGTAATTTTCGGCAATTATACCCGCCTGGCACTATGGTGATGTAAACAAGACAGCCCGTTGGGAGAGAGTTAAAATGGCTCTGTTCAGATAGCCTACTGAATCAATAAACTGGAAGCAACCTGTTCCTTCCATTTTATAAAAACCAATATCGTCTAATCTGTATGTCTGCAAAACCAAGTAAATATCCCAATGCTCTAACATAACAAAAATCTATCTGTGTGCCACAAGAACCGATAAAATAATTTGTTCCTCTTGCATTGAAGCTTGACATTGTCCGTTCTAGCTCTCGGCCCTTAATCTGTCACTTTCAAATGTAGTGATAGAACAATAGGTAAGGAATCAAGAAAACCACTCTCAATACTTTCCTTTTTATTATTATTTGTTTAAGTCTAATATTTGTTTTTACACAACTGCTCAGTCATGACACTCTAGGTCCTTTCTAAACAAACATAACACTTGTAGTAATATCCGTCTCCTGTTTTCGTACATTTTTTTTTTTTTTTTTACGTGGGATCTTCTTTTTTTTTTGGATTTTTTGTTACATCTGTTATAGTTTAGTCACTTCCCAGAGCCCGAGTCAGTGTTTTTTTTTTCTTCGAACTGACTCTAAGCTGACTCGCGTTCTAGGATTGAGTCGACTTTGCGGTGAGGCAAGGGAGGGCTTTGGTCTCACTCTCCCTTGCTGTCTGCTGCTGCTGATGCTTAGGGGCGCCAAGTTCCGACTTCAAACAAAAGCCGGCTAAATCGAGCGATATCCATGCCATCCGCGTCTGGCCGCTATCTGTTTTGCATTGGATAGTTTGGCGATAGAATGAAGAAGGGATAGTGGATAATAGGAATATCACTCGTTCTGCTTGGCTTGTTTGGAAAGTGGAAAGCGCAGCCTTAGATTCTGCGTCCTACCCTCCCTGCGTCCCCTCGCTCCCGTCCCTTCTGCTTGCTGCCTCCCCCTGTCCCATTTGTTCATAACTCGTGCTGTCTGCTTAAGTTCTGCTCATATCGATCTTAGCCTTCTACTTCAAGCAGGTCATGCTGTTCATTGCCAATATATACATCTCGAGGATAAATTTTAGTTACTTTTGTTCAAGAGAGAAATTGAGGTAACTTCATTAAAGCATTCTGAGAGGGACAAGTTGCAGGGGGAGGCGAAGTGAGGTTGTGGGGAGGGTGGGGGGAGGGAGTGGTAGCTCTTTGTGGGGGGTTGGGGTGGGGTTACGGGACATACAGACAGACACACAACCACCCACAGACACGTTTACACACTCCCCAGAGGGCCGCGTCTCTGGTAACGTCTTGGGTCAGGGGTGTGGTGGCAGTGACAGTCGGGTTCGATTAGCAGAGTTGCTAATTGCTACCTGTTTTTGTGAGATTCTACTTATGGAGTTGATACTACAGTATAGTGATTGGTTATTGTGATGTAGTATTAATTGTAATAGTTTAGTTTTTGTTGTACTTGCTATTTGTGATGATGGTACCACAGTGTTTGTCGTTGTGGTGTACTAGTGTTGGTATTTGTCGTGATTGAACAACGATGGTAGTGGTGGGGTACTGGTGTAGTTGTAGCAAAAGTATGGTATTAAAATCATATTGATGGTGTAAACATGGTGTGCCTGGTACCCTAGCTGTAACAGAAACAGTATTGAAGATGGGATATTTCGATTTCCGTAAAATATAAAGCGTTCAGAAAAAAAGGACATTCACACCACCACACAACCCCAACCCAGAATATAACCAAACGTGAAGTCCCCTCGGGTTTAGAGTTATATAATATGCTTAATTACTGTTAGTTTAGGGGAGTAGGGGGAGTTGAGTATATGCGTAGGTCCAGGGGGAGGGGGAAGGGGAAGGGGGCTTATGGGGTTTGGGAAAGGGGTTACAGCCGGGAATGTGACGAGTAAATCCGACCCTTATGTCTAGATGTAAATAAGGCTCAGAGTTCGGGCTCTCCTCGGGTCGCTCTCATTACCTTATACGCTACCCTAATAACGACGACGCCTTTGACCTCGTATTATCTTGAGACTAACAACAAAAGGTCTACACTTGGGCCTCCTCCGTGCTACTTAATCAACAGAAAAATATATGGTGTGGAATTTGGGTGTGTGGGATGAGCTACGAAGAGTATCTAATGCCATAAACCATAGCTTCTCTCTCGATCGCTTGACACGAAACTAGAAAATCCTTGATGGCATTATGAGAGGGTTCAAAATGATTGTATATTTTCATTCCTTTTTAGTTTACAACGTTGCCTGTCATTATGTGGTACGGTATGCCGTATAGTCTATTTCTATATTGTATTGTAGCATTTAAAATAATTGGTGATGACTTTCAGACTTCCTTTTGCCTCCAAGTAAGCAAAGCATGTATACTAAAGCTATATCTTGAACATATTTTATTGATGAACAGTTTTTGAGAGCCTTGGAGGCTAAAATATACTATGAAATGTTTGACTATGACTAAAGGTTCAAGAATTTCTGAAAAAGAAAGTTTTATGTCATGACAGACATAACGAGACGAGAAAGTAAAGTATTCAAAGGCTAAATTTGTCTTTGTTCTTGATTTAGAGGCATTGATTTAGGCCTATTTTAGTTATGGTGGAAGAGAGACAACAGTGGTTCCTGAGAGGTGTTCTACCCTTATCTGACAAAAACCTCGTTCCTCTGTCACACTTGAATGTCTTAAAATGAAAATTTATGTGCAAATTTATAGCAGTCTTGGAACTCATGTTTGGGGATTTTGATTACTGAAAGTTGAAGGGATGGTCTAGAGTTAAAGAGCCATGAAGGCAATACTGCCCTTATAAACCCTGTCAGTGGAAGTGATTACAACAAGTGTGATGAGAGGAATGGTATCCAGGAGCTTTTGACAATATCCCCTTTTGGCTTATTAACTTGAATTCGTGAGAGGCGATGTCAAGCATGAAGGCAAGCTACATGTGGCAAATTATTCTCTGAACACTACGGTGAAAAGAAGACGAGAGAAGGCGATGAGAATTATTTCATATGTAACTAAGCTAAAGGCGAATTTTCCAATACCCAAGCAAACCAAACCAAACCAACTAATATATATCAGTTCTTCCTTAAGCTTTCTCTCGAATGCCTTGGGCGATTATCTAGTGAAAGAGTAGGTAGACTGATATCATTTGACTTAGATGGTATGCTTGTAGAGTAGAAAATACGGCTTAAATTAAACCCTGACCCTGTCCCCTTGTGATATGAGAGATCGGCACGTTATGTCAACAATAATCATGGCCGCCACCCCACACCCAGCCAGCCAATAGAAACACCTGGAGGGACACCGCACAGAAGCCAAGACATGCCGATTGGGAAGCACCATATTATTTTGTTTACGTTTGCATAGCCAATCATAAAGTGCCTTATTCTGAATCTAGGATATCACAGCTTTACATCCAATTGCAAGCAATTTTTTATCCTTTCATGTGTCGATATGAATTTGTGAATGGATATATTTGTTTTGTTCTCCCCAATCGACTTCTCACCGACGTTGCGTTCCCTTTCACGTATTAAATCACATTATGCGGAATATGTAGAGAGAGATAGAGAGAGATAATAGCAAGATCAATTTTAGGTTACAGGATATATTTTTCTAGTACAGAGGACATTTAATTTACTAGGATGTAAAGACTTGAGTAGGAGTTAAATTAAAGAGACTGGGAGAATAACAAAGAAGGTTCTGAGGAGTAGGAAATCTGATGTAGGAATTAGGGCTGGGAAAATTGACAGGATGATGAAGAAATATTTTGGAGATTAGGAGGATTTCAGGTGAGAACACTTTTAGTACTCAGATGAAAGACTTTATATTAAAAAATTATCATGGATATTTGGAAAAAATAGGTAAATTAGCAATACATGTTTGTGATTAGTAGGGCTTTAGATGGATCATAGGGAATTATTATCAAGTAGGATTAAAGTTTCCAATCGATAAAAAGGAAATTGTAAATCTGAACAAATTGGGACCAGATAGGAGAATTTGTGATTTAATTTAGAATTAAGAAAAGGATGTGGAAGCTTAAGAGATTTTGTAAGGCTTTTCATGGATTAGGATTAGGATTGAAGAAGAAGAGGATTGATTATTACACTCACTACCACCGAGGATAATAATAATAATAATAATAATAATAATAATAATAATAATAATAACCTGTTTAACATAAATATCAACATTATCATCATCATCATCATCAACATCATCATTCTTTAACAACATTGCCATATCGATATCAATGTCATCACCTTCTAAGTCACCTTCATTAACATCATCACCATTATCATCATTATTAACATTATCACCATCATCATCAATATTAACATCATCACCATCATCATTACAAACACCTTCACATAAATTCATCATCACTATCAGCAACACCACATTAGTGATTAACATTATAATTTTCATAGTCAATGGACTTATTGTAATTTACACGATCATTATCAACATCCCATCATTATCATCAATTTCATCAACATTGTCAACATCATTATCAGCATCATCACCCTCATCATCCCCATCAACCTCACCATCATTAAACCCATCATCATCTCCAGAATCACCGTCATCACCCGAATCGTCATCATCTTCATCATTACCACTAATTTCAGAAGATTGGAACACTTCAAGACAGACCATATGTAACCTATGGAACTGAGAGGATAGTGTTATTGGTTGGTAGCATAGATGTTAAGATAGGGTTGTAAAATCAAGACAAAGTAGGATGCACAGGGTAGATGTATTAGTTTAGTGCTATAAGGATTGTTGAAATTGATGTGTAGCAAAGACAAATACATCAATTGAACACCCACTCAGTTCCATTGTTTACCGGTACATCAGTAATTCAGTATGTTCTTCAACCTTCAAACACAAATAACTTCTTTATTCTTTATATGTCGTTCGTCAACAAGTGAATTATGGCAGGGCTTATTGGGTCATTTACCTACATATTCTTCACAAGAGTACGGTACCAAGATATGCTGGTGTTTTTGTTTGTTTATGTGCGAGGTTCAAATAATCCTTGAATGAATTTTGAGGGTCTACATATTAGTCACACAAATACCAAGAAACACAAACATACGTTGTTATAAGATATGCTGGTGTTTTTTCTTGTTTATATGCAAGGTTTAAATCGTCCTTATTGAATTAATTTTTGATATATGATCCTTTTTCCTGCACGCACCAGTACCCTAAATCCTTGACCCTAGCATACGACTGGTTCAGAGTTGAGATGGGAGTAAGTAGATGGACACTTTTTGTTGTTTTTTTGACTAAATATACCTGTAAATATACCTGTACACTGATGTCCACTTGTACATTGAAGACCATTTAACACTAGAGAGAGGTCAACACACTCATCAGTCAAATATATATACAGTACAGATGGACATGATGCTATAATGAGTAAATACCGCATTTTATCTCGAGTCAAGTGGTATTCAACTCGACCAACACTAGTAGCTCAACATGTACTAAACTTCAAGCCAAGCAAAGTTTACTGCCTGAAAAGCAAGTTGTTAAGATTAAATTATTTGAAAAGAGTGATTATCGTTTGCGTATTCTCTTCAAAACCCAAAGAGAATTGAATATGAGCTGAATCTGAATCCTTCACATAAACAATAAGTGATTTTAATATGTGGTTGTAATTTCAATACTGAAACATTTCTCTGCATTATATATATCAAAATGTGAAGACTGAATAATCGTCATGAATTACCTTGAATAATAGTCATGAATTACCTTTGTTCGTCTTGAAGCTTAGCAGGAATTTGTCGACTGATAGAATTGGTAGAGCTGAGTAAAACTGAATTTCACAAAACACAGCATTAGATTCGCTCAGTTTCACAGCTTACGAAAGACTAAATATCCCGAAAAAAACACTACTTGGAATCTCAACAAGGAGTCGAGATCCCAATATCTAGCAGGAAAGATGAAGATCGAGCTGTAAGCCAATCAGGACAGCGGATGATAGCCCTCCAATTATTTCTCAAATACTAGTTTTCCGTCTTAAGAAAAAGGCAGTTACATCATTGTTTTTACATGACTTAGTTATTCGGGAAAATAGTTTGTGAACAAACAATGGTTTCAATCTACAAAAGAGTACTTTTTTATCGATTGAAATCTTAAATACCAACAACCATTTTCTTATTTGTCAAGTTTAGATAATATCAATTCGTTATTAACTCTTTCGTAAGGGATTACAACAACTCAAAATATTGGTTTACACCGACTTTTGTAAATAAAGAGGTCCTTGTCTTACAAAAGTCTTGGTTTCACTGAACAGTATTCAGCTTTATCTTCATGATGTTAATCATATAAATGCCCTTTTTATAAGCTGCTACAAAGTGACCATTACATACAAAGATACTACACATATTTGCAGTAGGAATCTTAGCAAAAATTTATGGTTTGGTTGGTACCTTGTAGCCTGTTATCACTATCCTGAATGACCACAGCTCAATATGGATTTAACTTTGCAACCCCGAGTTTATCATGGTCAGTATACATGGCACGTATTTTCTAACGTTCAAGCAACCACCCTCAAAATCATCTTCATCCACTCCTATCTCTCTTCTCAATTGCTGTTTTGGCAAACTGGTTCTTGAATTTAGGAGAACATGCAGATTGTTTGATGTGCTTGGTTGGCTTGGTCGTGGAAAATGCGCTCATACACTTTTTGTCTACATCTTCCAGTGGACCCCCAAAACAGGCGATACCAACACGATCCTCATATAAGGCGATTACGAGCCAAACATCGAACTGTACGAGACATCATATATGTATATATACTGTATAGTTTATTCATATATATATATTTTTAGCTGTTTTTTGGTATTTTTTTAATATGCATCTGGGCAAACTCTGACTGGACCTTGCAAAGTTTACCCATAGAGAGACCCTTCAGCATATGCCCGAAGAAGGTCCTACAGAGCACTTCCTTATATTGATATTCTTTGGTTTAAAGCCAGGATGCACAACGGAGATGCACCGCTTTGAAAAAGTGGAACAAAAACAGAAAAACGATCTATCTAATCCTTCAGTCACAAATGAGGTTCCAACAACGACATCCACACTACTTTCACTAATCAACAAAATAGTGAATTGTTTTTTTTTTAAATTGTTATTAATTTTACATTAGGCCGCTTTACCCACATCCTATCTCCGCCCTCTCGGCCTCGCTAGTTTCTAGGTTTCGAACTAGGAACTATCCTACTAGGGGTACACTGTATTATTCCCATGAGCATTACAGAACACATAGACGTAACAAACAGCCACGCATTATAAGTGTGCAATACTCGTTTTGCGTACAATAGCAATTTGAACGTTTTTTTCAGACTTTTTGAATAAATTTATGCTGCAATTTCAACGCTTTTTTCAGATTTTTTAATACATTTATGATGCATATTATATATGTGTTCGCTAGTGAATGCCAAATCAGTGCGGCTTTCTAAAATGCGTTCAACGGCATACTCTTAAAATACGTCCCAGGTTGTTATAACCATGTGTGCTATTATGCGTACACAAATTTTCCAGCGCAGTCTGAGGCAAGGGAGGAGAGGGTAAAGGAGAGATGTGGAAGAGAACTTAGAGAAGTGAGGAGAGAAAAGAAGAGAGATAGAGATAGAAGGAGAGGTGTGTAAGAGAAATGGGAGACAGGAAGGAAGATAAAGAGGGAGTTAGAGATAGAAGTAAAGGTATGGAAAAGAAGTGATGAGAGAGGGAGCAAGATAGCGAGGGATTGAAGTAGAAATTAGAGAGGTGGGAAGATAACGAGAGATAGATATAGAAGGAGAATGTGAGCCGTTAACACACAGGCGGCACATCCACGAGACAGGAATATATATATATATACACATGTATAAAGTTCTATCATTTGAGAGACAGGGACCAACAGATGCCAGATATACAGGGTATTTTAAAGATATCAACCAGTGAGATGGGCTTTTTCTGTCTCAAACACTCTTGTATTCCGATTTCAATGCTAGTACTGATTTGAGTTCTATAATTTGAGAGACAGACCAACTGAAGCCAGATATGCAGGTTTATATAAAGATACCAGCTTGTAAGACGGGTTTTTCTGTCTCAAACACTCTTTTTTTTTCGTCCTATACTGTATACTAGTACTGTTTTTGTAATGTGCTAAATCGTTTGGCGTCAACGAGCATAGTAATTGATCGAGTCGTCTGTCATTTTTCACCAACTTTGATCTATTGAAGTTACATACTTGATTTCAATGTATCCATTCCCTCACAGTGGTTTGACACATTGGTAGGTATCAACAAAAGGCTTGCATTGACTCCGTACTCTAGCTACTTCCTGAGTCTTCGAAAATAGACTTTAATTGATTTATTTCTTCATCTGCGTTTTGTTTCTATTTGGCGTATTCACACCTTCCCATACCTAGTGATCTCACAGAATTCATGTCTATCAGAATTAACATCTAATCAGATACATGTAATGCTATCAAGTTGGGATTTCCATTGCCTATTAAATTACACGGGGGAAGCTTAATGTTACTCTGCGCCTGAATAACCTCTCCATGCAAGCGGAATGTGATGGTGATGGAAAAGCATGGCACTCATCGATTAGAAGAAGGAAAATTATTCTTTCAGTTTATCTTTACTTTGATGTTTAGGCCTATGGATTCAGATTGAATATGTTTCGATGACGTTATGCCTTTAATGTTTATGTTGGTGAGATCAGGGTGTTCAGGGATCTGCCTTGCTTAGGCCAATCGGCTTTCTGCAGACTCCCATTTTCTTATGTTCTTATGAGAGCGTCCATAGCTCAATTCCTTAACAGTAATGGTGAACTCTATTATAGAAACCCATTTAATACACCGGTATCTTTAATGGGAACGTTTCGTTTTGCATTGTGACCAAATTACATTAATTATATATGTTGGATCAGCTTTAGATAATAATGTATTTATCATGGATATTGAATTTATCACTTTGGTTACATTAGGCTAAAATTAAACCAATTTTAAATATGAATGTAGTTATGCCTTTCCTCTCCTGTATAATTGTAATAGTGTTGTTATATGCTGTCATTATCAAAGTTTTCACATATGTGCATCTATAAATTTGTTGTGTATCTTTAATTTGTCGTTTGCATCATGACTTGCTTTATGTCTCTTGCTATATTATCCTATAGTTTAACCATATCATCAGCAACACCAAAGTCATAGATCTTGGGTAATACATACTTATATAGGCCTATTCAAGAATATCTCACGGTATACACAATTACGTTAAAATGTACCGTACATATTATTAGATCACCGGATTTTAGGTTTCATTATCTGAGTTAAATAGTCAAGTTTAATCATACATAGTACAAGAAAGTGATCAAATTTAGATATATCGCATCGTTATACATGAATACGATCAACTTATGCGCACCAATGAAATTATATTGCAATTTATACATGATTACGATCAAGTTATGCACACCAATTAAATTATATCGCAATTTATACATGAATACGATCAAGTTATGCGTACCAATTAAATTATATCGCAATTTATACAAGAATACCATCGAGTTCCGTGCACCAATGTGGCCAAAACTGTATCAACCGTACTTTACACATGACGACGCCCTATAGTCCTTTGCATCTTAGATGTATGAGGAAAAGTCGAGACATCTGGTCAAACAACATGATCTGGCACTAGGATTAATATATTTGAACTTGACACACGTAACGCCGAGGAAGAAAAACGTTTACAGCCAGAGAGACGTTTACAGCCAGAGAAACGTTTACAGCCAGAGTAACGTTTACAGCCAGAGTGACGTTTACAGCCAGTGAAACTTTTACAGCCAGAGAAACGTTTACATCCAGAGAAACGTTTACAGCCCGATAAACGTTTACAGCCAGAGATACGTTTACAGCCAGAGAAACGTTTACAGCCAGATAAACGTTTACAGCAGCAACGTTTACAGACAGAAAAACTTTTAGAACTGGAGAAACATTTAGTCAGAGAAACGTTTACAGCCTGTGAAACGTTTACAGAGAAACGTTTACAGCAAGAGAAACGTTTACAGCCTGCAAAACGTTTACATCCAGAGAAACGTTTACAGCATGCAAGAGTTGAGTAAATAGGACCTAGTATTTCGCGTGTGGACCTTGAACTGGTATACCGTAGTCTAGTAGTATGTCTGTAATTGTGATAAAGTATAACACCTAGTATGTCCTCGTATTAATGACTTAGTGTGTGTAATTGTGTATAGATTAACACCTAGTATATCCTCTTATTAATGACTTAGTATGTGTAATTATGTATAACACCTAGTATATCCTCTTATTAAAGACTTAGTGTATCACATGTTTAAATCTGTGCTGAATGTGATCTAATTTGGTTCTAATCGTCAGAAGTATATAAGGGCTACTTTTATATATTTAGCTTAGATACGAACTGATGTCATCCATAATGCTTTAGAATGAACTAGTAATTCTCCTGTATGGTTTCTACGTTAGTACGTCTCTGAATTTCTGGAATAAATAGCAAGCTAATGTTTATTTTATTTTTTCACATCTGAAGTAATGATAGTCTAGGATTTTTCTAGGAGTCAGAGAAATGGATGGTATTGTGTCTCCCTTGCTTTGGCATTTCCCGAAGTTAATTGATATCATTCCCTCCGTTAACCCTCTTAAGTGTTCGAGGACGCGATTCTACATATTTTTTGGCTATCATTAGACGCTTTTATTCAGATTAGGAAGGATCTGTGGGAGTTTAAGGGTTAGGTGAGATAATTTTTACCCCTCTGATTTGCACGAGATCATTCCCAAGCTCCATAAAGTCATCTGATGTTATCCAAAATAAACTGTTAGAACGCATCATAATCTTCAAGGGCTTAAACTTGGTACGTAGGTAATAATGACAGTGGCAAAATTGGCCAGACTTACAAATAAAGAGAAGATGGAATGAAAGAGAGACTATTTATACCCTACAATGTTTCTACAGAAAGATAGAGAATCGTATCGTACTTTTTACAAAGCTCACCAAAGAATCTGTACACATCGCCGACCCCGACAGCTCTATATAGCTACGATAATCCTCCTACAGTTATTTATATATTTATACTTGAAATGCTGCTGAAGTATGATATCAAACAGTCGTCGGGGTGTTGAGAAGAGGGAAGGGAACTAGACTGCTACCATCACAGGAGGTAACACACGCATCAAGTACAACTCATGAGGCTCCTTGGTTTTGGGATCCGGTACTCTTTCTGTTGATAGTACTCATAGCTTGTGGATTCACTAGCCTATCTGGTCATAGATACTTATAGAATGTGGAGCCAGTGTTCTTTCAATTTATAGATGCTACTCAGGGTTTGTGGATCCACTCTTCTTTCTGTTCAATGATGATCGTAACTTGTGGAGCCAAGACATTTTCTCTGTTTCTAGGCGTGCTCCCGAAATCTCTTGGTAGTTGCGGGGCGGTCACTTAACGTGCAGAGAGGACACTTTCTGAAAAGTATATGATAAATTAATTCCACGTACATAATCAAACTACCTTGCTTATGTAAGTTTTATGTAGATAAATGCTTGTGGACTTAACTCTTGCTTGAAAACGAATACATGTGCAAAAATGAATTGCCAAAGATCCTCGTCATACGAATACCTCTGGTTGCTATTAATACAGCTAGCTAACTGAATAGTTTTGTCTGTATACCATAATCTCCAACAAAATAAAAGACTAAACTTAAATAGCCCTAGCAAGCCATTGGTTACTGATACGTTTTGTGGAAGTTGAAGTATAGTACATTCAGGAGTGTTGTTTTTAGTTTAATACAAATATAAGTAAATTTTCTTCTTATTGTTAGATACTATACTGATAACTTCGGAGATGAAATACTGTGTCTGCCTCGTAAGCATTTGTTAATTCAAATCAACATGATTAATTCCAGTTCAAACCTTTGTGGACCTAAATTGTAATTAATGCTTATTTTTTTCAATATATGAATTGTAAATAACATACTGAATATTTGTTGATTTCATTAATTGAGTTTAGGAGTTGTTGTTGTTGTTGTTGTTCCCTAAGCTGCCTGGCCGAACAGCCCCGTGAGTTTAGGAGTAAATTTGGTTGGTGGAAAGAACATATGAATTTACTTGTATATTTCCCAAATATATAAATAGTTCCATACTAATCCCTGTCCTCTTCATTAACTTTCCAAATTCGGTTTATTACCCATTTTCTATATATCTTTATTAACTTATCTTCTCTTCCCCATACCTGTAGAACGTATTGTATGGGACGAGTAAAAGTGTTAAGATCTTTGAATAGTTACGTTATGAGAGCAGTATGAAGAATTGGTGAATATGAGAAAACACCATCTTTTGATTATCATTAGTATTGTTAATAGTACCGTAGTAGAAATAGTAATAGCAGTAGTAGTAGTATTACTAATAGTACTGTTATATTTTTTCACTTCCTCATGCCTGTTTAGTTCTGATTCAAGGTGACGTCAACTTCATACACACTGTATCTCAATTGTTGCTTAGTAATCCTAGCCCGCTTTATTCACTTTCTAAATCCCATTCTCTACCACCATTCTATAACACTTTCTAAATCCCATTCTCTACCACCATTCTATAACACTTTCTAAATCCCATTCTCTACCACCATTCTATAACACTTCTAAATCCCATTCTCTACCACCATTCTATAACACTTTCTAAATCCCATTCTCTACCACCATTCTATAACACTTTCTAAATCCCATTCTCTACCACCATTCTATAACACTTTCTAAATCCCATTCTCTACCACCATTCTATAACACTTTCTAAATCCCATTCTCTACCACCATTCTATAACACTTTCTAAATCCCATTCTCTACCACCATTCTATAACACTTTCTAAATCCCATTCTCTACCACCATTCTATAACACTTTCTAAATCCCATTCTCTACCACCATTCTATAACACTTTCTAAATCCCATTCTCTACCACCATTCTATAACACTTTCTAAATCCCATTCTCTACCACCATTCTATAACACTTTCTAAATCCCATTCTCTACCACCATTCTATAACACTTTCTAAATCCCATTCTCTACCACCATTCTATAACACTTTCTAAATCCCATTCTCTACCACCATTCTATAACACTTTCTAAATCCCATTCTCTACCACCATTCTATAACACTTTCTAAATCCCATTCTCTACCACCATTCTATAACACTTTCTAAATCCCATTCTCTACCACCATTCTATAACACTTTCTAAATCCCATTCTCTACCACCATTCTATAACACTTTCTAAATCCCATTCTCTACCACCATTCTATAACACTTTCTAAATCCCATTTCTACCACCATTCTATAACACTTTCTAAATCCCATTCTCTACCACCATTCTATAACACTTTCTAAATCCCATTCTCTACCACCATTCTATAACACTTTCTAAATCCCATTCTCTACCACCATTCTATAACACTTTCTAAATCCCATTCTCTACCACCATTCTATAACACTTTCTAAATCCCATTCTCTACCACCATTCTATAAACACTTTCTAAATCCCATTCTCTACCACCATTCTATAACACTTTCTAAATCCCATTCTCTACCACCATTCTATAACACTTTCTAAATCCCATTCTCTACCACCATTCTATAACACTTTCTAAATCCCATTCTCTACCACCATCTATAACACTTTCTAAATCCCATTCTCTACCACCATTCTATAACACTTTCTAAATCCCATTCTCTACCACCATTCTATAAACACTTTCTAAATCCCATTCTCTACCACCATTCTATAACACTTTCTAAATCCCATTCTCTACCACCATTCTATAACACTTTCTAAATCCCATTCTCTACCACCATTCTATAACACTTTCTAAATCCCATTCTCTACCACCATTCTATAACACTTTCTAAATCCCATTCTCTACCACCATTCTATAACACTTTCTAAATCCCATTCTCTACCACCATTCTATAACACTTTCTAAATCCCATTCTCTACCACCATTCTATAACACTTTCTAAATCCCATTCTCTACCACCATTCTATAACACTTTCTAAATCCCATTCTCTACCACCATTCTATAACACTTTCTAAATCCCATTCTCTACCACCATTCTATAACACTTTCTAAATCCCATTCTCTACCACCATTCTATAACACTTTCTAAATCCCATTCTCTACCACCATTCTATAACACTTTCTAAATCCCATTCTCTACCACCATTCTATAACACTTTCTAAATCCCATTCTCTACCACCATTCTATAACACTTTCTAAATCCCATTCTCTACCACCATTCTATAACACTTTCTAAATCCCATTCTCTACCACCATTCTATAACACTTTCTAAATCCCATTCTCTACCACCATTCTATAACACTTTCTAAATCCCATTCTCTACCACCATTCTATAACACTTTCTAAATCCCATTCTCTACCACCATTCTATAACACTTTCTAAATCCCATTCTCTACCACCATTCTATAACACTTTCTAAATCCCATTCTCTACCACCATTCTATAACACTTTCTAAATCCCATTCTCTACCACCATTCTATAACACTTTCTAAATCCCATTCTCTACCACCATTCTATAACACTTGCTAAATCCCATTCTCTACCACCATTCTATAACACTTTCTAAATCCCATTCTCTACCACCATTCTATAACACTTTCTAAATCCCATTCTCTACCACCATTCTATAACACTTTCTAAATCCCATTCTCTACCACCATTCTATAACACTTTCTAAATCCCATTCTCTACCACCATTCTATAACACTTTCTAAATCCCATTCTCTACCACCATTCTATAACACTTTCTAAATCCCATTCTCTACCACCATTCTATAACACTTTCTAAATCCCATTCTCTACCACCATTCTATAACACTTTCTAAATCCCATTCTCTACCACCATTCTATAACACTTTCTAAATCCCATTCTCTACCACCATTCTATAACACTTTCTAAATCCCATTCTCTACCACCATTCTATAACACTTTCTAAATCCCATTCTCTACCACCATTCTATAACACTTTCTAAATCCCATTCTCTACCACCATTCTATAACACTTTCTAAATCCCATTCTCTACCACCATTCTATAACACTTTCTAAATCCCATTCTCTACCACCATTCTATAACACTTTCTAAATCCATTCTCTACCACCATTCTATAACACTTTCTAAATCCCATTCTCTACCACCATTCTATAACACTTTCTAAATCCCATTCTCTACCACCATTCTATAACACTTTCTAAATCCCATTCTCTACCACCATTCTATAACACTTTCTAAATCCCATTCTCTACCACCATTCTATAACACTTTCTAAATCCCATTCTCTACCACCATTCTATAACACTTTCTAAATCCCATTCTCTACCACCATTCTATAACACTTTCTAAATCCCATTCTCTACCACCATTCTATAACACTTTCTAAATCCCATTCTCTACCACCATTCTATAACACTTTACTAACCCATTCACTACCAATATTCTAAAACACTTGATTATCCCATTCACTACCTATATTCTAAAACACTTGATTATCCCATTCACTACCTATATTCTAAAACACTTTACTAACCCATTCACTACCAATATTCTAAAACACTTGATTATCCCATTCACTACCTATATTCTAAAACACTTTACTAACCCATTCACTACCAATATTCTAAAACACTTGATTATCCCATTCACTACCTATATTCTAAAACACTTTACTAACCCATTCACTACCAATATTCTAAAACACTTGATTATCCCATTCACTACCTATATTCTAAAACACTTTACTAACCCATTCACTACCAATATTCTAAAACACTTGATTATCCCATTCACTACCTATATTCTAAAACACTTTACTAACCCATTCACTACCAATATTCTAAAACACTTGATTATCCCATTCACTACCTATATTCTATAACACTTTACTAACCCATTCACTACCAATATTCTAAAACACTTGATTATCCCATTCACTACCTATATTCTAAAACACTTTATTCTACCATCCATTACCAATATTCTTAAACACTTTAATATCTCATTCACTACCAATATTCTAAAACACTTTAATAACTTATCTTCTCATCTCCGTACCTGTTTATTTCTGAGTCAAGATAGAATCGGCCTCTTCGGGATCCTTCAAGGTGTGCCATTGAGCAATGGGCCGGCGCGGGGAGGCCAGCATGTCGGACCAATGGCGGAGCTCGGTGCCGGAAGCGTTCATGCCCAGGACGCAGCGGCCGATGGGCTCCGAGGTGCCGATACGATCGTAGTCCACCACCGTCACTTGCAGGTTCACTTTCTGCTGAGCACAAAAGACAATTCGGTTAAAAAATGACGTATGATGGAGGAACAATGAACCTTCCTAAACTGAATGAAGTTGTGTAATGGTAGCCATAATGAAAGAAAGAAGGCGTCAACGTACCGAAGGGGTTAACAATGTATAAGTTATGTTCTTTATATTAAGGGTCCATAAGAACAACATTAAATCAAACAATGAACCAGTTTTTCATGCATATTTTTCGTTTCAGTAGTTAAGAATATGAATTTCAACCAAGGTATTTGATAAGTTAGGAGAAAAGAAGCATAGACTCCACCAGAACACCACTGAATCAAACCATGGATAACTTTGTCATGCTTTAGTAGTTACTAATATGTATTTCACACTAGCTATTTTCTCTTTTCGGCCAGTTTGTAGACGGCTTTCAAAAGATGAAAAAGGTAGGAAGAAGCCTAGGATCTGCTATAACACCACGGAATCAAAATAGGGACCATTTTTTCCTGCATGCGTTTCGTTTAATTCGTTACCAGTACCAATATATACTTCATACAAGGTATTGTGTTGTTTCAGCCAATACTTAGAGGAATTATTCTATGATTTAGCCAAATTATAATAATATTAGTTGTATTTGTAAATGTGTGTAATACAAATATTTATATTAGCATTGCCAATGCCAACAGCATTTGTTTTATAAGATCTAACTTAAAAACAACCAATTGAAAAAATGGTCCTATATCTCTCCGTGGTAATAGGAGAACTCAGCGTCTGGCAAAAGTCGGCAGAAAAGAACTCTGCCTTTAGGAGAAGTCGACCTCTACTGGTAAGTAGAAGGGAGTCTGTTAGGTTAGGTTAGGTTCTCTTTACGGCCGTATACAGTATGTGCTGAGCCGAGTTCTCCTAGCAGCCGACTTTGTATTCGTTACTTCTTGTGTATTCCTCTTGGTTTAGTGCTAGGTAGAAACTGGGTAGCAGAAGTGAACAAGGTAAAGAAGAACTTAGGGTATGATAAGCTAAAATTAATCGAGCTTGGTCATTTTTTAGATGTGAGCAGAAAAATAATTAGTTAGAAAAGATAAGTGAGGAAATAATAAACTTTGGGTTTAAAAAAACATAATTTATTATATCCCCCGAGTGGAAGATACTTAGGAGTTAAGAGACGTGCAGAAGAGCATCCGGAAGACGAGGGTGTTCATTGCGTGCAATGCCTATTTTTTTTCTATTATTATTATTGGTGTATATCATGCACCGATGACCTCTATTTGTTGCCATTCTCCACATTTAACCCCATCTTATTCGGGCTATGAGACAGAGGGCTTCAATGCATGCAATATTCTTGTTGCTGTAGTTATTGGTCATGTCCATGCCGACCATGCAGATCAATCATCATATCTTATTTTATATGGTTTTACAGGCAATCCACCACCTTTGTTACTCACCAGCTGCTCAGAGCTCATACTTTAGGTCTCCCGAAAGCGATTTGTTTTCATGTGAATTAGACGTATATAAATCTCAATTCCTATCGATTTTCAAGGGGTTAGCCCCCCCCCCCCCTCTCTCTCTCCCGTGCCTTCTCCCTCCACTAGGGCCCATCTTCTGCAGTACATATTAAAGTAACCAGACATACTTTAGCTATGAAACTTCTAATGTATGGGTAAAATACTAGTTTCTTAAAGAAGACGAATTTACAATTTCAAGGTTCCAAGTCTCCCCTATCCTACTTCTCCCATCCGCAGGGGCCCTAATCCTATTGCTACCACCATTAGTTTCACATGCGATAAATATATTCACACTGATTTGGGACTAATTTTGAACATGAATGATAGGAATATTTTCTAGTCCTTTCATTTTCTAGGAGATAGGTTTCTCTCCCTCCTTCCTCTTCTAAGGGTCATTTTCAGCCTGGGGGTGGGGGTTATGTATCCCCTACCACCCAGATTAAGGGATAATTTCCACTGGCAGAAGATGATTGTTTTTCGTAACAATATAATAAATGTACATTAGGGTTAAGGCAATCCCTACTAATTTTCAAGGAGATAAATCCCTCTCCTCCTTTTAGGGGTCATTGCATGCCTGACTTATACTATATGTATCTTGCTAACAGTGCCGCTTTAAAAAATATTGAATATGTTTATTAGGGAAAATATATAAACATTAAATATCAAAGTTCTAGTGGTATGGTCCCACACTCCTTTAGTTTGGGCCCATTTTTCACCTTTATATAGTTACTAATTTGACCATTTGACCCTATAAGACTTTAACTGCAATCCCCAGTTCAACCGCTCAACCTATTTCGACAACTTGCCTTAATTGAAGCACTCACACCAATTTGAACAATCACCACAATTACTAATTCATTAGCTCAACCTAATTTAATCTCGGCATAATTTACCCACTCGCCCCAATTCGACCAATTACTCCTTTAGGATCACCCGCCATAATTCGACTGATCACACAGTGAACCACTTTCCCCAGTTTGACCGTTCTTCTCAATTTTACAGCTTGCTCCAATTCAACCAATGAGCAAAATTCAATCAGTCGCCCCAATTCAAATGGTTCCACAATTCGAGTATTTGCTTCCATTTAACCTCTTGCTGTAATGCAACCGTTTACTCCAATGACCCTACTCTCAACCCAATGTTACTACTTGCCATTATTTTCCCTCTTGCCCCGATTCTCACGTTCTAACCTTATTCACTTGCTCTCCCCAATGTGATAGTAGCCTTTCTCTGACACTCATCCCAAATTCCCCACTTGTCCTAATTCAACCATCCGACCACTTTCCTCAATTCACCTGTTCGCCATAATTTGACTGATTAGACCACTTTTGCCAATTCTGCTGTTTTCTCCACTTTGACCACTCGCTCCAACTACACCATTCTCTCCGATTCGACCACTCCCCGTAATTTGACCAGTTGGATCCCGCTTTCTGCTACTACTACTTTCTATAATTTGACCACCTGCCTCAGTTCGAACACTCACTCAAGATCGATCACTCGACATCATTCACCTGCTCATCCCGATTCGTCCACTCACATAAAGTGTAAATTTGTATATGCCTAATCAAATAGTCAGTCCACTTTCGTCAATTGTAAAGTATGACTAAACTAACACAAATTGTTCACAAAATCAATTTGTTGCTTGACAACTCCTTTAGATTTGAAGGATTGCATGAGTAAAATAATGCATGTACAAACAAACATGCTTATTGGGAATACATTGGTGTTCGACATGCATCAAACGGATGGCATATAGCTACGGCGTGTCTTTCCTTAAAACCGTGAACAAGGAAAGGAAAAACCCTAAGTTGGTGTACATAGTCAGCTACCCCAAGATGCAACAGCCAGAGGTGCTAATGTAATCCTTGTCTATCAGGCTCGCTTGCAGGTTCAACTTATCCTCAGCATTACCTTTCAGCAAACGAGGATGTGTTTCAAAATGTATGCTGACTATCCTCAGATGATTGTATTCAGTTTAGAAGGAATTTTGGAAGTCATAGGGTATTTTGACGTAGGCTTTACCCCTTCTAAAACTGAGGCAAATCGTCTAATGTTAGCCAGATTATAGTAAAGACGCATCATCGTATACTAAAAGGGTTAAGGAGGACTAGCACTATATGTAGTTACAAGTGAAGAAGTAGCATAAGGGATATAAAACGTTATGTGAATAATATTTCTGAAACGTTTCGATTGAAGCCTCTTCAGGTCGGTGGTCTAAACAAGCTTCAATCTAAACGTTTTCTCTTTCACACTTGGGTTATATATCCATTGTGTCTACTCTACGGATCTATTATTCATGAAGCGTAAGATAAACATACAAGAATAATAAAGCTAAATCTATTTGTCTTCCAAGGTGCTAATATGAACGTAGTTACGTAGCCCATCACCGTATCTTACAGATTCACTTTCTCCGTGAATTTAATAGATACCTGTTGTGAGTGGAAAGAAAAGAAACATCTGTTAATATTGTGAGGCGTCATAGGCTAGGTTTGCTAAGTCAATCTTCAGAATTCCTTAAGTTTGAGTGTGTATTTCTTGATAACTAATTGAATACTTTCTATTCAACACAAAGCTGAAGGAAATATTGGAATACATATTACAATCAAAGCACAATTAAGGGGACAGTGGCTGTTTGTTTAGTCTATTAATTCATTTATTCATATATTTTTTTAGTTTCCTCCCTAGACCTCCATCAAGCTTAGAAAAACACCCCCTAGACCCCCTTCAAGATAGATTTGTAAATTTTTCGGTAGAAAAATGTCCCGGCCAAAGGCCGATTCCTCCTAAAATTACAGGCTAGCTATCGCTCGCCAGGAAAAAATCGACACCTAAATGGCACCAAGGGTCCTAATATTGACAAAGAAATGGGGTGAAAGGTCATAAAATCCCCAAACTAATGGAACCAACGTCATAAAATCTCAAAACTAGTGGGGCTAAACATTAGGGAGAAGGGGGTCCAGAAAAGCGGTCTGTCTCCCCTTAAGATCTGACTATAATCCTCATCTTTTGGCTGACGGTAAATGGCCCTTTCACTATCTTCATTGCTCAACTGTTACCAAGATTGTGTAGCCAATATATGTTGTGAATTCTGAAAACTTGTCATTACTATTCTGCAAGGACATAATAGTTTCATAGTTTCCTATTAAGGGGGGTCACTGTTTTTTTTTTTATCTTCCTCTCCTTTTCTCTTTTTCCCTAGCTTGTGTCCATTCGGGATCATTCAGTCAACTGTTTTAAGACGTCTATCCCCATCCAGGTGTCGATTTCTTCCTGGCGAGCGATAGCGAGCCAGGATTGTATGGAGATATCCGGCTTCGCCGGAGACATTTTTCTATCGAAAAATGTACAAATTTAGCTTGCTGTCAAAACAAAAATATATATATGCTGGCTCGCTACTGCTCGCCAGGAAAATATTGACACCTGGATGGGGTTAAGCGTCTTAAAATAATAGGCTGAATGGGACAGAATGGATACAAGCCAAAGAGAGAGGGAGAGAAAGAGAAAAAAAGCGAGGTGACCCCCCCTTAACCGTCAGCTGAAAAAGAAAGCAGATTATAGCAACCACCTATTCATCTCATCCACAAGTTATTTCATTCACGTTTGAGTGTTTACGCCCACACGTTCAATTCCTTATGTTAGGATAGAATCGATTGAAAGTAAACTATAAGTTTTATATTAGCACTATCTGAGGATGATATCTTTGTTGAAAACATTTCTTGTATAGCCTCCTCAGATTAAACGTGTAAACCTATAAGCGAATTGTCAACAAAGTGCCCCTCCTCAAATGTTTTTTTATATACCGCTAAGATAATGTTGGTTAGTTGACGTGAAGGCATATTGACTATATGTTGGCGAAATTACTACTGTAGCTGAAGTGACTTAAGGGCTGAATGGGGTATCACACGAAAGCTTTTATCGTCAACTTTCCATGGTCAAAAATTTTCTGGCAACTTTTCTGGGCTATGTTGTTCTGGTATCAGGAACTAGACGAACGATAGTTTAATTTAGGCGAAACCATTATTTAATAGGCTTACCTTATAAGCTGCCAGACCAGTACTGACGATAAAAGTTGCATTAAAAAGCACTCGTATGATATCAGCTCAATAGACCGTAAACCAAGTTGAGCCTATCAAACTAACCTGGATTTGCTCGAAGGGGATCTCAAAACTGAAGGACTCGTTGTAGTACGGGTTGAGGGTGCACTTTTTGATGCTGGTCTTCTTCTTCTTCAGTCGCTTGCCGTTCTGGATGAGACAGATCTTCACGTAGGGATCTGGGGGCAAAGGGAGTTATGTCAGCCGTTTATATATTTAGCTGTAGTAAGTTACGGAGGTGTGTGTTTTGTGCAGTTGTAGACTAGTAAGATGTACATTATAATACATAATTCCTGGCCCTATATGAACCCTCGAACAGTAAAACGAACCTCCAAAATGTACATATTAGGTAAAGATTTAATGAGAAGGTTCGATTCAGTTTAGGTCTGGGATAGCTTTGAAACTTAACCCCAACTGTACCATGGCAGATTAAAATTACCCACCAGTACCAGACTTGTTGCCAAAAGCAATGAGACAACACCCTCCCAGCTCAAGAGTTGGTGGGTAACCTGAGTTAGCTGGCCTGGAGTTGCTGAGAGGAACCATGATAAGTGTTGCCAATCATCACAGCAGTGCCTCTAAGTCATGTTAGCAGCTACTGCTAGATATTAGCAGAACAAGGATCATATATTACTGACGGCTGAGAGCCGTCGCTGGTACCGGTGCGTCCCTATTTTACTGACGGCTGTGAGCCGTCGCTGGTATTGTAGGGGTTAAGGACACGATTTATGTCCAAGACTGTACACTAGGGGTAAAGCAGCTTAGGAAAATGGATATTATGTACCTGTATGTTCAAGAAGTGGGTGTTGGGGCGGAAAAGTTAGAGAATTAGAGATTCTGGCAGCATTAGGATAATGAAGTGATTTGTAAACAGTATTATTGTTAGGAAGTTTTCATTTAGGAAATTAGGCAGTTGAAGTTTAGGGATATTTAATCAGGCAGTTCTAGGTTTGGAATATCATAGTTTAATCAGTTACAAGTTAGGGAAATGTGTGGTAAGGCAAATGTTGGTCAGGGAAGTGTGTTGTTCGGCAGATATATATTTAGTTAATGGAAGTGAATTGGGAGTTTTTAGAAATGGAAGAAGTCAGTTTGTGCTGTGGGTGTTTAACAGATATAAAGGTGTTCAGCTGTTCAGTGCTACACGTACTTCCTTCCTTGCCTTACCACCGTATATTAAATCCACACTTAAGTGCTTCCCCCAACCCTATATTGAACGAAGATAAGACAACTAAGTACTAATTGGTGATAAAGGATTAAATGCCCTCCAAATTCAGAAATATCTCTGTTTCTGCTTATATTGTTCACGAAGGTTTAGGGAAGCACATAAGTGTAATATAAATATACGGGGGTTTAGACCCATCACATCCCTTTTGTATTCTTAATTCCCTTCATATTCACTCATCTGTTCCCTCGAAGCTTCCTCCAAGCTCCTTCATTCTCATTTACATCTAAGCAACACCCTTCCACAAGTTGATACCTCCACACCTCTCCATGTAGGTCTAATACATCTCACTCATCCACATACACTTCCAATTTCCTATACTTTCCTAATCTTTTACACCCGTCTACATCGTCCAGACTTGTTTTCAACAAATATCTAGTCCCCATCCATATCTCTTATTATTCAAGCTTTCCCGTCTACACCTCTGAATACTCATTTCAGTCCCCTTCTATTCTCATTTTCAGTTGCACGAACATGTACACACATCTTCTAATCCAAATATATTTCTCCACATTTCCACATAACACCAACAACCCTCTACACTAAACTACACTACTTCACGTCCAACGCACCCTCCAACCACACTACCAGACTAAAGCCCAGCATATCTTCCACTAACCTTTTCCATACTTCTAGTTCAAACAGAGCCCTCTACCTTACACACTCTCTACACCCCTTCATCTCTCCCTAGTTTCCTTCCAAACAATCTCTTTTCCAATTAGCTAAGCCATTCACTACTACTTTTAACCCAAGTACAACCCTCTTCCAGACTCTCTATACATTCCTTCTGATCTCTCCCACGCTTGTTTAACCCATTCCAGACCTCTTTTCATTCCAACACATCTTTTCCACACTTCATACCTCCACACACTCCTCTACACCTCCCTACACTCTTCTACCTCTGTCCACACCCATCTACCTCTCGCCACACCTCCCTACAGCCCTCAACCTCTGCCCACACCCCTTCACACCCATTTACGCCCCTGCTACGCCCACCTGAGAGGCCGCCGACGTCCATCTTCTTGAGGTTCTTGGCTTCCAGGATAACCACCGTCAGCTTGCCCGCCGTGGGAACGTAGCGCAGGGAGAAGCAGATGTCACCCAACTTGTTATCCTGTTTGTTGTAAGGGGGTGTTAGAGGGCTGGGTCGGGGTAAAGGGTATTAGGGTGAGGCGGGGCACTCCTCATACTTCCAACTCTCATGCCAGGGGAAGAGCCAATCGTTAAGAAATTCGTTAGTAGCTTTCAGACAGGGGGATAGATACTCGTTCTTATCAGTCACACAGGATGAAACTCCATCATTATTTACTTTGAGACAGGGAGACAGATACTCGTTCTTGTCATTCACACAGAAGCCAATAATTTTTACTTAAAGACAAGGGAAAAGATACTCGTTCTAATCAGTCACACAGGATAAGATACGAAGAGGCAATCGTTAGTAGCTTGCAGAATGGGGAATAGATACTCGTTCATATCAGTCACACAGGATAAGACAATCATTATTCATTTTATGACAGGTGAAAGGATACTTGTTTTTATAATACACAAAGGACATCATACACGCATGACAAAGACATCTGATGTTAACCTATAGACATCACAAAACACACTTGATGTGACAGTAACTTTTAGACGGCATAATTCATATATCCGTTATCTATTAGACATAATAAGCGACACTAACTAACTTTGAAGACACTAAGAGAGACTCGTTATTAAATCTCCAATAAGATAAAGACACCCATTAACAACTTTGACACATGATTAGAGACACACTCATTAGCCTTAAACATATGAACAGGACAAAATACACATGTTAGATGCTTTCACACAGTATCAACAATAATACAATATTTGTAAAAGCAAGATTTTATATTTTTGTTTATTTTAATTAATTAATTGATTAATTATTTACGTTATATATTTTAGTTTCCTCCCTAAACCTCCATCGATGTTAACAAATTACCCCCAACGGCCCCCTTCAAGATGAATTTGTGCAATTCCCCAGCCATAGGCCGGTTCCTCCTAAACTGCAGGGTCGCTTTCGCTCGCCAGGAAATAATCGACACCTAAAAGGTCATATAAACGTCAAACTAATGGAGCGCATGTCATAAAATCTCAAAACTAATAGGTCTAAGGATGAGGGAGAAGGGGGTCCAGAAAACTCGCCCTTTACTTCTAAGTATTACATACACAAATTATTAACTTTGTGCATTAGAAATGCACCGTTACTCTTAAGGATTATGACGCATTTTGACAGTTTATTCTGGTTATCATTATACGATATTATTCAATTTTATTCAATTTAGGAAGGATCTCTAGGTAGCAATGGGGTAAAATTGATCTCGATTATCTCTCTAGCCCTTACAAGTTCTTCCTAAGCTGAACACTATCGTCTAATAATAGCCAGAATAAACTGTTAACATGCGTCATAATCCTTAAGAGGTCAACTTTTGGATAGATATAAAACACTCAATATTAAACTCAGGATTAAAGACACCCATTATTTACTCAAAGATGGGACAAGGACATTCAAAATTGTCTTTTTAGTTACTATTTTTTATACAGGATATGAAAAAATAATATGTTATATTAATAGACAGGAGGAGACACTTGTTATTAGGTTTTAATTAGGCAAAGATAAATTCAGTATATACCCTACTAACTTTAGCTCAGGATAAGATACCGTTATAAACTTTAGAAAGGATAATTCAGATACCATTAATTAACTTTTAGATGGAGTAAAATACAAACATATTTTATTTTATTTATAATAAAAGATACCTGTTATTTATTTTTAAACGTAATAAAGATAATTATGTTTTAACATTTATACAAAATTAATGGATACCCATTAATAGCTCGTGAAGCAAAATATATACACTCCTTGTTAAGCTCAGACAGGACAACACACGGCATAAACTTTGACACACCTTATAAACTTGACACAAAATACAAATTAATCCGTGGAAACACACTCATTGCTGACTTTTAAGCAATACCATGTTCGTCTGATTCACTTATAAACCGAAAACATTATAGATTTAAGTTTTAGACAAGATGATATGCACTCGGTATCAAGTAACGTACAAGATACGAAGCACTCCATACGATTCACTCCTTATTAACATTGAGAAAGAATGCGAATACTCCTTTCCTCCTCTATGATAATACAAGATGCACTCATACTCTTTCCTCCTCTATGATAATACAAGATGCACTCATACTCTTTCCTCCTCTATGATAATACAAGATGCACTCATACTCTTTCCTCCTCTATGATAATACAAGATGCACTCATACTCTTTCCTCCTCTATGATAATACAAGATGCACTCATACTCTTTCCTCCTCTATGATAATACAAGATGCACTCATACTCTTTCCTCCTCTATGATAATACAAGATGCACTCATACTCTTTCCTCCTCTATGATAATACAAGATGCACTCATACTCTTTCCTCCTCTATGATAATACAAGATGCACTCATACTCTTTCCTCCTCTATGATAATACAAGATGCACTCATACTCTTTCCTCCTCTATGATAATACAAGATGCACTCATACTCTTTCCTCCTCTATGATAATACAAGATGCACTCATACTCTTTCCTCCTCTATGATAATACAAGATGCACTCATACTCTTTCCTCTATGATAATACAAGATGCACTCATACTCTTTCCTCCTCTATGATAATACAAGATGCACTCATACTCTTTCCTCCTCTATGATAATACAAGATGCACTCATACTCTTTCCTCCTCTATGATAATACAAGATGCACTCATACTCTTTCCTCCTCTATGATAATACAAGATGCACTCATACTCTTTCCTCCTCTATGATAATACAAGATGCACTCATACTCTTTCCTCCTCTATGATAATACAAGATGCACTCATACTCTTTCCTCCTCTATGATAATACAAGATGCACTCATACTCTTTCCTCTATGATAATACAAGATGCACTCATACTCTTTCCTCCTCTATGATAATACATGATGCACTCATACTCTTTCCTCCTCTATGATAATACAAGATGCACTCATACTCTTTCCTCCTCTATGATAATACAAGATGCACTCATACTCTTTCCTCCTCTATGATAATACAAGATGCACTCATACTCTTTTTATACGGATTAGAAAGTACATTTATTTCATATTTAGATAACTTGAGACACTTTTCACTCACGTTTAACCACCTTCATATATTTTTTTAGTTTCCTCCCTAGGCCTCCATCAAGCTTAGAAAAACACGCCTAGACCCCCTTCAAGATAAATTTGTAAATTTTTCGGTAGAAAACTGTCCCGGCCGAAGGCCGATTCCTCTTAAAATTGCAGGCTCGCTATCGCTCGCCAGGAAATAATCTACACCTAAATGGCACTAAAGGTCTTAAAATTGGCAACAAAAGGGGCAAAAGGTGTTAAAATCGACAAGCTAATGGGCCGAACGTCTTATAATCTCAAACCTAGTGGGGCTAAGCATTAGGGAGAAGGGGGTCCAGAAAAACGGTCTGCCTCCCCTTAAGCCTATGATATGATGGTGGCATTTTTATTTCATTCTGGCCAGCACTAGAAGATTGTACATTGGCTTAGGAAAGACCCCTTGGCATCAAAGGCGCATACACCATCTTAATCAACGCTCTGACTTCCACACGTCCTATCCAAACTGAGTAAAATCGTCTAAAGGGAACCGACCTGATATTTTTTTCTTTTTGGATTGTATCCATTTGGCCCCATTCAGCCTACTGATTTAAGACGTTTATCCCAATCCAGGTCTCGATTTACACCTGGCGACCGATAGCGAGCCAGTATAATATGGATAATGTTTTAGACAGCTGACTAAATCTGTACAGTATTCGATAGAAAAATGTCAACGGCGAAGCCGGATAACTCCATAAAATGCTGGCTCGCGAAAAATTCAACACCTGAATGGGGATAACGTTTCATAACAGTAGGCTGAATGGGGACGAAGGGATACAACCTAGAGAAAGAAAGAAACATGTCGGTCCCCTATAAGCAGCCAGCATAAATGAAGGACATCATCGTCATGAAGGGGTTAATCCTGCGGCGCCCAACTACCGATAACATGTAGTGGTAACAAACGACAAAAACAAAAATCATAAAAGTTGAGAAAAAATATATATTTATTTTTTTAGCTCCTGTCTTCGTATTTTCTTTTGACAGTAATAATTAGGAGGGTTTATCAAGTTAATTAATGTGATGGGTTTTATGAGTAAATTAAGGTCATAAGCCTTTCAATTCTGTTTTGAAAGTAGTGTTATTTTCAATCAGTGTTTTATGAGATCGTTGTATAGTGAGATCAGTGTGTTGTGAGATTAGTGTGTTTTGAGATAAGTGTGGTGTGAGATAAGTGTGGTGTGAGATATGTGTGTTGTGAGATCAGTTTGTTTTGAGATCAATGTGTTGTAAGATCAGTGAGTTGTGAGATCAGTTTGTTTTGAGATCAGTGTGTTGTGAGATCAATGTGTTGTAAGATCAGTATGTTGTGAGATCAGTGTGTTGTGAGATCCATGTGTTGTGAGATCCATGTGTTGTGAGATCAATGTGTTGTGAGCTCAGTGTGTTATGAGATCAGTTGTGATGTATAAAACACAAGATTCGTATTATGTGACATTATTACTTTATGTTGTCAAATGAATGTTTTGAAATACAGTGTGTTATGAGTTCCGAATCTTGGGAAATCAATTATGCAAAATCAAGATATTAATAGTTGTTAATGGTTGCGATCTCAGAGTGTTGTGAGCTCAGTGAGATCCGCAGGTAGTAGTATTATTAGCAAGTCGTCCACTGCTGTTGAGGTAAATAAACTAAATATCCTTAAAACCATTATTATGACTGAAACCAAACAGGCGTAACATAATCCCCGCCACAAATAGCAACCCTTCGTAGAGACAGTATTGTTAGTTAAGAGGGGTCACCTGCTTTTTTTCTCTCCTTTTCTCTCTTTCTCTGGCTTGTATCCATTTGGCCCCATTCAGTGTACTGTTTTAAGACGTTTATCCCCATCCAGGTGTCGATTTCTTCCTGGCGATCGATAGCGAACCAGCATTGTATGGAGAAATCCGGCTTCACCAGGGACATTTTTCTTTCGAAAAATGTACAAATTTAGCCTGCTGTCAATTTTGTTTTAAATATGCTGGCTCGCTACAGCTCGCCGGCAAGAAATCGACACCTGCTTGGGGATAAACGTCTTTAAACAGTAGGCTGAATGGGGCCGATTGTATACAACCCAGAGAGAGGGAGAGAGAGAAAAAAAAACGAGGTGGGCCCCCTTAAATAAAGTACCAACTCCTTGCAATCAAAAGGGAGAGGTTCACCTTTCTGGGCAACAAATAGCACAGATGAATTAAAGGTGTGTTGATGGTTGACAATCAGATGAATTTATACAACCTACACATCTCCATTGTAAATATTAAGCTAAATTAATATTGATGCACAATATGGTTTCATGATCATTTATGCATACTATTATGGGTTTCAGAGGCCGTGTTGCATATTTTTTCGGGATTAACGTATTAACATACAGTTGGATTAGTGTGATATTTTGCCAGAGCTCGTTTCACACCGTCCCCTAATTTTCGTCAATATAGTGCATTACCAAAAGTGGATAATTAAGCCACTTGTCCCTTAGTCACAAGGTTAAAGTCTCAACTGAATGACTAGGAAACGGACAAGGCTATCGTGACGTACCTGTGAAAACCACCAAACCATTATTGCTCTTCCATCAAACACGGTTGTTATCACCCACCACCCATCCCTACTATCGCCTTTACATTCAGGTTATCTGTCACTATCAAGTAAAAATATAAAAACATTCTGTTTTATTTTTTATTCTCCTTTTTTGGTAATGCACTATATTGATGAAAATTAGGGGACGGTGTGAAACAAGCTCTGGCAAAATATCATCCTGATCAAACTGTTTGTTAATAAATTATTCCCGAAAAACGATGCAACACGGCCTCTGAAACCCATACAGTATAATAGTTGTTTGGACAAATTGACTGTTGCACATAATTATAAGTGTGTTAATTGGATGAACACGTACATTTGATAGTGTCCTACAATCATTATTTTCCATAGTTTTAGAATAGAGTATTTAATTATGGTTGACAGGCTCTTTTAATCAATTAATATATAGTTATTAATACTTAATATACACTTCTGTCGCTCGGTTATAATTGCTCGCACAGTATCTCTAATTTGACATTGCTATTGAGAATAATTTGGTAGCTAATGCTAAACACAAATGATACGATATGTGGCTAGCGACAGTATGCCCAGTTGTAAATGTATGTGAGCATCACGACTCTCGTTCATCAGCACATGGACATCGAGAACCAAAATACAATATAAATCACCTTTTGTAAACATTAACATCAATCAATGCCTTCAAGACATTAATAGGAACGCTTTTCTTACTTTGATTTTGGTTATTATTAGACTATGTTATGCGGCTTGGGAAGGATCTATGGGTGTCAGAGGGTTAAATTAACCGGATTTTACTCCTTTAATTCCCATAGACCATTCTTAAGTTCAATACAATTGTCTAATGATAGCCTTAATATAATAAAACAAAGTTCGTGACCGTACAGATGGGTTAGCCTCAATGTTTGCTATAGGCGGAGTCACATGCGCAATTTTAGCAGCGGATTTTATTGGCTTCTATTACTCTGCTACTACTATCAGATGATTTTGAGAGGTTTGTTGAAATTATCCTAAGTATATTTAGACCATGCAAAATTATGGACTATCAGATTTTATTGTCAATCATAATGAATGTGAAAATCATTTATCATATAGAATCCACTTTTTGGTAGATTTTTTCATGAATGAATTATTTTTCTAGTTTACTTCCTAGACCTCCATCAAACTTAAAAAAACATCCATTAGATCCCTCTTCTAGATTAATTTGTACATTTGCGGTAGAAAAATGTCCTGGCCGAAGGACGGTTCTTCCAAAATTACAGGTTCACTATCGTTCGCCAGGAAAATCTGAAGACCTAACAATTTACCGTCAGCTCCAAAGAAACAGAGTATAGCGTATCATACAGACTGGTTAGGAATACGACAAAACTATAGTAGTTACCACCGACAATGATGCAATTTGTCTAAGAATAGTAGCCTACTGTATATCCTTCTAACTTTAAATTATTGTTGGACTGTTTCAAAAGGTGTTTATAATGCATGCGGCACCGTATGCCAGATAAGGCACCGGACACCAGAGATCGACCAGACAACGCACTATCACTCGATAAATTTTCTGAACGTCCTATACTTTCTATTGTGAATATGTAACCATGGATGCAGATGAATTGCTGTAATTTGTTATATATTAAGTAAAGAATCAGGTTCATAATTAAATGTATATCAATTTACAGCCATGAATCTGCCCCAGAGGCCATATTCTGCATCATGAAAAAGGTAGGAGGTGCAGGAATTTTTAGAAGTGATGGTACACGTAGATTGTAAAGTACATCAGTTAGTAGAAATACAGTCAAAAGTTTGGTCCAATCTCCATAATTTCAACTCTTGATTATATCTCTTTTTGTAAGTGAAAACATATCCTTAACAGACATAAACAAAGCATTTACATTAAAGGTTTGTTCAGTGTGATTCAGGAATGTTTTTGTATTAAGCCAATAGAAGATAATTTATTTGAAATTATGAAGGAGGAACAACGCTATTGTCCGTGGTTATACATCTTCCACCAGTTGCTCATGCCCACATAGTGAACAACCTGAACATTTACACTCATATGTGCAGTTGGGAGTACATGGGTCAAGTAAAGGGTCTCACATTTACACATTGATGTTGTACTCCTTAGGCCGAGTACAATGGTGATGTGGGTAATAAAACTGGCCACATCACATAGTATTATATAAGTGGAGGATTTAACATGCAATTCCGAAATGTGAAGAAAAAAAAACACGTCGAAAATGTGATTTAACCAGCACAGATCAAAATATCCTGTTTGTGATCAAAGACTCCATGCCATACGATTTGGTCATCTCAGTAACCTTAATCAGTTTCATCATTCCAACATTGCAAAGATGCTTGTTCTCTGTGTTATAGTGTGGCACCTTAACTCTCATATTAGTGCCACAAATGGGAATTAAAATGGAGATATTGCTCTCAAATAAGTGACATACTGTTTCAAGAGCATTTATACTGCTTCACATCATCTGATGTAGAATTTGGCACATTGAGTTGTGTAAGAGTGTCGTAGTTGTAATTCTGAACCATATCTTCAAAACGAGGAGAAAGATTGTGGCAATCTGAGTTTTGTATGAATGCCAAAGTAAAAATCCTAAGCGGATCTTCAAAACGAGGAGATACATTTCAGCACAGTGATTTCTGTATAAGTGCCAAAGTATTTATCCTAAATGTATCTTTCAAACGTGGATTAAGAATGCTGTGTCCCGGATGATATACGTACCAAACCCAGAGTAAGGAGGAATCCACATAAGGAGAGACAAATGGAAAAGTGTTAGTGTTGGTATGATCGTTTAGTTCTCCTCACCCACACCACACCCCATGACAGTAGTAGATAGCATAGATCATGAGTGAGCTGTTTTGATTCATCATCTATTCAAATTTAATCTTATGAAACCTTAATGAGATTAATTATATCTATTGCTAGACGTCTTGATTCCCGAGGGGGTGGCCGTTTATAACAATACGTGTGTCGAAGTTATAGCAATTGACATATAGACCTAATACTGATCTGTTGCTGGCAGTCAGAATAAGCAGTCCCTGCAGATTACGCAAGTGTCATGAATATGTAAAACTGACATGAACTTATGAAAAGAAACATACATTTATTTACAATTGAGATATAAGTGAGAAAGTAATGCCTTTAATATTAAATTTACCGCATATATCAAATGAAAATGAATATTGTTCAATGAAAATAGACTAATTTTGTAAGCATTTAATAATTATGCTTACTAAGATATTGTGCAGATCCCAAATTATGATGAAATTCCATCATAAAATAAGCATATACTACAGGATAACTAATATTGTTGTGCCATATAAGATTATAAAAATAGCTATTACTTATGCACCAGTTTCTTGTAAGATTGGACAATAATTTGATTTATAATATTAAAGGTAAGCTGTATTAAGAAACTGATGCAACATTTGACCTACGGAAGGGTAATTCATTCCATATATATTCCTGAAATGTGCTGTTCTACAAGGGACTGCTATTTTGAATGCTATGTAATGGTCATGCTGGTTGAGTTGTGAGACTAAAGGCGAAGTCATGAAAGCACTTTTTCCGACAAATTTGAATATGGCTTCCTGGTCTGATGGCTTTGGAAGTTAATCTTTATTACAATCTAGCCACATTAAGCAAGCTGTTTGCATTCTTGCTGAGAATGACAGTGCTAAAGAACCCAGAACTCTTGCCAGCAAAAGGTTGCCAGTTGATTATTGCCGGGAAAAGCGCTTGTGTAACTTCACCTTAAGCTATTTCAAACTGCTCTATGTTGTTGCAAGTCTAGTGTGTGAATCTGGGCCGATGTCTGTATATTGTTTTCATGTCTGTTTTCCCTTGAGCCTAAGTCATATTTTACAGACGACGTTGAGATTCATTTCTAACAAACTGTTATAGAATATTAATGTTTATGACCTGGCACCCTTTGAAGTATGAAAATCAAAAGACACTTTCCTTAAGCTACTTCTATGATATATCCTAATTTCTTAAGAAAGGCTAATTCGTGAACCCTGTGTTAGCTTGAATAAAGACAAAAGTGCACTTTGCATTTTTTTGGATACCAATTCCTGCATTTTTAGTTTGATAAACTACCTATTTTTCACCAAATCCCATTGATATTTTATGTTCTTCATGTAATGGACACAATCTATATAATATATTTGTTTTTACTTTAAGCATGGAGTGTTCTTTTGTCGTAACCTTCTCAAGAATGATCATAATGTACAGTACCTGGTACTTTAATTGTCCCTATTTGTCATTATGTTCACGTTACCTAAATACCTGAAGCAATACAAAATGAAAATATTTGTTTTGTATGTTTACATATAAAGATGGTTGTGTAAAATTGTAGATAGATTTCAAATATAATTCAGCAATTATGATAGTGAATTCCTATATTTGTTCTCATGTAATAGAAAGCTTAAGTTACAAATCTTTATTTTGCTGTATAATGAAAATATTGTCTATGTGCTTGAATGTATGGTATATTTAGAAAATGTATCAAACTATAAAAGCATCCATATTCGTAAGACAATTGTAAATTATAATAGCCACAATATTTATTATTTACTTTAGTGACTGTATATTGTGGACTTAAGCTCAGACCTTATTAAAAAGCATCCATTTCCTCAAGACTGAAGGTGAACGTTAACTTAGTGCTACAAATCGTCCCGAACAGCGAAAGCACAAAACTCGAGAACAAAGGATCGGCCCCAAGCATGAGTTGATCTAGACACTACCTTGATCTACCCGGCGGATTACCCTGGACCATACGGAGTCCAGAGCCCGGATACTCAAAGCGGATGGTCACTCAAAAGCATAAATGACGAGGCACACATTATAATTAGTATCGAACATAAACAAGACTGCCTTAGCCCAGATGCTTCAGAACATGATTTAAAGGATCAAAGATTCGATTGATGTAACAATTGTACCTTATGATGCAGTGAAAGCCATTTCAATTTTATGACATACTGAGATTCATAGCAGTCTCAAAATACAAATATTATTTCTTATGATACAAACTTTTATTTCATAACGTAAACGTATATTACTTACGTTCAACATCACAACTTAGCCTGTTTCAGAAAAATACTGTATATGCTCTGTAATGATTTTGTTTTTGTTTATATTATTAGCAATTGGTTTTATGATATCTGCTGTCCAGATCTGTGCAGTCAAAGGGATATGCGACGTCGTAAAATGCTTCGAGTGTTCGGGCCCTGGTTGCCACTGCCGGGACACTTTGAGATTAATTAAAAAAAGGACTTACCAGCACCCCGGGACACAGAGAGAGAGAGAGAGACAGACAGACAGAGAGACATCGGAGTCAACTGTAGTAGTGCTGGTGCGGATGATTACCTCCCACTCCCCATCCAACACACACCCTCACATTTTGCATTAAGATAGAGGCGAGGCGTGGTGTCTCTTTCTTCCTTGTTGACAGCGTACTTGGATATCACATTAAGGCTCATTGACAACAAACTGGACTTTTTTGCAGACAAATGTATTTTTCGGCTCATCATTATTAATAGATTTTTTTTTTTTTTTTTTTTTTTTTTTAATTGACAAAAATTACTTTCGGCTCATGTTTATTCCTGATAAATTTTGCTAATAAATTTAGATAAAAATAGTTCTCTGATAATTGTTCTTAACAATTTAAAAATTTAGTTATCCATATTGACAACAAACATGGAGTCAGTTTGTATTTATCCTAATGAAAACCCATTTTTTTTTTTCAATGGTTGATTGACACATTTAATCAACGAATTAGAAGTTTCACTGATCATCTTTTCATTAAGTCCTACTGACAGAAAACTAGATTTTGTATCATCCTTAATTCTAATAATCTAAATAGTTTTGTATTCAATTTTTTTACACCAAGCTTGACTGTTCCTGAATGATACATCAATAAGTATTCACTACTGACAACATATGGTACATTTATATCATAAATGTATATAATTATTATTTGACAGAAATCCTACATTTTTGTTGATCCTAATTATTATCCAACTTGATGAACTTTACTTAGATACCACCCTTACTGAAATCCAACTAAACCTATTTTTTGAATAAAGTACCAACATCTTCATAGTATATGCTATAACTTATATAAGACCTTTATCCCCTTCTGTACGGTGCCTATTATGAGGCCTGAGAGAGAGCCCAGCTGTTGCAGGGAGCACAGGGGGACTCCAACCACCGCCTGCAGGCCGTGGGCACACACTGAGCTCTGAGAGAGGGCTCACTCACTCATGTGCAGCATCACACATAGCAAAAACAGCAAAAATTGCTAATTTTTATCAATTTTGGCTTTCTTTTGCAAGATCGTTGCAAGATAACCAGATGTCGTACAGGGATGATTCAGGTGTCATTGGAAAGCTCTATCAGTGTACTTTCACCGATATATAATTGGATTACGCTCTGGTTCTTTCTTATGCATGAAAAAGAGCATGGAATGAAGGTAATTTTGGGCAATTATGCCCGCATTAAATTGATTTCTTAGGTCACCATAGCAAATTATTAGCATAATTTAGGATGGGTTTTGAATGTATATAAATGTATCGGATTAGAAAATTATTCGGGTAGCAGCTCTTGACAGGAAGAAAGAGCACCATTCCTTCGGTTAATCACAAAACACCACAGAGACCATCACATTGAAAACAAAAATCATAGTAATAATAACAAACACTCAATCATGTTAGACTAAAAAAAAAAAAATAATAATAATAATAATAATAATAATAATATGACAATAAAAACAGTAGTAGTAATTATAATCGGTACATAAATGGAAGACTTGGTGCAGAGTGGCAGTACTTACGTGAGGCGGACGCCATAGGAGAGTTGCATGCGCGGCAAGTGTGCATCAGAGAGGGATTGGAGCGACAAGCAGGACGAAGAAGACACAATGTGAAAAAAAGAGGAATTTGAATATCTGGTCATATCCAAAAGTCATCCCTGAATTCTCTTCTCTGTATTTTTTTATATAAATATATAATAAAGTCATGACACACTCAAACAGAACTCATGAGAAATGAGAAATAAAAAGGAAAAGTAATCATGTCATCTGGCAAACAGCTGGCTCTTTGTTTTGGCAACTCTGATAATGGCATAGACACCAGTATCAAACTTGGTAGATCAAGACATAATAAAAAAGTGGCAAAGGTACTAATTATAGGAGGAATAATAATAATAATAATAATTATAATATAATATAATATAGATAATAATGAGACTGCAATTGAAGCAAGTGAATAGAAGAGTAATGTCATCCAGCAGGCAACCAAGGGATACCAACAAATCTCGGGGGAGGAAGAGGGGGGTATAACTTGACTCATTATAACTAAATAAAGTGTAGTTACTTTAATAACTAATCAAAAATAGATAGGGCTTCCCTAATAATCAAAGTAATTCAAAGTATAAACTAACCCCCCTAAAACTTAAATTTGTATTTGCTTAAATACATTTATTTGAAGTAATCATTTTATAAAATATATGTTGCTTTATTTGTTAGCATTGAGCACGCAATTTTAAGGTGAAAATTGTGTATTAAATGGTATTTTACCCAGTTCAAATATTAGTTTTCTGTTGTTTAAACTAAAACTTATCTCGCAGAATGCATAATTGGCATATGTGTAACACAAGTAATATATTAATCAAATATAATTTTGTATTGCACAAATACTGTGAAAATATATATAAATGTCCACTTTAAGACCACATCTTTGTGGATATTTATTGTACATGAATGAAATAATCCTAAAGTAAATAATAAATCAGATGTAAATAAAATAAGTAAACCTGACAATGAAGTACTGTGGAAATTATACATTGAAAAATAAAAGGTAATAAAAGACGAAAAGGGGAATAATGGAGGGACTAAAGAATCTTGGATAAAGCAAGAGGGGGGATGTGGGGGTGGGGGATGGGCGGGGGCACTGTGGCACTCTGATCAGACTAGCACCATGGCAGAGTTCAAGAATATAATAAAAGAAACGTGATGCACCCATACCCTACCTGACCCGAGCTGTCCATAGTCACCCTCAATTTTATATTTTAATGTATAGGCCTATATATATATTAATTTGTTATATATATATTTTAGTATTTAATTTTCTTATATGAAAGGTCACTGTTATAATGCCTCGCTGGGAATCTTTAGCTTTCTATATTTTGCTAAGCTTTATCTGGTTTTTACAATAGTTAAATGACAAACATGTTATTTACGTTATTGTTTGCGGTAGTTTTAGCTGTTTCATGGGATCTAAATTGCAATATCGTTAAGAGTACAAAATCTACACAAGTCTATGTGTTTTGTTTAATTTAAAAGTAATACTATTTCCTTAATTTATTTGCTGTTTTTTTAATATAACGCTATCATATTATTTCTCCATATTACATGAGGGTGTAGAGACAGACGGGTCAGCTAGAGTGTTGGTCATGATGCTTGGCAAAAGTCCTAGGAGGGGTCATATATAACCCGTCTATGACCTCACTTGACCTGGCACTCACCGGGCATCTACTAACAAATACTCTTATTTTTTGTGAAGGTTTGTGTGAAATTTTATATTTATTTATTATTTGTATTTATATATTGTTTATATTTATTTATTTATTTTTTGCACCAAGTTTTAACGGTGCCGCTATTTTTACTTACTATTTCCTTCTATTAAACTTGTATTGACAATTAATATTAGTGATGCATTATATTGGAAATGCCTGCTGTAATTACGGCCACATTGTTCATCAACTTGAAAGAAGCAAGTATTTGTTCAACAATTATCAATCAGCAACTTTATCATGATAAGAATGTCCTGCTATTTTGCAATTGTATTTGCAAGTAAACTTTATGAAGATTATTTTATGAGCCTGAATTAAATTTCAGGAATGCTTTTTAATTATGCCTTTGAAACATAGACAAATATAGACAAATTTAATTTGCATATTGTGGTATTATTAATTTTAAGCAATGATCAACTCTCTGTGTGGAGTGTATCGTAATGTCATTAGGGTATATTTACTTTGCTTAAGGATTGATCAGAGATATATAATTATTGCAAATGTTTCAAGTACCAGTAACATTCATTTCAATAATTACCGGTATGTTGACATAATTTATTTATACATTAGATTATAAATATTTCCATAACCGATACATTTCAATAACCATGTTGAATTAATTATTGCTATATCCTTTATTCAAGTGTCATATTGCCAGGTAGCGCCAGAATGAAGCGAGGTCAGAGATATTCAAGAGTTTCCCTGAGATTCAAGAGTTTCAAATTAAAAATCCTCGAACTCAAGAGTTTCGAAAAATTCAAAAGTGCTAAATTTGCCTCTTAAATTCGAGTCTTAAATTTAAGCATCTCAATTCCAGGACTCATTTTCGAAAACCAGTCCCAAATAATAGACCTGAAGTTAAGAATAATCTTGAATAAGAGTTTCAATTACAAGTCAAGAGCCCAAATTGGAAAATAGTAATTATTTTAGATAACTATTCATGGGTCAGTTTGATGTATTATGCTTTTAATAATGGAATTAATGACTTATAAATTCAAGACTCAAATTGGATTTCAAATTCATGTCAAGTTGAAGATCCCAGAATTCAGGAGTCTCCAAAGTTAAGAGTCCTAGAAATAAGAACCCTAATAATAAGAGTCTTAAAATTAAGACCCAAAATTAAGAGCCCAAATGCGAAAAGAAATTTGTGTAGTAAATTGTAATGGTTTATCAACTGCAATCATCTTACTTCAAGTCATACTCCAGCGTCATGTTTAACAGTCAGTTCCCAGTCTTACATTGAACAACCTCAAACTATTTCAAATTTAAGTATTAAACTAATTCGGATACACAAGCATATCAGAATTTGAGTACCTGCAGGCTAAAGTGTAATGTAATATTGAAGTCTTAGTTTCAATATTCGCATATTCATATGTTGTACAATCATGTCTCTAATATGAAATGTCAATATATGTATATATAATGTTCAAACTCATGAATTAAATTGATGTCTCAGATATAAAAGTCTCAAACTAAAGGGTCAGTTGTCAAGGGGAGTGATATTTAATATACAAATTCAGAATGAGTCTCAAAATTGAAATTAATCCCCAAACCTCAAATGTAAAGTTTTAAGTACAAGTCTTAAATTCCAAAGTGTCATAGTTACGAGTTTCATATGAAAAAGTATATATATTTTTTAAAGTAGCTGAGCAGAGTATATCCTTGAAGTACAGTTGGCAAATTATCTTGTCACTTATTTCGATTTAGTTTCATCTGCTCTCTATTGTTATAATGTCTGCCAGATGTTGAATAAGGTATGTACATGTAGACAAGTGCTTGATAGATTTCCTCGCTATGACCAAAGTAAGTCTAGTCATTTCTAGTCGACATTTTTATATTTAAAGATTGTTACTCACATTTTGTATCGACCTACAAAACTCCAATTCTATTTTCCTCTCTACATATATGAAAAAGAATCTTCAACAAATTTGAACAAATTCTGATTCTAAAGCTTGTATTCACGCTGAGGACTTTATTTCCTTTTAATAGCGAAATATCCGTAACTGAAATTCAAATTATGAAGATAGAACATAATTGTTTTGGCATGGCTGTGTTCGAAGGTGTGACATCTGTTATTTAGCCAACTGTACTCCAGTTCAAGTCTAACAAGGCTTTTATATCCATGGTGGAGTCACACGAATGCTTTCTCCGGCAATTATTTATCAACAATACTTCGCTGAACTGATTTTGACAATTGGGTTGATGGTCTTATCGTTGGCCGATAAAAACTGCCGAAACATTTTATTAGAAAAAGGGTTTGTGTAACTCCACCTAAACTCTCTGAATATCAACATCTGGCAGTATAGAAAGTATATTGTAACCTTATGTGGGTCATTTTTGTCAATGTAGTGGCTGGGCTATTAGGGCTCAAGTGTACCGGAAACCTTCTTCCGCAGATACACAAGCATCTTGCACGGACACCACGGAGTCTTATGGTGTGTTTTAAATACGGCTGAGTATCTACACATTATTTCCTTGTACGGTACTTGAAATAAACCATAAGACTGTGTGGAGTATTGAGTATTATAATTGTGTTTGTGTAACTGTGGAAGTAAGGCTTGTGGTGCAATATAGCCCAAAAGAAACGTGACATAGATAACGCTCAAGTCGCAATTACATGATGTGGATAAAGTCCTCTATTTGGGTAAATTCCTTGATGATTCAAGACAAATAACATTAGGACAGTATTATTTACTATGGGCATAATTATGGTAGTTTTATCAATATTATTGCGACTTAAACTTTGCTCCGGCTTACGTTAATTATGTAATTTAAGAGGTTGGCTCTCATCCGCAAGCTGAAGACAATTTCATTGGAAACAAACAAGAGATTGCCCAAGCTTATAAGCGTTCAATGATTTGTTTTACACTTCTGCAAATTACAATTTAATCTTATGCTGTATAAGTTGTATGGCAGAACCAAGAACAGTAATACATACCGGTATTATTGATTGTGAATTTTGTAATGTTATTTTTGGCTGGTATTCATGAAATGAGTTCAGGTACAAGCTTGGATATCTATATCCCTTGTGTTCTAATCAATTAATCGATTCAGTATCCTTTATCTTGCAAACGCTAGACAACTTAACGCAGTTTAGGAAGGATCTCTAAGTACTATCATTGAGGTAAAATATGTCACATTACCCCTTGAATCACAATAGCCTTCTAAAACCGAGTAATATCATCTAACATTAGCCAGAATGATATGATCAAAGTATGTACTGAAATGGTTATTGTGAGACACGTGATATACTGTAGATACCCCAGCCACGTCAATCTCACCTGCCTGGTATCTGTGTGTAAGTGTGTATGGGGGAGAGTGGACATAATTATACAGTAACTCTAACCCACAAATGCACGTGTATCTGATTTCTGTCCGTGATTGTATGCTAATGCCACATCACACAGGCTTTTTTACTGGCATTTTGACTGGCCAATATCCAAGTTGAGAGTTTTGTTGTGAAAAGTGGTAGCCCAAATTGGTTGCAGGTTAGAAAAAAATACAGAAATAACAGCCTGTGTGACGCCATGAATCTATATTGGACAAGTGGGATGGATCTGTCCCACCTGCCCTATTGGAGTCAAGAGCCAGAAGTGAGATGCAGGATGAGAGCCCCTTTAGACACTGGTACACTAACTATCCTTAAATTAGTCTATTCTCCCAATCCAGCAGCTTCTTAAGCCAGAAATAAATTAAAGCAAAGGAGATTACCCTATGGTTAACAGTCATTTTGCCTATACTTTATTTATCTTGCCTACACTGTGAACTTTGGTAGGTTGGGTTATGTTAGATTAAGTTAGATAAGTGTTGGTTAGGATAGGTTAGGTAATGATTAATGAGATTAAGTGAAGGTTAAGGCTTAGATTAAGTTTGGTTAGATTATGTTGGGTAATTTTTGGTTAAATAGGTGAGGTTATGCTAGGATTGGTCAATTTGACTGATTATGTGCAACATAATTGTAGGTGAACTGACCGAAAACCATTAGGCTACTACCTGATGCTTTCTATTTCCTGTTTGAAGAGTAGATTCGAGTGACAGGCACATTTTAGGATATTTTGTGAGTCTTGAACAAACATTCTGAAGGCAGTGTTACACAAGCAATATTGTTAGTGTATTTTATTGCAGACAACTAATTCGTTGCAATCTTTAATCTAATAATTTGGATATGAATTATTATAGATTGTTTTATCTGGTATCCAATAATCATAAATATACTTAATACAATTATTTGACGACTCACGATGGAACACCAGCATGCAATATATTCTGCCAGTAGATGTTTTGATATGACTCCATGTTAAACCTGTCCTGCTCAGCAATAACACAAACAAATCTATTTTTAAGCTTGAGACAAGTACATTATTGATGTCAGTCTTCAACCAAGCCTACATCTTGCACTTGGAAAATTTTGAGCCAAATTTGAAATTAAAATTCTGGTATAATAAAATATAATAGAGACCCATAGGAAGGAAAGGGGATTAGTTTGCTAAAGACTTGTTAGCTATATCGTGATTATTGTATGAAGTGTGTTGTTCCAAAAATAATGTATTATATATGATTATAAAATGACTGCTGGCACGCTACTATTTCATTATAAACTTGTTGTGAATGTTAATGTTATAATTTCTCAACATGCGGGTGGAGAGAAGGGGAGGAGGAGAAGAGGGAGGGGAGGGAGGAGGTGGAGATGTAATGGTCCTCCCCCTCCTCCCGCACCCCCCTCGATAGGCCCTGCTTTACATTTTAGCTCCCCCTCCCCCCTAACCTTATAAGGGCTAAAGTTGGACTCTAAGAGGAACTTTCTGATTGGCATCCGGAACAAGACAGGAGGAAAGTAGCAAAGAGGGAAGACGGAAACTCAAGTATAAGGCAGCATGGAAAGAAACAGCAGGACTTTATAGAAAATAGCCTGAGATAAAGTTTGAGAGAAAGAGGGAGAATCTATAAGAGGAGGAGAGAAAGAGAATCAATAATATCATTCGTGATCATCCCGGGTCAAGTTCCCAAACACATGCATAGAGATAAACCTTGATCTTTATAAAAACTGTGGTCAGGACTGTCCATGTAATATCCAGGAGAGGTGAGACGCGAGGGGGACATAATGTGTAGAACCTCGCGAAGCCACCAAATCAGGAGGGTAATGGAGGGACGTGAGCGAGTGAGAGAGAAGGAGGAGGACCAGGAGGGACAGGAGGAGAGGACTGGGGAAGAAGACTCGGGCCGGACGTCAGCATCGTTATCAGGGGGAGGAAACCAAAAGATCACCTTCTGGAGTTTAATCTGTAGAAGGAAATATTCTTTCTCTCAGTCTTGATGCATTATTTAGTGACTATATTAGGTTTGGCAGAGATACAGATCATATATCCCAGAAGATGAGTCTCCTGGTGTTTCTTTGTCTCGCCCGGCCGCTGAGCCACGAGGGAAGTTGAACATTGACTGCTAGAAGGTGAGTGATGTTTAATCTATATACAGAGTGCTTGTACCATGACTCTGACAAGCAACCAGCTAGCTAACTAACCAGCCCATGAGCTAGTTGGTTAAAAAGCCACCTGCTTGACAAACCATGGTTAGAAGCTTAATTTAAGGGCAGTGAGCAATACTGAAGCACTGGCACGAGATTGTACTTCAAGCACGGGGGCACAAATTATATTTCTTGGCAGTAGGAAGGCTGCCTAAACTCCTATTGTATTTCAGATCCAATATTACTGGGATGATTGGAGAACTCTGTGACCATTATATTGACTAGCCTATAAGTATAAATTGCACGGAGCCACTCCCTAACTCTATAACTCACAAGTGGCAGTGAGCTAATAACTGAGCACCACACAGGAAGCTGTAAGGGCCATTAGGTTACAATAGTAGGGCCAACTGAGGTGAGGAGGAACACAGGTGTCGACTGTGGCGCGGCTCAGCACTGTTTACAATAGGAAGGTGTGGGGCGTGGGGGCTGCACTCACTGCCACCAACAGTAACCAACCGGTCCGGTAGTGAGGCTCCTCGGACTGGAGTGGTGATGGCACTTGGAGCCCCACACACCCCACACTAACCACAGATATGGGAGGTAGAGGGAGGAGAGGTCGCAGTGAAGCCGTCGGTGAGACCACGGAGAGGATAGTACATGGACCAGCGTGCAGCATGCAGCCACGAGGCGACCACAACAAGCGCAGGCATCGGCAAGCACCAGAACAGCAGCAAAATCAGTGACAGGCAAGAAAAGTGGCAGCAGAGGGTGGGATCACCCTGGGGGCTTAGTGTGAAGCCTCTAGGGGTCCATCATGCTGAGAGGGAGAGAAGGAAGAAAAGAGGACACCTACCTAGAGCGCCGAGCCACACTACCAGCCATCACGTCAGCAACACCTTCATTGTAATGTGGTTGCATATATTTGAATTTGGTGAGAAAATTGATGAGGTATTGCTGCAGTGATGGTTGGTAGCCTGGTGACCTGGTGACCTGGTGTGGCGAGTGGGGTGAGGTCAGGGGTGAGGGGTCAGCCAGGCGGGGTGGACGCGGCCCTACACCAGACAAGGCGGTATAGCAGTTGTCCCAGCCCGCGGGAACTAACTTGTGCTCACCAGGTCACTCAAGGTGACCAGGGCACTTATGGCAACCAGGTCACTGCTGGAGACTAGGTCCCTGGCAGTGACCTGGCCGCTTATGGTGACCAGGTCAGTATCGAACCCTGAGAGGCACCAGCTAGTGGGTCAACAACTACGGTACAGACGGTGCAGTCCGGCTCACTCCAACCGGGGCTATCACGCTCTCTCACCACTACCAGGCTACTCTCTCACCGCTACCAGGCTACTCACTCACACGCAGCTACCAGGCTACTCACTCACAACTAGCAAGCTAATCACTCACTCAGCTAGTGAGCTACCACTCAGTGATTATGGAACAGCTGAGTGTCCCAGCTGCCCAACATTTTCACCTACTGACAGTTACAACAGTTAAAGAAAAGCTTCTCAAGTTTATATGAAGAAGACGTGTTAAGTTGCGCCCTCGGGCTGGGAGCCAGGCGGGCTGGACACTGTTGTGAAGAGTTTGTAAATGGTAACACACTGTGAGAGGGACCGATTGGCAAATGGGCTAACTAGTCCTTAAATGGGCAAGGCAATGAACAGCATCAGTTCTCACAGTGTTATCATTTACTAAACTCACTTCATTTGTTGACCGAGACGACTGTCACCCAGTGCTGAGTTTGGCTACCTTTATGAATACATAATTATGACATTTATTTTGAGCTTCAGTAAGAAACAAGCAGATGTTTATGAGGTACATACCAAGACAAAGAGGATATGACCTTGGAGCACTTGGGCGCAGCGTGGCGGGTGTGTGTGCAGAACACGAGCATCTACCGGAGGCTGCTCTCCAACACCACCGCCACACCTGCTACACACTTATCACGGTACATAAGACCAAGAGTATGAAGGGAGAGCTCTTACAATGATAGACGAGTGAAGTTAAGGCTATGTTGTTTGTGTACAGGTGGTGTACTGGTGGCGATGGCAGGAAGGAGAACAGCCTGCTGATCGTGTTCCCGGTAGACAGGAGGACGGACAAGTAAGTACCCACATCGACAGCGGGGACACACAAGAGGGTCGTGTTCAGAGACTGCCCAACACGCATACTCACACACACGCACACACACCCTGCACACTCGCACACCCGGATGCACACCAGAGGCAGAGAGGAGAGGCGGCTTCTCCCCTCTAGACAGAATATAAAGAATTCAGTCCTCTTTATTGTACAGTCCTTATGCCACTTACTGCCAGGGTGCGTGTGTGTGTGTGTATGTATGTGTGTTGGTAACAAATCACCGAACACATTAGGACGATCAGCTGCACTAGAAAAGGATCAATATTCATACAAGGAGCACTTTAATATTTATCAGTGGTGAGAAACGAGTATGTGTGGCTCTTGTGAATGAGAAAATATGAAATGTAATGAGGATGAGGAGCTTTTTTTTTTTTTTTTTTTTTTTTTTTTTTTTTTTTTTTTTAATCTCGCCGCGACCAAAAAACAACAACAAAAATATGAAGCTGATTTGACCTGCGACTCCTCTAATGCAGGAAGAGCGAGGAGTGAGTAGTGAGTGGGAGACATCTAGGAACACAAGTTTACCGTCAGTGCGTGAAGCTACTAGACTCACAGCTGGCAAAGTCTACACAGGAGAGGAGTTACCAGTAAGCAACGTGGGTTTACAGTCGGACACACAGGTTAAAGGGACAAGGAAGACGGGGCGGGAGGAAGGGCAGGGACTGACACGGAGGGATCGGTGGTTTGGGGTGGAACCGGGGCAGGAGCGTTCAGTCCGTCTTCAGCAGGTAGATGGGAAAGTCGTTTAGCAGGTTTCTTAGTTGCGTACGTCATTGTGTGTCCTCTGTGCGTTATTTATAAGTCATGCTGAGAGTTAGCAGGTCAGTCACTGTGTGCCATCTTTTGATAATGGATTATAGCAAAGCATCATCCACCTGTCATTTTTTAAGCAATTTTTGAAAGGGTCTCAGACCCATATTCCTAGACAAACTCCACTATTGTTAGCAATAATTATTATAATTTGGCCATCTTCCTAGCCAGTCATTATGATATGCTAGTTGTTTTAATTGCAATAAGATGTACTGGCATATTATTACAGTACCCTCAATGCAATGACAATAATTAGTGTATCATACTGATTGGCTGGGAATATGGAAAAACTATAGTAATTATCAACGACAATAATGGGATTTGTGTATGAGTACGGGCCTTAGTGTCAATAGTCAGCTAGTCACTCCTCAGCATTTGTGTTGTGGTACATTTGTCAGCAATCAGTCATCAGGGACAGAGGCAAGAGAAGGAGTTCTGGTCAGTCTGAAAGAAACCGATCCTGCAATTCCATGGACGCAGCTGAAAGCAACACATGTTTGGTGCTGTGAGATGCCGGGAGCCAGAACAATTAGTTTATGTGGAGCCGGAGCATCACAACCTAGCTCAAAACCTTCCCTGGCTCCCATTGGCTCTTTGTTACTACTCACATGGATCAATTGTATTAAGTTCTCTGTTGAGGGAAGTGGTTAGGACATATTTAAATCTGCATTGAAGCATTCTTAAAGTAGCTACTCCTATTTGGTGCCTGAATCTTTATTTGAACCATGGTAGCTCTTAGGAAAATAATGAAGAAGTAAATCTACAAAGTAAGGGTTACAAATCAACTGGAAAATATCAAGAAATAATGGAATCTGCTATTATCAAGAAATAATCTCTTAGCAGAGGAAATACAATGTTTAAATTACAAAATTAGATACAGTAAAATTAACATATCGATAGGAACCTCAGAACTCAGTCAAATAATGATCATGTCCTACCAAATATGTTTATTAATAGAAATGTTGCACTGTTTAACTCCCTTCTTCATATGCAATAGTTGCCCAAATAGTTAAATATCACCTTTGTTTTTGTTTTTTTTCCATGTCATTCCTATTTAAGGTTTGTTATCATTAGTAGTTACATAATTTATTGTAACTCCTTCCCCAAGTCATTGAAAAGAACCAATAATTATATATCACGTTTGTTTTGTTTCTATTCCATTCCATTCCTCTTTAAGGCTTGATACAGTTTTTCCATCTTCCTAGTCAGTTATTATGATATGATAGTTGTAATAATTGTAAGAAGATCTACTGGCACATTTATTACAGTACTCTCAATGGAATTACAGTAATTAGCGTATTGATTGCCTAGGAATATGGATACACAATTGTAATTATCATGAACAGTAATGGGCCTCAGCAAATTAGAGTTTTTTTATACGTAACTTTAGAATTTATTTGGGTTTGTGGCACTCTCTTTGGCAATAGCCGTTTACTCGTTTTGATTTTCCGCCCTAGTTATCGTTTTTACTTCTCTTCTACTATATTTATACAAGTTGCTTACGACTTCATTGTTTGGGACATTTATGACAAGTTTGTGGATTTTATTTCATTTCCTTATTGCTTTGTCAATGTCTCTGCAGTGCCAAGGGGGCATACTTTATTTCATATTACGAGTTTTCTCTCATTGTCAATTCTAGATTCTTCAATATATTTTCTAGACACCATAATTTTGATTCCATCTATTAATCCAATACCAAGCCTACATCATGTAAATACTGTTTACAAACGTTTATCTGTATGTATTATGGTAGTTTTTAATTATATATGACTATAGACAATTACATATTCCATGTGTATGTTTCATATTTAATCATATTCCACTATGAAGTACAAAGTGAGTGATATTTAATATTTAGGCAAATTCATAATGCAGTTGTTGGGATCAGAGTGTTCTTCGCATCTTCTAAATTATTAGACTGTGTAGGCCTACATGAATTGTTTGACGATAAAAATAACTTTGTAATACATACAAAGACTCAGAACACTAGTCAAAATAAAGAAAGCAAGAAGAAGATACAGGAAAGAGATAATCAAGATTGACAAAATACGAAAGCAGCACTAGAAGGTATAAAAGTGGGACAAAATGTAAGAATAACACAAATTAATTTCCCCAGACAGGCCCCTTAAAAAAGAATATCAATACTAAAGGCACCAACCCCCAACCCGTCCCAGTCCCCACTTGTTAACAATCACTACCCCATTTGACCTTTGACCTACTAACTACCACTTGACCTCACCTGTCCTCCATCACCCTCCACCGAAACCAGCTCACGCCATTCCTCGATAGTCTGGGCAAGGTCGACTTGGCACAGCGGGATCTTCACTTCGCCGATCTGGTCGTGTTTGGAGAATCGATCGAAGTCGTAGATGCCGAACACGAGGGTCTTTGACATAATATCGGCATAGGGGACCTGCTGGTAGAAAGCGCAAGCAGTGCGAAGGTTAGACGAGTTGACGTAATTTGGAAATGGAAGGTATTTCAAGGAAAAAGCTAATAACCCAGTGAGAATATGGAAGAGGCTATCCACAGAGCAGTTTAAGAGAGTAATTACAAATAGTATACAGGACTAGAGGAAAGGGAGGTATTGAAGAAAAACTTTGTGAAGATTTTGGAGGGAATCAAATTTGTGGTTAGAATTCCTAACTTAGAAGAAACTAGAGAATGGTTACCTAACTGAAAGGCTCCATAGAAGAAAAAGAGAGCAATTAGATGTTGCTAGAAAAGCTAGGAGAAATATTATTCCAATTAACTAAAGTGTGGATGAGATTTTTTTGAAAGAAATGCACTAATTAAAGGATGCAATTGTTGTATGAAATTATCATACCAAAAAATCGAATAATTGCCAGTAGAAACGGTATGCAGAAAGTAACTATTAAATATAAAAATTGTAAGACACTGAATCCAGTTAGTTAATTAACATGACATGACTGCATGGTCCAAACAAATCGCAAAATTATTAAGACAAATGATTGAATAAACCAAATAACAATGCATTGATAATAGAGTCAATTTGTTATGAGGTATTATGATAGTAAACACCAGAAAGATATAGAAACAAGGAATGCAGAACAATTGAGAATCATTGAAAAAGGGAATAACACGAGATAGAAGTTAATAATGAAGTAAGAGAAGAAATAAGAGAGAGGAGGAGGAAATGCAGAACAGATAACATTTCAAGTGGTGAAGTATACAATATCTCGGTCAATATAAGCAGGGAAGAGAACAGATAAGGACAATGTAATATACAACAATGGCCATCGAATATTTGATAACCGAGGTGCCAGAGAAGCAGACAAGGGCCCTTAAACATTAGAAAATGCAGCTGTGGCCACATTTTTATATTAATGAAGAAATACACATGTGGCACTGTTAAAATTTGAACGCATAATTGTAGTAAAAATTGTACACATAATTGGTTCTTCAGTTTATCTATTCATAATGTAACACATAAACGATTCAAACGCTTATTAAGTTTATCTTTCTTGCTACAATTAATCGTTAATTTTCACAGTGTAGTTTTAACCACTTGAAGGGTCTAGCTTTCTCCATCCCTCATTGAAAGTGACTCTGGGAAGAAGAGGGGGGATGGTTCACTTTTTGGTCGATTTGTTAATTTATTAAATATTTTTCTAGTTTCCTCCCTTGACCTCCATCAAACTTAAAAGACCATCCATTAGATCCCTCTTAAAGAATAACTTGTACATTTTCCGGTAGAAAAATGTCCCGCCCGAAGGCCGATTCTTCCAAAATTACAGGCTCACTATCGTTCGCCAGGAATATAATTGACACCTAAATAGCACGAAAGGTCTTAATATTGACAAGGAAATGGGGCGGAAGGACTTAAAATTGACTAACTAATGGAGCAAGCATCTTAAAATCTGAAAACTAATGGGGCTAAACATGAGGGAGAAGGGGATCTAAAAAACCGGCCCATCTACCCTTAAATAATTTGAATTCACTAGACTTATCAAATTAATACATTTTCATATTCTAACTATTGTTTGATATTGTTAATCATCATGGGAAAAGTCTTTAGGAATCAGTGAGATAAAGTTATGCAGAATTGTTCCCTTTAAACTGGAATAGCTCTTCATAACATATTATGTAAGTACTTAGAATACAAATAATGTAAAGTTGTTTGTCCATCATTAATGGGAAAAAATACTATATGAGAGGGTCATTTCCTATAATAAAATACTATATGAGAGGGTCATTTCCTATAATAAAATACTATATGAGAGGGTCATTTCCTATAATAAAATACTATATGAGAGGGTCATTTCCTATAATAAAATACTATATGAGAGGGTCATTTCCTATAATAAAATACTATATGAGAGGGTCATTTCCTATAATAAAATACTATATGAGAGGGTCATTTCCTATAATAAAATACTATATGAGAGGGTCATTTCCTATAATAAAATACTATATGAGAGGGTCATTTCCTATAATAAAATACTATATGAGAGGGTCATTTCCTATAATAAAATACTATATGAGAGGGTCATTTCCTATAATAAAATACTATATGAGAGGGTCATTTCCTATAATAAAATACTATATGAGAGGGTCATTTCCTATAATAAAATACTATATGAGAGGGTCATTTCCTATAATAAAATACTATATGAGAGGGTCATTTCCTATAATAAAATACTATATGAGAGGGTCATTTCCTATAATAAAATACTATATGAGAGGGTCATTTCCTATAATAAAAAATGCAGTCATTTTGGCTGATGTATTATAGAAAGAAGTGACCCAAAAATAATAGTAGATTCAACTTGACTTCAACAAACATATTATATCAGATAATCGAACATGGGTCTCGCGAACGCACAGTTTCTGATCTTCGGACACAAAGAAAATCATGGTTACCAGGCATTAGTCAATCAAATGCACAGGTACACTGCAAATATAGGTTATCAGGTGTAACAAACTTGAAGCTCATTAAAGTTTTATGATTACGGTGCATGTCTAAAGATCAAGGTGTGTGTACTAATTAGACATATAGACTGATTGTTACACATTAAAATATATCAGTTTTGAAACGGTTGAACATTTAGTTTTGACAGCGAGGTAATATTTCACTTCTAGTAGACCAGGACATAAGATTTTTTTTCTCCAATTATTGCAGCATAATATTACTTGTCAATGTTAGACACTAATTCAGGTTTTAGTGCTTTCATGCATAATTCTTGTTGACAAAGTAATTATCAAAATGGTGACTGGTCTTTTCACCTAATAATAAGTTTGCCCACAAGTCATTTCACTCACATTAGCATTGCTTTGCTCTCATTTTGAAATACAGTAGGTTAGATTAGCTTTGATTTACTGTATATTAAGGGTAGTTCTAGTAGGCATGGGTGATTTAATTTTGTATTTGGTTTTAGGTTTCAAGTTATGGATAAATTGACTCTGTGAATGAGAAATGTGAGCAAACCGTCTGTAAACAATATATAAACTGTTTCATGGATTATTGTAGGGGTCCGTACAACTGAAACTGCCCGAATACAGGCCATAGCGGAAACGGACGAGAGAGAGGAGGACACGGACCGATAAATGTAGACAAATGTAAATAAATGGAGATAAATGCAAGCAAGACGATAATAAATGAGGGATAGAGGAAGAAGAGAGGAACCACTCGTGCTTGTGATCCCTCTTATCATTCTCAAGTCCAAGAGATCAAGCCTGGAAATACTTACGCTTTTAAATAATAACATGGAACATTATTTCATTGTTTAATCGTACTTACGGTTTTAAAATACTAATAAATAGTAATAAATATCATTGTTGCGTAACTTTGCATATTTCGATTATTAAAATATATATTCAGCTGCCTCTCTTCCAAAAGGTATTAGAAAAATATATATTCTGAGAGATTATGCAGCTGCTAAAATTTTATGAAAACATTTTGTTGTCCCTAAGCAAAATTGTAATACCATTTTCTTCGTGCACAAATGTAAAAAACTTGACTGAAAACAAAATGTATATTCGTGCGGATAAAAAACACATGCATCTCAATTTCCGTGTTTTCACAAGTGATGCCGATGATTTGTTCTCCGTATTACCTAAAACACAAGTCAATGCCGTCAAGCCTGAATGTCAAGAACTCCAAATGCACTTAGCTCCAATTTAAGATACAAATCATTTTCGGTGTGAAGAACTAAACTAATCCTTGTCCCCTTCCATGAGACAGGAGCGTACACAAATTATGGATCGTAGTTTTACTTGCATCACACTGCAGTGCTGCATTCAAGTAATCTGCTCAATAATACTAAAGAATGCCAAGAAATAATGTTTTACTTTAAGCCACATATATCTTATTTACTATTTATTAATCTTAAATTTTAGGTTAATGTCTGCATATTTTAACTACTGTTTCAATAAACTTCTTACGCTTTTGTCAGAGAATCGGAGCTCTGACCTACAGGCCTCTCAAACTACCAGTCTAGCATAATGCTCTGTAAGTCTGTCTACGTGTCTACCGAGTCCAGATAATCAGTGTTTACTAGTTTAACTATGTGTACGATACAACTATATCACCTACGATTCTTTCGCCCACAAGTCACTTTGACCACGAGTTTACTCCCGAATTGTTCCAACCACACTCTTAAGTAGGTTAGGGTGAGTTGGGTTTAGGCTAGGCTGTGTTAGAATAAATTAGGTTAGTGTTAGGTTGAGATTAGAGTAGGTTATGTTAGGATAGGATTGGTTAGCTCAGGATAGGATAAGTTAGATTAAGATTGGATAGGTTAAATTTAGGCTAAGTTGGGTGTAAACAAATCAACTCGGAATATGGGCAAACATTTCTATAGCCAAAGTCACTTATGTGTAATGCGATCATATAATGTGTACAATGCAACTAAACTTGTACTGTGTTGACGTACGGTACTGACATTACCTGTTCATTTGTTAAGTTATCCCTTTAAGGATATGAGGACGTATTTCTTTACTATTTTATGGATATTATTAGACGATATTAATTGGATTATGAAGAGGACATGGAAGTCAGAGAGTTAAGTGAGATAGGCTTTACCCTCTTAATTTCTACAGCATCCTCTCTGATCTGTATAAAATCGACTAATGATAGCCAGAATAAACTGTCGACACGCGTCATAATCCTCAAGGGGTTCATTCGTACTACTAACGATATGGGCTACCAATTATTTGTAAGTAATGTAATAATCTACTTTTCTGATGTAGAATGTATATACTGTCTACCACGTCAAACTATTGTGAGTCTACTCGTCCAGTGATTAGTCTAAGTTGGATTGTCTATCAGAAAATAAGAGGAAGTGCTTTGGGGGAGAGAAGCCTCTAAGTTAACCCACACCTTACATCAATTCCATTCGACTCGTATGCACATTCATAAACATACAGACTAATTATCTTAATACACATTAAAACATCCACTACATCATATTGCTATAGAGCACTAGTACATCTATTCAAATACACATATACATGTATACAATATACATACTCTTACTGAATCCTTAGCAATTACTTTCAAAATTACATGAACAGACTCAAAAACTCTCAAATTCTTAATTCACTTATGCGCAACGATTCAAACCCTTACAAATGCTTAGACAAACTCAGTACATCAGTTATCACACTTGTTTAGGTGGCACAACTACTTCAATATTAACCCCCTTGAGCATTGGCGACACATTGGCTTATTGATGAAGTTCTAGTTTACACTGGTGGCGACGCATCTAGAAAATCACGAAAATCAATATATTTGGCGATATTGTTTAAAGGAAAAGAGTCCTAATTTAAGTGTGATGACAGTGAATTTACAGTCTCCCCAACACATAACTAAGATCTCTCTGTGACCTTGCCCAAGAATGGGTAGTCAGAAAACATATATCAGGAGACTTTGCTCAATGCTTTTATTGCAGATATTTGTCAATATCTCCGCATCCATAAGTCCTATTAATTTGGGATTTGATTACTTAGAATCAGTATGAAAAGCCGAATAGGCATACACTATGAATTTAGTAATCATACAAGAATTATTTTGAACTAGATTTCAAAATATGAACTCTGCATTATTATATCCTGTCTTGGTGATATGACTCAAAATATAGATCATTCATAATATCAGTATGTGGTGTGGTAGCTCAGTGGTATAGAGCTCCACGCGCTGTGTCGGCCGCTGACCAGTGTTGTGGGTTCGAGCCCTGGCTGCAGCACCATCCTGTGCTATATAGCCTTTGTTGCTTAGTGCAGTAGAATTAATTCCAGTTTGGTGTTTCTCTCCTCTCCCCTAGGTGAAGTGGATTCGTAAGGTTATTCATAATCTCAGTAGACAGATTTTCGTGAGGCATATAATACAGAATTGTAGAGAATTTGGATAGGCTAGTGATAAATATTTTATACCAATAAAACTAAGGACAATTATAAAAGTACAACTGAAATACTGTACCGGTACTTTAACACGCACATTTACTCGTACTCAAATTAAAACACACTGAGGCCTATGCAATAGTACACACACATTCTTCCAAAGCATCCATACAAACATGTTCTCCTACAACACTCCAATTACCTCCAACTAAAACTCCGACACATTTTGGTCGTTGCAGGAAACTTACATGTAGAAAAAGTAAAAGATATAAAGGCAAGAAGATATATATAGATAAAATATATATCTGTCCATGCTAGTTTCCCCTTAGTGCTATAGTGAAAGTGGTATATAGTTGGGAAATAGTTGAATATAGCTAGCAGCAGCAGCAGTCCGAACAAGTATACTCCGTTTAGCCCAAGCCGGAGTCAGACCAGCTCTTTTTTCCAGCAGGTTTTAATCGGCAACATTTTGGGTTCTTTCTCCTTTGATATTTGAAGCTAAAGTAATGATATATATACAAGAGATAGCATTGATTTGCAACTTATTTTTAGGAGCCATCAGTTCAGAAATGCTGATTAAAATTGCCGGAAAAATGATATGTGTGACTTCGGCTTTATCCTGGTGTATAAGTACTATGACCCCATAGTGATTGCTTAGATAGGATAATAAAAAAATAAATAAAGTACAATGCATCATGAAACATGCTACTGATAATGATTTCTTGGTATGGTAGTTTCCAATAGCCAATTATGATAACCTTCTTCTGGTACCAAGTCAAGATAGAGTAGTGTCCCATTTCGCCACTAGAATTCATAGAAACAGGGAGTCATAGGAGTTGCTCGCCAGGTTAGCAGGGAAATCAGAGTATGGTAAACTAGCTTAGGCATGCAAGCTGCTGTAGTATTGCTTCCCGCACTCTGCTGCAAGTTACCTGTCGTTGGCGTGAAAGTGAGAAAGAAAGAGAGAAGAGATATAAGATGGCGTCTGGTAGTTAGCAAAGACACTCGGTTAGTCTTACTTCACATTCGGGATCTTTTAGTTGTTGTTTGTTTATGCCAGAACTAAAAATGTGATACTTAAGTCAAATTGAGTCAGACGTTAAATAACAAATATTCAGATTGTTTTTTGTTTTTCCTGAATTAAAGTCTCGAGGTTTTGTTTAGCAAAATTGTATTTTGTAGTGTCAATAATTAGGTATGTTTACATTCCATTTGCCATTTGGATATTTTGGTATTGTCTTTATCAAACAATTAGAGGCTCAATACACAGAAACTGGATCAGAATTTTGTATCTTATTTTATTCGCCTGATATGCAGCCTCGAGACTTGTTATAAGATTATATTTGTAATGTTAATCTTTTTGTATTATAGTAATCTTGATTATGCAAAGATTACTATTGACACTGATTATTGCATGTAATTGTCATGTACTTTAATAACAAATAATATTGTAATTTTATGTACAGTCAATTTCATCCATATATTCAATCGCTTTGATTATCTCTGCATAATGAAAAATGCAAGGGGTTCGGGAATTTTCAGTGATGTTAAGTTTAGTTCCATAATTACTGGGCTGGTCAATTATCATCAGCAAAGTTAAAAGATTACATTTTATAATGATTGGAGTTTTCATTTATAATGGAATGCTGTAGTAGTGTTACCTATATATTTATCCAACTTAAACATTTACATATTTAGGTTTACATTAAAAGAATTCAAAGAAGAATTTACTGGGATATCAAAGTATCTTACTGCTGTTTCGATCATTTTGGTTCAAACTCACAAATTTGATTTACCGGTATGATAGAACCAATCAATTATTGCAACATAACATTTTAACTACAGTAATAGTGAAATTGATGTAACTGGAACCAACATGATCCTGGGAATATAAGTATTATTAATAATTTGACAGAGAGTGGTAGGTTACTGTATAATTTAGGATATATAGAGTGCAATATTTAAACAGCAGTAAGCAATGGTAACCCCTAGCAGATACGATGACGTATTTCTTTCCTGCTTTCTGGCCTTTATTAGACGATTATATTCAGATTAAGAAGGGGATATGGGAGTCAGAGGGCTAATTGAGGTAGACTTTCCCCATATAATTCCTAAATTGTATAAAATCGTCTAGTGATAGCCAGAATATACTGTCAAAATGCGTCATAATCTTCTGAAGGTTAAACTTGGGAAAGATGAGGAGGAAAGGGAATTGAATCTAAGAAATACTGTTATCATTTCCCTCTGAACAACCAAAGAAGATATACATATTATAGATCAATAGTAAACCACACATTATGCATCAGTAGCTGAAGAAAGGGTAAAACGGTTATACATATCACCTCTACTGTAGTCGAGTCTGTTTGTCTGTCCACACACACGGAGTCTAAAGAATCTATACGGTTGAACGGTCGATACTCTGTCGATTATAATCTTCATTTCCATTGATTCATTACTCCAATTTAGTTCACGTGGAAAGTTTCTTGATTAAGAGGTTTTTAGTTTGTTCCCTATACCTTTATCAATATTTTTTTAAATGACCCCCAAAACACCTTTTGAGATAAATTTGTACATTTTCAGTAGAAAACTATCCCGACCAAAGGCCGGTTCAACCTATATTACAAGCTCGCTTGCTCTTGCTAGGAAAAAATCGACACCTGAATGGCATGAAAATTCTAAATATTGACAAAGAAATGGAGCGAGAGGTCTTAAAATAGACAAACTAATGGGGCGTACGTCTTGAAATCTCAAAACTAATAGAGCCTAAACATGAGGGACAAGGGGCCCAGAAGATGCAAATACCTCTCCATAAACTCGTATAGGTTATATATTTTTCTTTAGATCAATGCACATGGAAAATATCACTTTGAATAATAGTTAAGTTTGTACGATTATTTGTTATATGACTTTATCAGAAAACGGAAGCAAAACATAAATTAAAGCGACCGATTTTAGAGGGACGACTAAGCTACTACACAACAGCCAACATTAGCACTTCCAGACCGATGGCAAATTTTCATTATTTTATTCTAGCACACATCAAACAGTATTATTTGAATTAGTAACAACCTCTTTTAGCCAATGATTACGACACAGCCTTACAAAGGTTACAGTGATCTGAGTGTAGCCTCAATGATAGCATAGTTGAAGTCACCATACCAAAGAGGCTATTTATGACCATTGGCCTTAGTCAGGTCAAACTACAATTTACATATATATATTCTGGCTTCCTCTACATAAGTTTGCGCAACTTTAGAAGAACCTCATGATGTAAAATATTTCATATTTATGTGTTGGAGTGTTTGCACTCCATATGTGTGTGTTGGAGTGTTTGCACTCCAAATTTAACTTGTCTATTAAATAATGCTTTGATTGTAACAAAGTGGGTACCGTACATATTATAAGTGTAAACAATGGTTTGGTAAAATAATTGAACAAAAGCCAGTTTTCACTCTGAACGTAAAGAAGATGTTTTCAACAATTCCTAGACTTTGTTCAAATTGTTACTGTAGTTAATTCATTATAAGTAGGCCACAAATCATGACTCCTAACTTCTGTAACTCAAAAAGGGCTAGAGCAAATGAGCTGTAAATTTCCACAATTATTCTGTGGCTGACTCTTCCATAATGGTAGAAATACTAGCTCGAGCACTGAAGTCCTTTTTAAGTTATGAGAGGTTGGAGACGATATTTTTGGCCTACCTAGAATGAACCAGGTATAGTGTGGGTCATTCCTAACCCAAATAATAATAATAATAATGTGTTGTTAGTTAGAATATAATGGTGAAGTTGCCATCGGACTGAGAGGTATGGTGATAACAGGAGAGGCTGGATTAGTCAGGTAAGCGACAGAGTTCACCACATCGAGAGGAGACACTGAGTGAAAGCGGAAAAGACAGACAGACACACACAGACATGGCAGTCGACAACGCTAGACACCCAATGATAAGTAGTTCATGGATAACTTTTACATTTTGCGTTTTACAATAGTTAGCATTAACTTAGGTATTAACCTATTTAATCATATAATGGCATTATCATTTTATACTAGGTAACTTCAGATTATGTTTAGGTTAACAATAAATATTAATCCATTAAATAAGATAAAGGTAATGTTATTATAGTCTAGGTGAATTCAGATTATATGTTTCAATCTAGGAAGGAAATTGCAAGTGAATCGGTAATGGAGACAGCTTAATCTTTTGATTAAAATCGTTTATTCCTAATCTAAATACATTATTCTTGGTGGATGTAATTCACGAATATTTGATACAGATTTATATATTCTAAGTACAGTATATTACTATATTCTATTATGGGCATATTGTTTACTCTATTTCCAAACAATATTATTTATTTCATTGGAATAATTAGACAGTGTGGTTGACTAAAAATAGCATATGAAGCATGAATATTAATTGAAAATATATTTTTTTCTATGATAGTGGTGCCTTAGCATTATAAGAACTTTGACGTATTTCTCAACCAATTTATGATGTAGTAACATGAGTACAACGAAAGTAGTTAAGTCATGAATTTACATCTCAAGTTATGAATAAATGATATATCCCTTTCATTATTTAATATTGCCATTACTATAACGCCACATTGGAGAGTTAGCCATGGTTTCTTTATCATAGGGCATCTTCACAACACCTAAACAATTCCCAATGCTACACAACTCACTTGCTACACAACTCACTTTCTCGCTTGTTTCTCACATTTTACTTGTAAATATCGTTTAGTTTCCAACCGTGTATAAAGTAGAAACAATATTTAAATATACTCCATGTTTATACGAATGACTTTAAAACTAATTACTGCTTGGAAAATACATATGCAAGGTGTATCAGTATGGCAGTGTATTTCTGATTCAATCATTTCTTTGGTGGATTAGCGAGAAATTGAGGTGCTTCAGATTTGGGGGAAGGTTTGATAGGATATTAAGACGGATCAGATTAAGGGGACATAGGTCAAAGGTCATCATAAAGGGTGGGGTAAGAGATTAATAGAGGTCAAATTAAGTGGAGCTTAGGTCAAAGGTCATCATATTAGGTAGGGATAAAGATTAAGGCAGGTCAAAAGAAAGGTCAAAGGTATTAATGCTGTTAGGAGAGGTCATTAAACAGGGACACATAGTAAAGTACATCATAACGGGATTAAGACAGGTCAAAACATATGGGACACAGGTCAAAGGTCATAATATGGAGGTCAGGTAAAGGTGAACGAGGAAATTAACCTTGAATGTGAAGGCTTCGTTGAAGACCGGGTTTAGAGTCTTGCGATGCACCTTAGTCTCGAACTTCTTTTTCTTGTCAGGCAGCAAGTAGACCTGGGGAGAGACGGAGGCTTTAGTGGAAGCAGATCAAAATGGTCACAGTCCTAAATGGCCATAGAGCAAAATGAGCAGAATCCTAATCCAAATTGGCCAAAATCCTAAATGACCATAACCAAAATTACCACACTTCTAAGCGGCCACAGCTGAAACAACCACAGAACGAAATGGACCTCTTAAATGGCTCTATTTATCCATCAACTGATCAATTAAATTATCCTTGTGGAGGGTAGGTGGTACCGTCTTGTCAGCACATTCTCTCTCCTAATCTGTCCAATTGTCTAACTCAAAAGTGAATCGTTCTTAAGTGTTTCTTTTACTCAATGGAACTTTCTTCCTAAGTCCATCTTTCCCTTTTCCTACAACTCTTTCTCCTTCTAGCTTCATGTGTTCAAGCATTTTGACGCAAGCATGCTTTGAATTTGCTTATCTATCAATATACAACTATTGAAACAACATAAGTAGCTACAGGCAACTTTGCCTTTTGTCTACTTCATTCACATAATAGAATACAAATTCATTTTTTCTCCCATTCATAACTTTGCAGTTGCTGGTGCCATCGATGTCGAGAGCGTCCTAATCCCTTGTTCCATCCATAGCTCACTCCTAGCTCTCTGTCTATCCATCCACCCATCAATCCATTTATCAATCAAGCTATCAAGCCATCCATCAGCCTAAATCAACATATATACCCTCTAACCTTAATGTAGGGTTCGCTGATGACGCCCATGTCAAAGGCCGGCAACTCCTCTCAATGGATCACCATCACACTCAGGCTGCTCGAGTTCAAGACATACTCCACCTGTTACACTCTCTTTATGTCTCTCTCCCTGTCTATCTACCAATCAATCAGTCAATCAATCAATCAATCAATCAGTCAATCAGTCAAACCATTTATGCATCCTTCTAACCTTGACATAGGGGTCGCTGGTGCCGCCCATGTCAAGGGCCGGCAGTTCCTCGCACTGGATCACCGTCACACTCAGGCTGTTCGAGTTGAAGTCATACTCCAGCTGTGAAGGAAAAGATTTATTAACTTTTTATTTTGCACTAACTTACTATGTCTTTCCTAGTTCAATAAAACTGTCTTACTAGAATAGTATACTCAAATTCATCTTGGGCCTGATTGATTTTATCTTTAATATTGATATCAGTTAAGCTTATACTAAGTACACAGTACATCTATATAGCAATATACCTCTCGCTTAAATTCAATGTTTTATGATTAATTTAAGTCAGTGGCGAATATTTATTAAACAAAACAAATATTCCATAGACAACAGAAGTAATTTTAATATGCAAGATTGATGATTTGACAATGTGTTACTACTCGGTAACTAGCCCCTATGTCTGTCATCCACTACTTTATTTCTTCTAATATATTACAATGCTTGTTATCAATGCCCCTTGCCTTCATCCACAGGATTATCATGGATGGACCATTAGGTGTACAGTATGTCGATACCATATGTTCATTGAAGTTATGTGTGTTTGTCATATGTAATTGTTTTCAAAGGTTTTGCAGGTCAACCTTCATATGCTTCACGATAATTAAATCGTTATGGAAGTATTAGTATTTATTAGGTTATGACCATATCCCCGACGGTTATGCACCGACGGGTAATCTTCAAAAGTGTTATTACCACTTTCACCATATCTTGAAAAAATATGGACCAGGTATAACTTTGTGGAGCTATACGCACCTTAAAGTTGAGTCTCCCAAGCTTCTCCTCACTCTTCTTACTCTCCCCTTCCTCGGCCATGTCCTCAGCGTTCTCTGTCAGCTCCTCCATGTCAGCCTGGGGGAAATAATCAGTTCACGGAAGCCACAATGGAAAAAGAAAAGAATGAATACTGGGAAAGAATGCACACTTTGTAAGAATGTAAGAGGGTAAAATAGTAGAGGAATACATATGTGGTCTTCGATGTGATTATTGAACAAATAAAAAATAAAACAAATAAAAGAGGATTATACAGTATATGTGGTCTTCGATGTGATTATTGAAAAATTGACTAAGTAAAATAAAAGAGGAATATATATGTGGTCTTCGATGTGATGATTTGGGAATCGAATAGAAATTATCTTCGTTTACGTGTGGGACTTATTGTAATGTATTTCGTTGTGAGAAAGTACCGTGCTTGTAAACAAAATTATAATTATCATATTGAGTGAGATTATAAACAAACTTGATAGGGTATATATCTGAGCAAAACTTCATATAGTGTGTACATCCATGCTTAGTGTATTTATATATTGTTGATGCAAATAAGTGTTTATGTGTAAGTTTATGATTCCCCTTTTCACATCAGCAGAAAACACGCAAACAAGCAATTAAATAATAGATTAAACCACATATATTTTTTTTAAAGTAATATATAATATACCGGTATATATAAAAAAGTAAAGGGTTGCAACTAAATCCCCATACTAAAAATTGCAAATAAATAAATATAATGAGATAAAATAAAATAATAAGCACAAGCCAAGGAAGTAAATAGCAAATCAGCAAAAGGCATTATTCCCATTATCCCATAAGCACCAAATAAACTAAAATATATACTGTATATATAGAAAATATAAAAAATAATAATATCACACTTCTATATTTCAAAAACCCACTACCTGTGCTCCCAAGGGTGGATGGGTTTGTGAGGTGGATGGGCTCGAACCTGAGTGACTCTTTTTCTTCATTTTTAGGTAGGGTATCTGCAAGTTGGCGTGGACGTTTGTGTGTGAGTGAGTGTATATATAGATAGATACAATTTTCACCAGCCAGTTAGATATATAGATAAATGGCCAGAGACTTACATGCTTATAAAAGGAGAAGGGAGTTTATATAGATAGATACAATTGTCACCAGCCAGATAGATATAATTAGATAAATGCCCAGAGACTTGCAAATGTATAGCAATAAGAAGGGATAAATCGATATTGTGTGTCGCTTTGAAAATTGGTGTGGTGTTTTTGTGTATGTATTGCTTGGAACATAATTAGATAAATCAATGGTTAGGGAGATAAATATATGGATAAAGAAAGTGTATCGTTATGGGTGTAATAGATAGAAACACAGGTAGACAGATTGGTGGTTAGGGAGATAGATAAAGAAAGCGTATAGGATGAGTATAATAGATAGGAATATAGGTAGCTAGATCGAGTGTTTGAGAGATAGATAAATATAGTGTAGAATATGAGTGCAATAGATAGGAACGCAGTTAGACAGATCGATGGCTAGATAGATAGATATAGATAGTTAGATATATAGATAGATAGTTAGATAGATAGATATATAAATAGATAGATAGGGGAGAATACTCGAACCTATTTAACTCAATAAAATATTCATCAGAAAACTGTCTGGATGATTTCCGGTGAGTATGTCTATTTAGGGTAGGTAGATATAAAAAGATATGGAGATTGACAGATAGAGAGATGGACAGAGGAGAAAGAGAGACTGAAAGATATGGATGATTGTAGGAGAGAGAGAGAGAGAGGTGGAAGGGGTAGCAAAGAGAGGAGGAAGTGTGTTGTGGGCGTTTGATGGAGAGAGAGGTGTGTGTGTGAGTGTATGTGTATGTGTGGGAATAGATTACATGTATGCACACTTGAGAGTCAGCATGTGATTGTATATAATTAAATCTGCTTCGCCTTTTCTTGCATACGGTTTCATGAGCTTAATGATCGTAACTAAACATAAATAATAAATACCGGTATATAATTATTAAACATTATTTGACATGCATTATGGTAATTTATAAGCATATATTATTTCAAGTAATTAATCATCAGAATCAATGGAATAAAATAGAAAATAAAAATAATAATAGGAATAATGGGGATTGGGGCTGAGCATATAGATAGATATAATTAATCATCACACTATTTATTAACTAATATAATATATTCATTATAGGTAGGCCAAACATCTTGACCACTAACCTCTATAACTAAAAAAAGAGCTAATATTTCTACCATTTAAGAAGGGTCAGCCAGGGTATAGGTTTGGAATTATACAGCCCATTTGCTCTAGCCCTGTTTGAGTTACCTAAGTTAAAGGTCACGATTTGTGGCCTACGTATAATGAATGGACTATTTATTGTACCTTATTGTTGCGTTACATTATATTCTGTAAGTTTGGAGTTTGTTCCAGCTGTCTGTAAAGCCGGTATCACACGAGAGCTTTTTTAGTCAACATTCGATAATCAACATGTGTATGGCAACATTTCTGGAATATTTTGCACTGGTATCGGAAACTAGACTGATGGTAGATGAATTTAGGTAACCGAAATACTTAGAATGTTGACCTCATAAGCTGCCAGGCCAGTGTTGAGGATAAATGTTGAGGGAAAAAGCGCTCGTGTGATACCGGCTTAAACCTCAACTCCTTGCAGCTGATATACCTCTAGTAATAATGGGAAACTGCTCTGTCTCCCCTTCAGTTTATTGCCTAGTTTTCATAAAAAAAAAAATATATATATTTTTACTTTGCTCCCTAGACCTTATAAAAAAACGCCCCCAAGACCCGCCTTCTAAATATAGTTGTGCATTTTTCGGTAGAAAAGACTATTTTCAAGTGCAATTCAGTTCTTATTGGTGATAGTTTTAATGTTCCTATTCTTGATACAATTAATGTATTGTTTAAAAAAGTTACAATAATAGAATTAATTATAAAACAAATATAATAATAATATATAAAAAAAACAGTCTTTCTAATCGTCCTAAATTTGGAATCCTAACCATGCTATTTTGGTTTCCCCACCTTCTCCTTGTAGGCTGACCCGAGGAGCTGGACGCTCTTCATATCGCCGCCCTTGCCATCCTTCTTCTTGGTGCGACGTTTCCTGAAGCATCGTCTGATACAGCAAATACAGATGGCCAAGATCACTATCCCCACGCCTGGTAAGAAAAAGATGAATAGTTGTTTTAGATTAAGTTTGTTTAGGTTGGGTAAGGTTAGGTCAGGTTAGAGTAGGGAGTTGGCTAGTTTGTTTAGGTTGGGTAAGGTTAGGTCAGGTTAGAGTAGGGATTTGGATAGTTTGTTTAGGTTAGGTCAGGTTAGAGTAGGGAGTTGGATAGTTTGTTTAGGTTGGGTAAGGTTAGGTCAGGTTAGAGTAGGGAGTTGGATAGTTTGTTTAGGTTGGGTAAGGTTAGGTCAGGTTAGAGTAGGGAGTTGGATAGTTTGTTTAGGTTGGGTAAGGTTAGGTCAGGTTAGAGTAGGGAGTTGGATAGTTTGTTTAGGTTGGGTAAGGTTAGGTCAGGTTAGAGTAGGGAGTTGGATAGTTTGTTTAGGTTGGGTAAGGTTAGGTCAGGTTAGAGTAGGGAGTTGGATAGTTTGTTTAGGTTGGGTAAGGTTAGGTCAGGTTAGAGTAGGGAGTTGGATAGTTTGTTTAGGTTGGGTAAGGTTAGGTCAGGTTAGAGTAGGGAGTTGGATAGTTTGTTTCCTAAAGGGGGCCCACCTCGTTTTTTGTTTTTCCCTCTCTCTCTCTCTCTCTCTCTCTCTCTCTCTCTCTCTCTCTCTCTCTCTCTCTCTCTCTCTCTCTCTCTCTCTCTCTCTCTCTCCTCTCTATCTCTCTCTCTCTCTCTCTCTCTCTCTCTCTCTCTCTCTCTCTCTCTCTCTCTCTCTCTCTCTCTCTCTCTCTCTCTCTCTCTCTCTCTCTCTCTCTCTCTGGGTTGTATCCATTCGGCCCCATTCAGCCTACTGTTTTAAGACGTTTATCCCCATCCAGGTGTCGATTTTTTTCCTGGCGAGCAGTAGCAAGCCAGCATATTTAAACAAATCAAATTATGACAGCAAGTTAAATTTGTAAATTTTTCGAAAGAAAAATGTCTCCGGCGAAGCCGGCTTTCTTCATACAATGCTGGCTTGCTATCGCTCGCCAGGAAGAAATTGACACCTGGATAGGGATAAACTTCTTAAAACAGTAGGCTGAATGGGGCCGAATGGATACAAGCCAGAGAAAAGGAGAGAAAACAAAGCAGGTCACCCACCTTAAGATTTTTTTCTGATACAGCACATACAGATAACCAATATCACTATCCCCACACCAGGTAAGAAATTTTGAATAATTTTTGTAAATTTAGTTAGCTTATTCTTGATTGAGATCATAAGTTAGTGTATATTTTTAACACAAATACTGTACACGTGTTTTGTTTTTGTTTATAACCCTTCCCGTGGATTCACACTTGGACGCGTCACAACATCCAGCATGCATATCTTAGCCCTCTAACCACTACGCTACTATTATCTTTTAACCTGGTCGTAGCATTCTGGTTAGTAGGCTGGTTAGTAGGTGTATTTATTTATTGATGTGAGACGCACAAATTCAAAGCCATGGGTGGGGTCTTGTACAAATTATCCATCAGGTTTGTGGAATACATATAGATGTGTTAGACAAGGCTAGAACAAGTATAGCCCCGTTCACACACACGACTTTGTCAACACGACCTTAGCCATCCTTGGCCGACTTTACAGATTTTTGGGCCATGACTAAATGTGGGAGACTTTGCAGCAATCATGGTGTTTGGCGCCCATGCACCAAACGTTGCCTCGACCTTGCCCCTGCCGTCGGGCAGCCTTGGGCCACCACGAATGACCGCGAGATGACTTTGTACCCAACCTACCCCCGATACACACGTCTATTAAGTAACACCCCGTTCTTAACCTTAATCATCAATTACAAACCCCAATGCACTTGAATAAGCTAATGAAACCATATGGTCCTCCCGGGATTTGAACTTCACCACACCCAGAACATAAGCATATAAACCATTACACCACCAACACAGTTAAAGGTTGAATACACGATCACGATTAATATCCATTTTCGAATTTGGATATCAATCTAATCATGTACCGGTACTCGACCCAGCTGCATTATGGAAAGCGTAATGTTTTAGTGAGTGGAAAGAACACGTCTTCCGGCTGATCCATCAGCATCCCATGGGCATCCCTGGCTGGGAAACCACCCTATCCCGTGTTTGCAGGCCTCCTGCATGACATTCTTCAAGTAGGATTTCCCTTCTCCTTAATATATATAGGAAAAGGTTAAGATTCCTGTTCACGCCGTGGTGTAGTGGATTAAAAACTTGGACACTCATTCTGAATGTTGGAGGTTCGAGCCCGGCTGGAAGTATATAAACACATTGTGTATAATATATATATATATATATATATATATATATATATATATATATATATATATATATATATATATATATATATAGAGAGAGAGAGAGAGAGAGAGAGAGAGAGAGAGAGAAAGATATAGAGATGATGATAGATAGATAGATAGATAGATAGATAGATATACAAATAAATATACTGTATATTCATATTTAATTCTCGTTGTCTTGCTGAAGGAGTTAAACAAATAATATTGGCAACGTTTTGGTATGAGCAATTAGACCATATTAGAAATAGTGAAACAAATATTATAATAGATTTTTACATTCTTTCTATCACTATATTCAGATGGAAACTGTAAAATGAGCATGCAGGGTGAGAAGGGAGGCTTGTATCAGGGGGCCGATTTGCATATAATTGAAACAAATTAGTTAGTCTTTTATTTATCGTTACAACGTTTATTTTTGTTATTATCTATAATCGTTTTCTACACACAGTCGTTCACGTTTATTTTTTTGCTTTTATTTTTGTATCTAGCGTATATATCTTTGTATCTGTACATTTATCTACTTGTATCTACAAGTGTCTGTATCTCGCTGGCTAATTACCGTAACTATAGGTAGCGCCAACGAACTTGACAATAACCTTGACCCCTTAACTTCTCATAACTCAAAATGAATGAAAGCAATCGAGCTGACATTTCTATCATTTGGGAAGAGCCCACCAGGAAATAGGTGTGGAACTTTACAGCCAGTTTGCTGTAGGCCCTGTTGAGTTATGAGAAGTTAAGGGGTCAAGATTATTGTTAAGTTCGTTGGCGCTACCTATATATACCTTATCTGTGTTTGTTCGTCTGTCTCTATTTATATACTGTATACGTACCTATCTATCCACATTATCTATATCTATATACCTATATCTATGTATCTATCTATATTTATCTATCTATATATCTATCTATCTATCTATCCATCTATCCATCTTTCTCTCCTATCATCTATCTATCTTCATACCTATCTATCTATCTAGCTATCAGTCTATCTCCATCTATATTCTTTTGCGCTTCGTTTAAATCTTTTATATTTTTCTAGGTGTCACCAACAGACTCGCCAGCGTCTATGACTCTCTTGTTGTTGGTGTTGGTGTTGGTGTTGTTATTGTTGTTATTGTTGTTATTGTTGTTGATGGTTTTGTTGTTGTTGGTGGTGGTGGTGGTGTTATTGTTGTTGTTGTTGATGGTTTTGTTGGTGGTGGTGTTGTTATTGTTGTTGTTGATGGTTTTGTTGTTGTTGTTGTTGTTGGTGGTGGTGGTCGTGGTAATGACCGTGTTATTATTTGGGTCTTTTGTGTTGTTGTTTTTGTTGTTATTTTTTGTGTGTAGGTGGTGGTAGTGGCCATGGTTGTGTTATTGTGTTAGGCATTGCTTTTTGTTTTGTTCTTGCTGTTGTTCTTCTTGGTGTTGTTGTTGTTGTTGTTATTGGTGTTGTTGGTGTTCTAGTTATTGTGGTGGTCTTTGCTGTTGTTGTTGTTGTTGTTATTTCTCGCGGTATTGTTGTTGCTGCCACAGTCTTTTGTTTCTATTGTTATGTCGCCGCCCGTAGAATTGTGCTTTGATTGGGAGTGAGAGAGTGAGAGTGAGAGAGAGAGAGAGAGAGAGAGAGAGAGAGAGAGAGAGAGAGAGAGAGAGAGGGAGAGAGAGAGAGAAAGAGAGAGAGAGGACAAATAAAAAGAAAGATAAATAATTAAATTAGAGACAAATAAATAAATAAAGCAAGAGAGAGAGAGAGAGAGAGAGAGAGAGAGAGAGAGAGAGAGAGAAAGAGAAGAAAAAGAAAAAAGAAAAATAATTATAATTAAAGAAATAAATACGAAAATAAAGCAAGAGAGAGAGAGAGACTCCCCCCCCCCCCCTTCCTCCTCCATCATCACTAACAAGGCTCTAACAATAGCCATTCACCCCCAATATGAGCTTCCCCCCTTCCCCCCCCCATCCTATCCTACCCTCTACCTAGTCTGTTTAGCCATATAGTAACATTATAATAATAATAATAATAATAATAGGAATGATAATAATAATAATAATAGGAATGATAATAATAATAAAAATAGGAATGATAATACTAATAATATAAATAATAATAATAATAATAATAATATGAATATGAATATGAATCATAATGATAATAATAATGATAACAAAACATTATCATTATCAATATCAAGATCATCATAATGTTCATTATTAATATCATCATCGTCATTATCGTTAATATCATCAGCCTCATAATCAATATTATTATCATTATCATCATTAGTATTATATCATTATAATCATCATCGTCGTCATCATCATCATCATCATCATCATCATTAACTCGTTTAGTAACCTGTTATCATAAGTTATCTTAATTACTATGTCTTGCTATTAGTAGAACATTATATACAGCTTAGGAAGGCTGTCTAGCAATATTTCCCTCTTTATCACACACACACACATCTTTTCTAACACACATCTCTCTCTCTTTCCTTGGTGCCGCGACATCACTTATTTGGGCAACTGTACCAAGAGGGGTCAACCAAGTATTCCTTCGAAGATTATAAGGTAAATTTTGCATGGCTATACCGACATGCCACGTCCTCCTCCCTTAAGGGGGGTCACCGGCTTTTTTATCTTTCTCTGGTTTGTATCCATTCGGCCCCATTCAGCCAACTGTTTTAAGACGTTTATCCCAATCCAGGTGTCGATTTCTTCCTGGCGAGCGATAGCGAGCAAGCATTCTATGGAGAAATCCGGCTTCGCCGGAGAAATTTTTCTATCGAAAAATGTACAAATTTAGCTTGCTTTCAACACAAAAAATATATATATGCTGGCTCGATACCACTCGCCAGGAAAATATTGACACCTGGATGGGGGTAAACATCTTAAAACAGTAGGCTGAATGGGGCCGAATGGATACAAGCCAAAGAGAGAGGGAGAGAAAGAGAAAACAAAGCGAGGTGGGCCCCCTTAACTATCCTGCAGTGTCTAATTCCCTCCAATTCTCCATATATCCCCAACACGGTGGCTTCTTTAAGGGGCTACTACTCGCTTTTTCTGGACCCCCTTCTCCCTCATGATTAGCATATTAGTTTTTGAGGTTGTAAGACGTTCGTTCCGTTAGTTTGGCGATTTTGAGACCTTTCGCCTCATTTTTGTTGTGAATATTAAAACCTGCCATGCCCTTCAGGTGTCGATTTTTTCCTGGCGAGCGATAGCGAGCCTCTAATTTTAGAAGGAATCGGCCTTTGGCCGGGAAAATTTTCTACCGAAAAATGTACAAATTTATCTTGAAAGGGGGTCTTGGGGGTGTTTTTCTAAATTTGATGGGAGTCTAGTGAGGAAACTCAAAAATAAATAAAGAAAGAAATATATATAGTCCAAAAACCAAGCACTACCCCTTTAATCATTCACCGCCAGCCAATCTGGAAATAATGGGGTTCGTGGCTCCAATGACGGCACCACTGTCTCGGAGGGAACGTAAACAGAGACGTGGCAACAGCGCGGCCCCGTGATCAATATGGACCAATAGGAGGGCGCGGCGGACAGAACCAAGAGCCGTTTATAGGGAGATGGTTTATATTCTTTACAGTACAGCCATTTAATGGGATCTGGTTTATGTTCTTTACAGTACAGCCATTTATTGGGATCCGGTTTATATTCTTCACAGTACAAGTATTTATAGGGATCAGGTTTATATTCTTCACAGTACAGCCATTTATAGGGATCCGGTTTATATTTTTCACAGTATAACTATGTATAGGGATTAGGTTTATATTCTTCACAGTACAACCATTTATAGGGATCCGGTTTATATTCTTCACAGTACAGCCATTTATAGGGATCCGGTTTATATTCTTCACAGTACAGCCCTTTATAGGGATCGGGTTTATATTCTTTACAGTACAGCCATTTATAGGGATCTAGTTTATATTCTTTACAGTACAGGCCATATTGTTTACCCACCCTTGCCCTATCATCGTGTAGTTTAACTCTTTCAATCAGGTGACGTCTTGTGCTACCTTCCTCCAAACGATTTAATTCATCTTAGGAAGTTGAGCGTTAATTGGGATAATCCTAAGCTCCTCGATTCCTTTTGGTCCTTCCTGATCTGAGTAAATTCATCTGGCAGTGGTATCAATAAAGTAAATAAATCCTGGTCTGAATGAAGGGGTTAAGGTGGGATGGGTTTTTTTCTGGACCACCTTCTCCCACATTTTTAGTCCCATTAGTTTTCAGATTTTAAGACGTTCGGTCCTTTATTTTGGCGATTATAAGACCGCTCGCCCCCATTCCTTTGTCAATATTAAGACCTTGTGTGCTATTCAGTTGTCATTTTATTCCTGGCGAGCGATAGCGAGACTGTAATTTAGGAGAAATCGGCCTTCGGCTGGGACATTTTGCTACTGAATATTGTACAAATCTGTCTAGAATGGGAATCTTGGGGATGATTTTTTTTAATCTCGATGGAGGTGTAGGGAGGAAACTAAAAAAAAAAAATAATAATAATTAATAAGTAAATATATCGACCAACAACCAAACCTTCCCCCTTAAAGGCCTGTACCAGTTCCGACACCATACACCCATTTCTACCTCATTCATATACAAAGGTTATCGATGTACATTGATTTACGTAGGTTCACTCGGATGCCTGCCGTAGTCTCTAGCTCACTCACAAGTATTCGTGGACTTCACCTGTTTCCAATTACGGTAGTATATCTCTGGTTACGAATTTGTGAACATATTTTTCTGTACATGAACTACAAAACTACACATATTATTTATTGAAAATGGACTTCACATATTTATAATTTTGGAAGTATATCTCTGGTAATAAATTTATGAATATAATTTTCTGTAAAGCAACTACAAAACTATATATATACTATCTATTGAAAACTAACTTCTATCCAAAAAATCAATCCAAATAGGTATTATTGTATAAATAAAAATATAGAGGCTCCACTATTGTATCCGAGTGTACACCTGATCACACAGACCTTGTGATCCAAGCGTGGTGGTCAGAACTTAATAGCAGAGCCTGAATGAAGAAAAGTGGAAGAATTGGGTAGCTCGGCAGAAGGCTCTCTTTAACCCTTTCTGTACAGGTGACGTTTTTTTCATTTTATTCTAGCTATATTTAGAGGATTCTGTGCAGTTTAAGAAAGATCTGTAGTAGTGACAAGGGTTAAGTGAGATAGTTATAAGCCTGTTGATAGCTGGAGGTCAATTTAAAACTGAATATAATCGTCTAATAGTAGCCAGAATAAACTTAAAAGGACAGCACCGGTACAGTACATAAAGGGTCAACAGTTGTGTTGGTCATACTTGTAACCAAAATATATCCAGTTTTTGGCCAGGTGATAAAAATACGTATTTTTTGTATAGATTTTTCATATTATTGAATTACCCAAATGTATATAGTAGAAATATTAAGGGGGATGGACGTATTTATTTGCTTATTTATTTATATGTTTATTATTTTATTAGTTTCCTCCCTAGACCTCCATCAAGCTTAAAAAAAACATCCCGAAGACCCGTCTTCTAAATAAATTTTTAAATTTTTCGGTAGAAAAACTTTCCGGCCGAAGGCCAGGAAATGGGGCGAAAGATCTTAAAATCGCCAAAATAATGAGCTGAACGTCTTAAAATATGAAAACTAACGGAGCTAAACATAGGGGAGAAGAGGGACCAGAAAAACAAACCATCCCCCCTTAAATCAGCGAGCCTGTAATTAGTGGTTGAGTACGGATCCTATGCCAATTAGAGTTATACCATCCCTACACATCTATCAGCTACACTACTTGATACAATATGAGACGGTGAACATTGGTCGAGGGAAACACTGACACGGGATATGCTGCGTAAGGGAATGTTTCAAAATATTACATCAGTGTGTTAAAATGGTTCGATACGATTTGCACCACTTATCACTGCATGTTTCTTATAAGTTGATCTCTCTTTACATCTTATTAATATGGTTGTATCTTTAACTTTATATTTGAGCCTGGGGAAAAGACTACCCCAAACCAGTATAAATTTCATAAATGTAAATCTGAATCCCTTGCTGAGGTGTATATTTCTTCTAGCCTTAACCCTTACAGTACCGGTGCCGTCCTTTTAACTTTATTCTGGCTACTATTAGGTGATTTTCTTCAGTTTAAAAAGGGCCTCCAGCAAACAACAGGCTTCAAACTATCTCACTTAACCCTTTTTACTACCACAGATCCTTCTTAAACTGTACAAAATCGTCTGAATATAGCAAGAATAAATTTGTAAAAAGACGTCGCCGGTACAGAAAGGGATAATGCATGATATCAGCCATAACTCCATAATGCATGTGAGCTGTCGTGTTGCCGTTGCATGAATTGAACCGCTGGAAATACAGACGTAATATATGGAGGGAGGAATCTATTCACATACACACACGCGCTCTCTCTCTCTCTCTCTCTCTCTCTCTCTCTCTCTCTCTCTCTCTCTCTCTCTCTCTCTCTCTCACACACACATATACACATTCACATTGCTCACCCAATTACGTAACACATATGCATTCAACTAAACATTTGTGTAAATACTGGCTGAACCAATGTCATAGATAATCACACACACACACACACACACACACACACACCACAACACACAAGCCAACAAAACTCAACCACACACACACACACATACATACACAAGAAACCCCCAGTCTCACAAAATACAGCCACCACAAACAGTAAAAACCTATTAAAAAACTGTTGGTGAAGTCTCCTTATCGCCGACCGCAAGCCCTACCCCTAGCGCCTCCACTGTTTCATTATATTTTACGGTTTTCAATTATCTGAGGCGTGGGTGGCGCAAGACGTTCCACCCTCCCCTCCCCCCTCCCCTACCCCTCCCTCCCCTCACTTTCCTCCCCCTTCTCTTTTATGGGTAAAGTTTTGTTAAGGATTTTTTTTTGTTTATCGTCATTACTGGTTTTTCTTATTTTCTTGGGTTTTGTGTTCGTTTGTATCGAATAATAGGGTTTATATTAGTTTATGTGTTTTTATAATTGTGTATCAAATTGTTTTTGTTCGTATAATATGGTTTATATTAGTTTGTGACAGAATAATAGGGTTATTAATTGTATGTCTTCGAATATTAGGGTTTTTATTCGTTTATGCTCGAATAAATAGACTTATTTTGTGTTCGAATAATAGTGTTTCTATTCATGTGTGCTCGGATAAAGAGACTCGTGTTGTGGTTTTGGATTTCATTACTGGTTTTGCTGTTTTTCGTGTTAGTATTCGTCTGTGCTAGAATAACAGCCTGTTCATTCGTTTGTGTTCAAATAATAGGGTTTTTATTAGTTTTGTGTTCAAATAATACACTTTATATTCGTGTTTGATCGAATAATAGACTTTTTATTCGTTTATGTTCGAATAATTGGGTTTTATTCGTCTGTGCTCGAATAATAAACTTTTAATGGTTAGTGCTCGAATTATAAAGTGTGTATTCGTTTGTGTTCAAATAATATGATTTGTATTAGTTTGTTCTCGAGTAGAATAATAGAATTTAAATTCGTTTGTGCTCGAATAATATATTTTTTATTTGTGCTCGAGTAATGTTTTTTATTCGTTTGAGTTCGAATGATAAACTTTGTATTAGTGTGTGTTCGAATAAGAGACTGTTTATTAGTGTGTGTTCGAATAATACTCTTTATTCGTTTGTGTTCGAATGATAGACTTTTTATTAGTGTGTGTTCGAATAAGAGACTGTTTATTAGTGTGTGTTCGATTAATACTCTTTATTCGTTTGTGTTCGAATGATACTTTTTATTAGTGTGTGTTCGAATAAGAGACTGTTTATTAGTGTATTCGAATAATACTCTTTATTCGTTTGTGTTCGAATGCTAGACTTTTTATTAGTGTGTGTTCGAATAAGATACTTTTTATTAGTGTGTTCGAATAATATTCTTTATTCGTTTGTGTTCGAATGCTAGACTTTTTATTAGTGTGTGTTCGAATAATACTCTGTATTCGTTTGTGTTCGAATACTACTTTTTATTCGTTTGTGTTCGAATGATAGACTTTTGTATTCGTTTGAGTTCGAATAATACACTTTTCATTCGTTTGTGCTCGAATAATTTACCTTTTTCATGTATTAGTGTTCGAATAATAGACCTTTTAATGATTTGCATGCGAATAATAAAAAACAAATTTTATTTTCCCACAAGTGCCCTTTTCACATCCTTAACCAAATGGCCTAGTGAAGATCAATAGGTCTGTTACATAAGAACATAAGAACATAAGAAAATGGGAGTCTGCAGCTCCAACTCCACAATGCTCAAAATAAATATATCCCTAAAAGAAGATTTAGATCGACGCAGAACCAACCAAAATGGATGACTAATAAGCTAATAGATCTTATAGGAAAAAAGAAAGGAATATATCGAAAAATAAAGAAAGGTGAAAATCATTTACATATATACTATCAGACTCTATCAAGACAGGTCAAAAAGGAAATCAGGAAAGCAAAAAGAAATTATGAAATAAGGATAGCCAGCGACTCAAAAAATAACCCTAAAGCTTTTTACCAACTATATAAATCTAAAGTTAGAGATGAATAGGCCCCCTAACAAAAAAAAAATGAGAAATAAACAGGAAAATGATTAGAAATGTGCAGTACATTAAAATAGGCCCCCCTCAGTTCTTTCCGTTGTCCAACTCAATGAAAATTTTTTTGGCACGATTCCAGAAGTCAATATGGTATATATTGATAGTATAGAAAATATGTGGCCGTACAGTTAAATAGTCAGTTTCTTTCCGTTTTCACTGAAACCTCAAAAAATCGGCCTGGTCTGCGAGGTATTGCTAGAGTATTAAAAGATGCAGAGAAGATAATAAGTGCTATATAGAAAATTAGCATTTCTATTTAACAAGTACATTAGAAAACAGTTTAGTTCCAGCCTGGGTTATAGGTAAAATTGTAATCATTATTGTTATGGACGTAATGGTGTTATTGTTATTTTACTATGGTATGAGCAAATATTATTTTATAATGACTTTAACCCTTTGAGTACCAGCGACGTGTATTATATTATAGTCTAGCTATATTTGGACGGTATTATGCAGCTTAGGAAGGATCTGTGATAGTTAAAAGGGTTGATTATGATAGTTTGAAGCCTTATTACTGCTAGAGGTCTTTCCAAAGCTGCATAATATCGTTTGAATATAGCTAGAATAAAATACAACACACGTCGCTGGTACTCAAAGGGTTTGTATTTTGAACATACAGCAATATTTGCTCAAGTTTTTTATGATTATTCGGATTCGTTTTTATTATATCAAATTGCATTTTATTAATTGTATTTTATCTTGAACTTACAGCTATATTTGCTAAAAGTTGTTTTATGATTAATGTTTCGTTTTTATAGTATTTAATTTAATGTTATTATATTATGGTTATACTTTTTGTATTATGTTGTATACAAAGACTTTCACTATATTTATGACTCATTTTGTGGTCGATATTTTCTTAAACATACTTGTTTTATTTATATACAGTAGTCATTGTTTTCCTTTTCATAATGACTTAAACAATTATATACGTTTTCTTTAGGATTTCCTTCCTGATATTTATTTCTAAAACCATAAATATTTCATGTAGATTGTTTATAATTAATCTAATTAATGCATCATGCAATTACTTTGGAAACATTTTGTTGTATTTGTTTATTTGTTCGTGTGTTTGTTTTATATATATACAGTATATATATATATATATATATATATATATATATATATATATATATATATATATATATATATATATATGTGTTTCCAAGCTCTCAGTGGGGTTCGAACCGTCGACCGTCAGACGATAGCCGACGCTGTAATCAACTACACCACTATACCACTGCCGTGGTGTAGTTGATTAAAGCGTCGGCTATCGGTGGGGTTCGAACCGTCGACCGTCAGACGATAGCCGACGCTGTAATCAACTACACCACTACACCACTGCCTTGGTGTACTTGATTAAAGCGTCGGCTATCGTCTGACGGTCGACGGTTCGAACCCCACTGAGAGCTTGGAAACATTTAGTGGCTCACGTGTATTTGTGATATATACTCAATATATATATATATATATATATATATATATATATATATATATATATATATATATATATATATATATATATATACCGGTATATATTTTTTTTTTTTTACCTTTTAATATCTTCGACTAATTACATTCCATTTGTTGTATATGAATTAACCCAAATATAGTTAATACATTATAATTAGGCCATCAATCTTGATCACTAACCTCTATAACACCGGAACAACTAAGAGTAATTGAGCTGTTAAGTCTACCATTTGGGAAGAGTCAGCCAAGAAATAGGTGAAGAAATGTGTAGCCTATTTGCTCTAGCTACTTATGAGTTACAGATATTATGAGTCAGGATTTATGGCATACTTCTCATAAATGGGCTATAGTTCCTGATTGTCAGGGCTAAACGTGAGCTGGATTTCCATCGCTATTATATTCTAATCTATGGTCATAAATATTTTTTTCTTAACCTTCTTTGGTCCGAGGGAAGTTTTTTTGGATCTCCCCTGTTTTGCTCCATTAGTTTGAAGATTTTAAAATGATTCACGATCCGGAGAATGATTTTGTAAAGCTTGGGATATATATTATCAATTAAAGGGGTAAACTCAATCTTAATTAACCCTGTGACTCCCATAGACCTGCAATTGTGGACGGTCATCACTCACTTCCTAAACCTATCAACTCCGGTGTTCCTCAGGGTTCTGTCCTGTCTCCAGTTCTATTTCTAATATTAATTAATGATCTTCTCAACTATATCTCTAGTTCTGTCCACTCCTATGTTGATGACTCTGCTTTCCATTAGTCAACTAGCTATTCACAATAACCCTCCATGCAGTTACTTCAAAATTCATGTGATGAGGCCATATCACGCCTATCTTCTGATTTTTCCAATTGGGGCAGAGATAACCTTGTTGCTTTCAATGCTTCCAAAACCCAATTTCTCCATCTATTTACCCGTCATAATCTTCCACACAGCTGTCCCTTACTCTTCAATAACACACAAATCAACCCTTTGTCCTTTCTCGATATTCTTGGTGTCTCTTTTCTCCTCTGATCTTTTTTGGAAAGCACATATCATTAATTTTACTAAAACAGCTACCGTACCCACAAGTTAGGTGTGCTTTACCGTCTCCGTGGGTTCTTAACCCCTGCACAGAATTTAGCTCTGCACAGGGCTACTGTGTGCCCATATATCAAGTACTATTCACATGTGTGGGGAGGTTCCACCCATACCGCACTTCTCGAAAAGATGACTCAAAATCATTTTGTCTCATAAACTCACCTCCTCTTACTAATTCTCTACAATGTCTCGCTACACGCCGCAATGTTGCTCTCTCTCTTTTACCGCTAATATAATAATCAATGTTCTTCTGAGCTTTGCAGTGTATACCTCCTCCTTTACAGAGAGTAGGTGGCACCCGCCTTTCAATACATTCCCACCCCTATTCTGTCCAACTCTCTAACTCAAGAGTGAGCCGGTTATCCCTGCATTACTTCCACTCAACAAGTAAACTTTGGAATTATCTCCCTCAATCTATATCTCCCTCATCCTACGACTTAAACTCCTACAAGTTCTTTGTATCCAGACATCTTTACTCGCATGTGTCTTGCATTTGGCTCTCTGTCACTCTTTCAATTTGAGGGGGGGGGGCACTCGTTACAGGTAGCTTTGCCTTTAGTCTCCTTACACATAGGAAAAAAGTATATACTGTATGTACTAGGAATCACCCTAATATTCGTATAATATACCAAGAATCTCTTTAATATCCATATAATGTATAATACCGTACTAAGAATCACCCTAATACTCACAAACACTAAATGTTCCTCAAAACGTTTCTCTAGTCGCTTTCTCTTCTCACAAATTACAACAAACGTTACTGAAAACACCTAATATTTACTCACATATGGACTAAGAATCACCCAAAAACAACACTAAACGTTCCTCAAAAACACCCCATGATAACATACATTTACATCGTCGACACCTGCCCTGGATGCAATACAGCACCCCATACTATTAAGTACATCATAGAAGACTGCATTCTACACAATAATTTGCGCCAACAACATAACTTACACTCCTTGAGAGCCCTATGGGAAAGCCCGATCATGGCCATGGCCTTCCTTAGGGACTCGGAGCTGTTCGGCCAGACAGCTTAGGGAACGACAACAACAACACTAACTCATATATGGACTAAAAGTATCCTAATACACACAAACAACACCAAACGTTCCTCAAAACGTTTCTACTATTACTTACCGACCAAGATGGCTATGAGTCCCTCTACCGGCATGCCCATCTGCTCGGCCAGCTTTTCCGTCACCTCCTTCAGCTCCTTCTGTATCTCCTCCCCCGTGCCCGGAGTGGCTTCGATGGGCTCCTCCACGTCTGCCATGACTGAAGGGGAGACAGGGGGGCGTGAGTGGTAAAGGACATGTTACATTATACAACCGAGATAGGACGTAGGGCAACACCGATGTTATTCAACCAATAACCTGATCTAACCTAACCTAATATGTTTGGCTCTAACTTATTCCTTATTTGTTTAATTGGCCCTTGGTGAGTTTCGTTCTATGTGGAAGTTGGAGCTGTAGACGTCGATATTTAGCAGGATTACCAACTATAACACGGTTATAGTACAAATACACAAAACCCAGTTCAACATACCTTTTATCCATCAGAAACATACATTATTATTGCATTTCCGTTTATTAGCGATTTTACGCCTCCAACTTCCTCATAGCCTGAAACTCGCAAGTGGTCAATTGTATGAAAGCAGTGTAAATATCGGAGCGGTGTTGCCATATGTACAAACTATCCCAATTCGGTTGGATAAACACACTTTAGCGAGCGACATATACCTAGAAGCGGTCTCAAGAGCTTTCGTGGGGTAAATGTGGAGTTAGACAAGTGATTTTCCCGACTATAATGACTAGGTATTTTAGATTTTGAATTATAGTTATATAGACATTTATCCAGATAAAATAATATAACTTTCGTCTAGTTACTGCTTAGCATGAAATCTCGCCAGAAGCATATATTCAATTAAGATAGTGGCAAAAAGTACTTGTTCAGCTCCGTCTTAGAGAAGGGTTGCTATGAATAATTTGGGACGTCTGAAAGCGGTTTGTGGGCTATCGGTAAATTATGCAATAACTTATACAAATACTTATCACTAACTTAAAGAGAGAGAGGTTAGAAATGGTTAGTTTTGGGGGGCGTCTGAGAGCTGGTTGTAGAACTTGGTAGGTTATTTGAGAGCTTACTTAGCAAAGAAAAACATTTATAAATAGTTAGTTTGGGCGTCTGAAAGCTGCATGTGGCTTAGATAAGTTAGAAATGGTTAGTTTGAGGCGTCTGAGAGCAGAATGTGCAATTTGGTAGGTTAGAAATATGAGTATAAGCCTAGACGTATGAATTAGCTGCAGGTTATGTCGGTTTTCGGTATGAGGGATGCGTTGACGGTTGTTGAAGTTAGTTTGGTTCATAATTATGATAGTCGTTTGTGATATTGTGTATTAAAACAAATATTACTTAACAAAATGAGAGATTAGAAATGGATGAAGTGGGTGTATGAAAACTGAATATGAAACACACCAAGTTACTTGATAGCTGTATTAAAGAAATATGTTTAGACTCACTAATTTTGAAATTAGAGATGTTCAAAATTGTCAATCTTGATAAAACTGGTGATATAGTGTGCAGATTATATGACCATTATTTACAAGATTATGCAAATGTGATGGCAAATATCAGAAAGTGTGCCGCCGTGTGACTCTACCTCCAGTCCAGCAGATTAAGGGGAGAGGGGGCGTTTGTCTGGTCCCCCTTCTTCCTCATGTTTAACCCCATTAGTTTTCAGATTTTAAGACGTTCGGCCCATTAGCTTGGCAATTTTAAGGTCTTTCGTCCCATTTCTTTATCAATATTAAGACTTCGTGTTATTTAGGTGTCGATTTTGACCTCGCGAGCGATAGCAAGCCTGTATTTTAAGAGGAATCGGCCTTCGGCCGGGACATTTTTCTATCGAAAAATGTACAAATGAATCTTGAAGGAGGGTCTTCGGGGGTGTTTTTTTAAGATTGATGGAGGTCGAGAGAGGAAACTATAACAATAAGATATATAAATGAGCAAATAAATACGCCCATCCCCCCTTAATAAATACGCCCATCCTCCCTTAATAAATACGCCCATCCCCCCTTAATAAATACGCCCATCCCCCCTTAATGAAGCTTGAAGAGTAGTTTATTGAAGATCAAAGTTGGCCTAAACGTTTGGCTCCCGGGAAGAGTCTGCAGTTTGTGGGGGTGATTAGAGATGAAAGGAGGGGCTGGGGGGGGGGAGAGGGAAGTTGAGAGAAGTGGGTGTGATGGAGAGTAAAAGTAAGACAATATACACAGAGAAATGACCGTGAGGGAGAGTAAAGCTAAGAGAAATGAGCGTGGGGGAGAGTAAAGCTAAGATAAATGAGCGTGAGGGAGAGTAAAGCTAATAGAAATGAGCGTGAGGGAGAGTAAAGCTAAGAGAGATGAGCTTGAGGGAGAGTAAAGCTAAGAAAAATGAGCGTGATGGAGAGTAAAGCTAAGAGAAATGAGCTTGAGGGAGAGTAAAGCTAAGAGAAATGAGCGTGAGGGAGAGTAAAGCTAAGAACAATGAGCTTGAGGGAGAGTAAAGCTAAGAACAATGAGCTTGAGGGAGAGTAAAGCTAAGAACAATGAGCTTGAGGGAGAGTAAAGCTAAGAACAATGAGCTTGAGGGAGAGTAAAGCTAAGAAAAATGAGCTTCATGGAGAGTAAAGCTAAGATAAATGAGCGTGATGGAGAGTAAAGCTAAGAACAATGAGCTTGAGGGAGAGTAAAGTTAAGAACAATGAACTTGAGGGAGAGTGAAGCTAAGAAAAATGAGCTTGAGGGAGAGTAAAGCTAAGATAAATGAGCTTGAGGGAGAGTAAAGCTAAGAGAAATGAGCTTGAGGGAGAGTAAAGTTAAGAACAATGAGCTTGAGGGAGAGTGAAGCTAAGAGAAATGAGCTTGAGGGAGAGTAAAGTTAAGAACAATGAGCTTGAGGGAGAGTGAAGCTAAGAAAAATGAGCTTGAGGGAGAGGGATGCTAAGAAAAATGAGCTTGAGGGAGAGTAAAGCTAAGAAAAATGAGCTTGAGGGAGAGGGAAGCTAAGAAAAATGAGCTTGAGGAGAGGGAAGCTAAGAACAATGAGCTTGAGGGAGAGGGAAACTAAGAAAAATTAGCGTGAGGGAGAGTAAAGCTGAGAGAATATACTGAGAGAGATGAGTGTGAGGTTGTGTAAAGCTAAGATAAATGAGCGTAAGGGAGAGTAAAGCTAAGATAATTTACTGATAGAAATTAAGAATAGTAAAGTTGAGATAATTTAATTAGATAATATAATGAGGGATCTTGATAGCAAGTGTGAGTCTGAGAGGTGTATTTCGGAAGTGACTTGACAACGAAACGACTGGGACTGCATACTCTCTCCCTCTCTCTCTCTCTCACACAATCGATTCTCTCATCTCCCTCCTAACCTCGTCTTCCTCTCTTCCTTCCTCTTCTCTCTTCCTCCTCCCCTTTCCTTCTTCATCTTATTCCTCTAATTATTATTATTATTCCTTCTTCAATTCTGCCACATCCTCTTTCTTTTTCTCCGCTACGTCCCTTTCCATTTCTTCTTCCTCCTTCTCCTCCTCCTCCTTCTCTTTCTCCTCCTCCTCCTCCTCTTCCTTCTCTTTCTCCTCCTCCTCCTCCTCCTCCTCCATGTCTTGCTTCATCTCTTTCTTCCACTTTAATTGTCTTCTTTGCTTAAACAAGACGACCGAGTTCTCTTGTCTTCCTTCCCTCTTAGATCTGTTTTGTTTCTCTTGCTTATCAATTTCGTTCAGCTAAATGTTGTACCCATTCACCTCACTCTCACACACTCTCTCTCTCTCTCTCTCTCTCTCTCTCTCTCTCTCTCTCTCTCTCTTCATCTTTGCTATCCTTTCCTTCCACTTTATCTTACTCTTAGGGTTGTTATCTCTACTAGGTTTAAAATCCTGGCCACCTTGCAGGGATCGTAAGATCTGTGTGGTCAGTGTATCTATGTAAGTCTATATAAATATCTTCTCCCTTTCTTCCTCTTCTTCTTCTTCCATCCCCCTCCTTCTTCTCTTTCTTGTCTCCTCTCTTTTTCTCTCCTCCCCTCCTCTCTTCTGTTATTATCTTTCCATCGCCCTTTTTCGCTTTTCCTCTCCCTTCTTCTCCACTTCACTCTCCTCTTGTAATTTCTTCTTCTTCTCTCCTCTCTTCACCACTGACATCTGCTCCACTCTACTTCCTCCCTCTCTCCTCTCCCTCCACCTCCCCCCTCCCCCCCCACCCCCCCCCCCCCCCCCCCTCCCCGTCTTCTCTTTCTCTCCTCCCCCTTTCCTCTCCTTTCTCTCTCTTCATATCCTCCTCTCTCCTCCTCTCCTCTCGCCTCCCCCCCCCTTCTCTTCTTCTTTCCTTCTCTCCTCTACCCCATTCTCCCCCCTCTCCTCACTACTGGCATCTGCTTTCCTTGTATTATCTTTCTTAACGGCCCTCCCTCCTTAACTCCCCTCCCCTCAAAGAGAGAGAGAGAGAGAGAGAGAGAGAGAGAGAGAGAGAGAGAGAGAGAGAGAGAGAGAGAGAGAGAACACACCTTACTCCCGGATCAATGGCAACCTCTCACGTACACGCATTTGTACGCACACACACACACACACACACACACACACACACACACACACACACACACACACACACACACACACACACACACACACACACACACACACACACACACACACACACACACACACACACACACACACACACACATACATTACCTTCCAAGCAGCCCCCACAGTCATACTAATATACACACCTACACAAGCCTGACCACGTAATGTGATCGTACATACACACGCACAGGTTAATGAACACACAAATATATTCATTTGCATATACGTTCACGGAAATATTCACTTGTACACATATATACTGTACACACACACTCACATTCACTTTCATTCTCTCTCTCTCTCTCTATATATATCTATTCTATCTATCTATATGCTCAGGCCCAATCCCCATTTTGGGGGTAGCCGACTCAAGACAGAGCAAGAACAGGGAAAACACAAAAACAACATAAAACAAAAAATAAAAACAGATAAAAAACACAAACTCTCACGCATCCAGGTCACCCAGGAGAAGACCCAGAGACCAGGGTTACCAAGGTCGCTCCAGCACTCCCCCGGCCCCTGACCACCCGGAGAGGTTCCGATCTCGGCAGGCAGACATGCAGCGGAGCCAAAGCCACAAGCCCTCCCACCACACTTCCAGGCACACCCTTCATATTAATCGTCTCCCTGGGCCAGGCGCCTGATGGACTATTATCTAGTCCAACTTGCGCCCGACCCCTTACTCCAAATGACCACGTGTTCACTCAACTATTCACAAGCATTCTCCATTCACTCCTGTCCACCACCACTTCCCCTGCCTGATCTATAGTCATTCCTCTATCATCCAAAGCTTTCTTACACAGTCTCTCCATCTCAATGGGGTCTTCCTGCCCTTCTATCTCCCCTTGTACCTGACTCACATATTCTCTTTGGAAGCCTTTCATCTCCCATTCGTTCAACATGACCATACCAGCTCAGCACCCTTCTGTCCACTCTGGCTGACAAATGTTCTTGCTGCCCCACTCTCCTACGTATCTCTTCATTCCTCAATCTGTCTCTACGAGTAACTCCACACATACTCCTCAAGCAGCTCATCTCCATCACATCCAGCCCTCTTTTCTCCTTTTTCTTCAGAGCCCATGTCTCAGCCCCATACATCACTTTTGGCACAACAATTCCTTGATACAGTGCACTTTTTACTTTCACTCCGAGATTTCTCGTCTTCCACATACTTCCCATTGCTCCGAAAACCTTCCTTCCTTCACACACTCTCTGTTTTACCTCCACTTCCATACCTCCACTCCTGCTTATCGTTCCTCCTAGATATTTAAAACACTCTACTTGTTCCAATATTTCCCCATCCAGCCTCACATCTAGATTCACCCTATGCTCTCCCCTATTACACACCATTACTTTACTTTTATTGACGTTCACCTTCAGTTTCCTCCTTCCACAAACCACACCAAACTCTTTGACTACCCGCTGCAGTTTCTCATCAGAATCCGCCACCAATGCTGTGTCATCAGCGAACAGCAACTGATTCAACTCCCAATCTCTACCATTCTTTCCTACTAAACCCAATCCTCTTCCCATAGTTCTCCTTTTCACCTCCCTCACCACACCATCCATAAACATATTAAACAGCCATGGTGACATTACACAACCCTGTCGCAAACCTACCTTTACCTCAAACCATTCACTCAACTCACCATTTCCTACTCTCACACATGCTCTGCTCCCTTCATAAAAACTCTTAACTGCTTCTAACAAATTTCCTCCTATTTCATAAATCCTTAACACCTTCCACATTGCTTCACGGTCCACACGATCATACGCTTTTTATATATATATATATATATATATATATATATATATATATATATATATATATATATATATATATATATATAGAGAGAGAGAGAGAGAGAGAGAGAGAGAGAGAGAGAGAGAGAGAGAGAGAGAGAGAGAGAGAGAGAGAGAGCTGCGTAAGAAAGAAAAGTTTGGATTGTGGATGAACATATGGGTAATTATAAATACACGGGTGTTAATATGGCATGATATTGGTGGAATGTTACCGTGTTGATGTATGGTGAGAAGTGACAGGAATAAATGATGTAGAGATTAATGTATTAGTTGTGTAAGATATATTAAGTATTATGTTTAAGAACTATAAGATGAATTATGACAATGTTGTGAATAAGGTGAATACATTAATATAACCATGAGAGAATAAGTTATTTGAATTACACATTATATTATGTTTGGATATGAAAAATACATGAGGTTTGGATGATAAGGGCGAGGAAAAACATAATAGTATAATTAACTTGAACCTGAAAGTATCTATGGTTAGAAAAGGTTTATGTGAAACTTGTAAAATAGTAATGAACAGACAATATATATCGTATGTGGGGTAAAGTAGATGGCGTGTGTGGATATGAGTTATCTAAGGACATGAAAGAAATATATAGTAATGCTGGATCAAGCTAACCCTCTCAGGACACATTTCATATCTAGATTCTGGCTATTTTTAGACGATTGTATTAAGATTGGGCAGTCAGATGATCAGGTGGGATACTCGTTACCATTTAATTTCCCCACTTCCTTCCTAAGCTGTATAAAATTGTCTAATGATAGCCAGAATAAACTGTCAAAATGTGTCATAATCGTCAAGGGGCTAAAATAGTTTCGATATTATATGGGGCGAATTGAAAAGTTATCAAAGTCAATGGAACCTATTAGTGACCTATTAGTGACTAGCGATTATAAGATGGATACAGAACAAGAGACAGGGGAAACGGGAGAGTGCATAAAATATAGAACATAACAATATCCCCTAAAAAACAATCTGTGCCGTAGAACAAACAAGAACAGATCAATAACAGTACCATAACAAATAACAATCACTATACTCGGTTTTTAGTTCAGCGGGAGATAACTTGAAGTCCTTAGCATCGGATTTCTCGATTAGTAATGAGAGTATATGAAACTACTATGTCTCTGTGTCATATTGAAGCCAACAATTTCGTAGCCTCTGATTAATCGATTCTTAATGAAAATGTATGAAACTACTCTGTGTCATAATAAAGCCAAGTTTCATAATTAGCAACATATTTGGCTACATAATATTTATAATAGCTGAGTAATCAAGGGGGCCCACTTCGCTTTGTTTCTCTTTCTCTCCCTCTCTCTTTGGCTTGTATCCATTCGGCCCCATTCAGCCTACTGTTTAAGACGTTTCCTGGCGAGCGGTTTATATATATTTTTGTTTTGACAGCAAGCTAAATGTGTACATTTTTCGATAGAAAAATTTCTCCGGCGAAGCCGGATTTCACCATACAATGCTGGCTCGCTATCGCTCGTCAGGAAGAAATCGACACCTGGATGGGGATAACGTCTTAAAAACAGTTGGCTGAATGGGGCCGAATGGATGCAAACCAGAAAAGAGAGAAAAGGAGAGAAAGATAAAAACAAAAGCAGGTGACCCCCCTTAATGCGATGACATGGCAGTTTACCGTGAGCTGGACAAAACCCGACTATTATGACAAAGGAATCGGGTGCAGCAACATAAGAGTCAAAATAAACATGCAGATGAACATTGGATGAACATTTACAAGAGTGGCGAGAGAACCCTTTGGTGGGGTAGATGAAGAACGTGGGGAAAAATATCGAATTATAAAAAAAGATGAACATTTTCGAGTCAATTGGAATGAGTCGAATCCCAAGGAGGGGCAAATTGGAAAGATGGGCATTAATGTTAACCCTTTCAGGATACGAAGCCTCATTTCAGTCACACTTTCGGGCTATTTTAGACGATTTTATGCAGCTTAAGAAGAGTGTATGGAAGTCAGAGGATCCATTGAGATACTCTTTACCCATATAATTCCCACACTTCCTTCCTAAGCGGTATAAAATCGTCTAATGACAGCCAGATTAGACGGTCAAAATGCGTCATATTCTTCAAAGGGTTAATTTGCTAATGGTTTAGGCCTGTACTGGGTATGCCTGGGGGGAGGGTAACTGGAAGGGGGTATGGGCCTATAGTCTTACATTTAGGGTGAAGGTGCAAGCTCTCCCCTTCCCTGTGTTATATACAAGGGGGGAAGGGGAGAGAGTGAGAGGAACGGGCTCACTCTTATCTTTCCCTTTTTATTCTTAGGAGGGAACATAAGAGTAAAGGAATTCACTTTTCTTCTCCAATTGTACTCGATGGGCCAGATCGGAAAATCAGTGGAATTGATACCATCCAAGGGGTCAAACTTTAGCATTATTTCCAATATTATCCCTTAGAGGATGATGACGCATTTTGCCAGTAAATTCGGGCTATCATTAGAGGATTTTATGCAATTTAGGAAGGATCTGAGGGAAACATAAGGGTAATGACTATTTCAATTAACCCTCTGACTTCCACATATCCTTCCTAATCTGAATAAAACCGTCTAATAATAGCCATAAAACATATGCGTCAACGTATCTTCTAAGGGTTAAGTGATATGAGAATTCACTATCACTATGAAGTTATATGGAAACTCGTTTACCAAGGTTGAGACTACAGTTAATATTTTGTTTGCTGTTTTTACCATGCATTGCAGTTAAGTTGTTGAGTTTCATGAATTTATATCATATTAAAACAACATCACAGCAATAAATACAAATATGTCTTGTAGAATATTATTGCCTCTAAAATCCCTCTCTGGCGATACTGATATTCACCCTGGCCCATGAACACGTCATTGAATGAGAGCATGTGAAGAATGGACTCATTATTCGCTTATCTGGGTGTATTTATTCCGATGGTAGAAAGGAATAACGAACCCATTCCTCTTTGTAAGACTATGGCCCATGGTGTCTCCCCATCCCACACCCCTCCTGCTTTACCCCCACCACAAGTATTGGAGCGTTAGAACAAGGAGGCTTCACCTGTTTTACATATTCAGCTCGTTATTTCAAATGAGGTCGAACCAGAATGACTCATTGTTTCAAGTAAGCTCCCCCCCCCCCCTGATCAGCTATTTCAATGTTCCTCTTGTTCTTAAATTAAATGGATATAACGGCAATAATTCCCTATAAGGCTTGTCACTTAACTTTTAGCTATAAGAATCCACCGACTAAACCGGCAATCTTTAAGATTATGGACTTAATGTCAGAATGGAGCGAAGCTCATCACGCAAATACAATTGTTTAGCTTACATTGGGTCTTTTAAAACATACTAGTTTGAAAGTTGTTTGGGACTGCAAGTTTTATCCATAGTTATAAATGCATAACTTAATATTTATGAAGAATAAAGAGGTACGGTATACTCACAGGATAAGTCTCTGAGTTAGTCAAGGTACTGAAGTGAACGTGTGTGGAATAGACTTTATACAGTATAATGAGGCAGATATATAATTACAGGGGCATAGTAATCAATTATCACTGTCACTTTTTACTACCGGTACCACAATGAGGGGTTTAACGTTGTCATGGCTACAGCCCACAATTGTGCAAGAATGGCCAAAGACAATTTAAGACAGCAGAATTTTAGCATGTGAAAACAGATTATATTAACTTGGTGTTGGTCAGATCAAGGCCCAAGCATTGTATCCCTCAGCTGTTACTGACGCAGGTAAAGCCTCCGTGCCCTCCTCCGTGATAAGCTGTCATAACCAGCATATCTACGGCCCTATGATAACCCCCTCCCTCCCTCCCCCTCCTATATGAAGGCAGCAGCGTCAGCATGCAGGGCCGCGGCGCCAGAAACACAAAATTAAGTCTGGCAGCGCCCCTTCTCCGCCCTCACGCCCACCACCGCCCACAGCCACAACCGCCACCGCCACACTCAGTTTATTGGTGCCAATGTCAGGACTGGAGGCCATCTAATTTTCATCAATAATCCTTTATGCATGCCTGTCAGTTGTATGAACTGAAGTCTGCTATTACAATCATGGCATCTGCTTGACCCGAGGCACCGGAGGGAGCTTCTCTAATAAAAATAGGTCACCAGGTGTGCCGAGGTGAGATGATGCCACCTCCGGATCGTTTTGTGGCTCATAAAACTTAGCCAGGTGTTCTCATGCGGCAAACAGATAGTGGATCAATATTTTCAAAGTGTTCTAGAATTACATTGATATTCAATTGTAACATATTTCAGAGTGTATGTCTTTCTGCAGAACAATAATTTTATGTCATTATTTTTTGTAAGGAACACAGCTAAACCAGGCGCCCTGTTATAGTCCAACACTGTCAATTCTTGGACGTAGCTGTTTCAGAAATCATCACGAATTGTATGAAGCTGAGTGTTCGGGGGCAGAAGACGGGGCGGGGCGGGGCGGGGCGGGGTGGGGGCGCTTAACACTGATACACACGATGCTGGGGCAAGACAGTAATAATAATAATAATAATATTGATAATAATACAGAGCAGATGAGTGAGTGTTCTCGAGGGGGGTGAGAGCGGGACCTCCACCACCACCTCTCTACTCACCACTGCTCACTTCCGTAAACGAGTACTCTGTCGTCGCCTCTTCTTCAAGAGAAATAAAGTGTGGGTTTAGTTCAGTCTGCCCACAACCCACTAATATAGGCATGGGTTCAAACTGCTGATCTCTTTGTATTGATGGATAGGGGAATATCGGCATTTACCCTCAACGTCAAGAGGTCCTAAATGTCTACAGTATTACTGAATGATGAGGATTCTGATTTGTTCTTTCTAATAAACATCATAAAATAGGGACATTTAGTTGCCCTTTCAATACAAAACTTTAACATTTTCACTGCATAGATGTGTGTATTTCACCACTGACAACAAATTGTTTGAGGTTTCATTACAATGCATTATGTTATCTAAGTTATGAACTAAGACAAATTGGAGGACATTTAAGTGTTCTAAAACATATTTGATAAATGGTACTCTTGACCTTGACTGCCTTAATATTATTATTGTCCCTATCCAAGTATTTATAGAGATCAGCAGTTCGAACAAGTTATCATCTATCATCCTTATCGTATGTCACTTTCGGTATATCACAGTCTAATCAGTTGAGGTTAGAAGATTAATTAAGGGAGCCCATCTCGATTTTTGTCTTTTTCTCTCCCTCTCTCTTTGGCTTGTATCCATCCGGCCCCATTCAAACTACTATTTTAAGACGTTTACCCCCATCCAGGTGTTAATATTTTCCTGGCGAGCGGTAGCGAGCCAGCATATATATATTTTTGTTTTGACAGCAAGCTAAATGTGTACATTTTTCGATAGAAAAATGCCTCCGGCTAAGCCGGATTTCTCCATACAATGCTGGCTCGCTATCGCTCGTCAGGAAGATATCGACACCTGGATGGGGATAACCGTCTTAAAACAGTCGGCTGAATGGGGCCGAATGGATATAAGCCAGACAAAAAACAGGCAACCCCCCTTAAACGTGCAATATTCAATCTCGTATGTCACTAAATATTCTAACCTTGATTAGCTTGCTTCTCCACATAACATACGATAACATGGGTGCAGGAAAAAAGAAATATCTGGTTTCTCATATTATTAAAACAAAACCATATTAATTTGTATTACTATTACATATCTGTTGTCTTATAATATACCATAAAACCGTAAATATTCCAGATATGTTCTTTTTGACTGCAATAAGTATACACAGACAGACATTATGTGCATGGTGATTATTGTGTGCATTAGTCTAGGGATGTGCACCAACTGAAAGCTTCCATAACTGTGACTAAATATAATATAGTGCTCTGGTGCTCTGTGCTGGGGAACTCATAGGTGCATGGGGGGGGGGGGTCCTGTGGGGTAGAGATCCTATGGTAAACCCGGTGTCACATGATGAGCTCGTTTTCCGGCAATTTTCGATGAGCAAGTTTGTTCTCGTAATATGTTTAGGCTTGGTCGCACTGGAATCGGAATCTAGACTGAAGGTAGATCATATAAGATGGCTGGATTCTGATATAACTGAGATTATAAAGCTGCAAGACTACAATAATTGCTCGTAAATATTGCCGGAAAATGTGCTCGTGTGACACCGCCTTAAGACGTTACTATAGGATCTCTGCTGTGCGGCGCCGATGTTCTTTTGTTTTCTAGCGAGTCAAAGATTATGAAGGTTATGATGCGCTACATCCAATAAACCCTGTCAAGGACTGTTAAGAGTGTTTCACAGTGCTCTTGGAAATGTAAGTGTGTGGTTATTCTCATCAGGAATTTATAAGTGGGAAGATTAAATTATGATGTAAGTTTAGTCATTCAATAAGCAAACATTATTGATATTGAAGTGTCCACGGTGATGCATAAAGATTAATTTAACATTTTGAGGATTATGACGCCTTTTGACAGTTTATTCTGGCTATTATTAGACGATTATATTAATTTTAGGAAGTCGATCAAAGGTTTATTGATGATAGTTTTTACTTCTTTGATTCCTAAAGATCGTTCCTAAGCTGCATGAAATAGTCTAATAATAGCCAGAATATGCAGTAGAAATGCGTCATCATATCCTGAAGGGGTTAAATTATACATCACGCTTTGAAACATTACCAAATTAAATACAAAGGGAACCCAAAACTGACCCCTAATTCAGTTCATGTTGCAGTATTATAAATAGTTGTCAGAGCAATTATTGTTATACTGTTGAAACTTTCTGACATTTCCATTGAACATCGGCACCTTGCAGGATAGTGGGAATTGCAGATAAACTTGTGTCTCCATAAAATAGTAATGTATTCGGATATTGCATGTTTTTGTCTGTTGATATGTATTAATGCATAGTTTATATTTATATGTATTAATGCATAGTTTATATTTATATGTATTAATGCATAGTTTATATTGATATGTATTAATGCATAGTTTATATTTATATGTATTAATGCATAGTTTATATTTATATGTATTAATGCATAGTTTATATTTATATGTGGTTGTATAGAAACCCTAATTGCAATATCGACTAGCTATAATATTGTATGTAGAATTACTTGTGTGTCCTTTTAATACAACTTCTTTGATCATTTGTAGACACTAGTAAATGTAACTTGCCTGTTTAAGTATGTATGTGTCAATTTGGTGGGATATCTGTTTCCTTCCATTTAGACGATAATAAGAATAGCTTATTATTTCCTGTATATTTTGGATTTTATATTGGTCTTATTTACATTTGGTTAGTATTATAAGCCACTTAATACGGTTTTTGTTTAAATGTTATATCTCATAATGTGAAAATCAGTTTCGTTGTATTTAAGCGCTAAATATGATCGATTTTTATTGTCTTCTGAAATAGTTTTCTCCTGGAAAATCAGTTATGTCTCGTAGGACCTATTTGGATTTTTTTATTTTATTATTTTTTTTGTTTAGCTCTACATATGAGTTGCGAACTGTGTCTGACATCATACGAGCTATTTAACAGACATGATTTCATTAATTCTAGATGTGGATTTCATATTACTTTGAGATATTTGCATTTAATGCATTTATTTATTTGTTTGCCAAGGATTTGATGCACATACGTTACCGTAATAAAGAAGTTAAGATTGCATGCATTTTGTTGATTTTGTTTGTCCTCTCTTCACTCGATTTCGACATGTTAAACATATAAAAATGGCCTGATATTTTTCACAATATAGATGTCTCACAATATACGTTATTGATAAGCCAGTAACATGTTATTTAAACGTTGAATGGTTAAGACAAATTATAAATCAATGCGTTTCTAAGCCCATAATCGAGATTTTGTTCCACTCATAATATATATAGACTATTGATAAGCCAGTGGGACATTATCTAATCAGAGTTCAATATTGATCTACTTGGACTGTCCCGTTATCTGTGTATATTACCAGGGAGTGTTATAGGCCATTCATTATAGGTAGGCCACATATCACATCCCTTATCCTCTGTAACTAAAAAAAGGGCTAGAGATAATGAGCTGTAAGTTTCCACACCTGTTACTTGGCTGGCTCTTCCCACGTGGTAGAACTATGAGCTCGATTACTCTTGACTTTCTTTGGTTATAGAGGTTAGTTAGTTATGTAGAGCAGATTAATGGGAGCTGACCTGCTTTTTGTTATTTCTGTCCTTTTTTTTCTCTTTCTCTGGCTTGTATCCATTCGGCCCCATTCAGCCAACTATTTTAAGACGTTTATACCCATCTAGGTGTCGATTTCTTCCTGGCGAGCGATAGCGAACCAGCATTATATGAAATCCGGCTTCGCCGGAGAATTTTTCTATCGAAAAATGTACAAATTTAGCCTGCTGTCAAACAAAAATAAAAAATATACTGGCTCGCTACCGCTCACCAGTAAAAATTTGACACCTGGATGGGGATAAACGTCTTAAAACAGTAGGCTGAATGGGGCCAAATGGACAAAAACAGGTCACCCCCCTTAACGAGACCACTGAGCTCCATACGGAACTCTCATAGGTCTGGTTATAGAGGTTAGTGGTCAATATGTTTAGCCAAATTATAATGAAAAGACTATAGTGATGCTAGAGACTCATTCAAACTGTATGGTATTAGTCATCCACGGCACTTTATTGTCTGTCGTATGCTGAACCCCTCAACATAGATAGGCCTTTCCTAAGTTGATTAAAATGGCATCGTGGATTTTAAAGTACTACATAATATTCACCATTGGACTGTAAGAGCATGTAGAGATACGCTAGTTTTATTCAGTGACTGTGAGGGGTCCTTCCTAAGTTTAACAAAGCCCTAAACAGTCCTTGATCGACAAAGCTAAATAACAAATATACACGTATTCATCGAATTGAAACAGATTATAGCAAGTATGGTTATTTGATATTTAGTTTGGCATATGAATGATGTACACTCAAATAATGTTGACATGAATGTCGCATGACCCTCTGATTGACATAGTTTTGTTTTGAGTGAGTTTATTATATAAATATATATTTGTAAAATGGTACCAAGCTTATTTAAATATTTGAATATACTTGTATAGACACTACTGTTAATATAATTTATGTGAGTATAACATTTCGTTTTATTGTTAAGACGTGTATAACCAAGGTATACAGTATTATGTTTAATATATTTTTAGAATAATGTTCATAATACTACATTATTTTTCTTTGTGGCTTGATCATATGGATTTTTGACATAGTGTTATATTGTATTATCATGTATTATCGAAAATATACAGTACCGGTACGTTTTGAAACTCTCTGTTCAGTTAACTATTCCTATAGAAATATACATAATATGTGTTAACTAATCTATGTTGTGGACAAATCTACTACAAAATGTATAATATGTTCAGTCCCCTACAATTGAGACCACGAGAATATGAGTAGGTATGTGTTTGTGTGTTTTAAGTATGTATATGGTTATGATTGTGTGCGTGTGTTTGTATGTGTATATGTGTGAGTATGTTTTAAGTATGTGCATGGTTGTGATTGTGTGAGTATGTGTGTGTGTGTGTGTGTGTGTGTGTGTGTGTATATATGTGTGTGTGTGTGTGTGTGCGTGCATGTGTTAGGTGTGTGTATGGTTGTGATTGTGTTCATATGTGTGTGTGTGTGTGTGTGTGTGTTTCATTGTTGTCTATTATACCACATAATGGAGACACAAGCCTGGACCTAAGGGAGGGAGTGAATAAGGGCCATTTTTCTTAGTCAGGTATTTTCGGTTTAGGTCATACAAAAACGAAGGCAGGTATCTCATGTAAAACTATTCCATTGTATTATTTATTCCAGGTACATTTACAAATACCTCTACGTTAATTTAAATAAATAATAGTAAGTAAAATTCTGAATGTCTACGTAAGCTGCCTTAAATGAAAAGTACCTGGTTTCAAATTCACCTTCGTAATTACTAAACCGAAAAAACAGACTTGAAAGAATGACCCAATGTGCTGACGAAGGCGGTGCAGAAGGGAAGGGAAACTGGAAAATTTAGGTTTGGTCATGGCCAGTTGAGGAGTAGGGGAGGAGGAATTAGTTTAACCCCTTCAGTACAGTGGCTATATTTACATTGTATTCTGGCTAACACTAGACGATTATATTCAGCTTAGGACTGGCCTCTAGGAAGCTTAGGGGGTAAAATATATATCAATTTACCCTATGATTTCCACGAGTCCTTCTTTAGAGGTAAATAAAATCGTCTAATGATAGCCAAAAGAAAATCCAAATAATGTATCAACGTACTGAAAAGGTTTAATGTGAAATAAGGCCAATCATTTCACAAACCTAAAGGCGGTGTCACACGAACGATTTTGACCAGCAATTGTGTTCGGGCAATTGTGGTCCGGCATTTGCTTTATTTATTTATTTATTTATTTGTTTTTATTAAGGTATTATAATATATCTGTCTCTTTATATCATCTACCTTCACTCTAGTTGCCGATCATAATGCGAAAATGCGTTAATATAATGCCAGAAGAAAATTGCTCCAAGAAAATGGCCCCAAAAAGCGCTCGTGTGACTTTGCCTTTAGCTGGGTGGGTGAAGAGGAATAATTTGAATATGGATTATGATCAAGAACTTCCAATGCGGGGGAGAAATTTGAAAATGAGAGTAATAGTTTCATAGATATTTTCGTTTGGAAGAATCAAATCGAATGTGGGGTTTGGTGATGGTGTATAAAATCCCTGAAAATCTTAATATTAGAATAATTTATCCTACATAAATTGCATATAAATTAGCTTAGTTCAAATTAATTGGCCCTGAAAATGTATATATGCTAATTATAGTAAATGTATTATTATCAAGTACTATCAACATCCAAAAGCCTAAAGATCGAAATAGATATATTGTATTCTCTAAACTAAAACCCACACTAGATATTGCATGAATTAAACCATTATTCTAAAACCTCTCTTACCTTTCTATATTGGCTACACACACTAGATTATACACTACATAATGAGTAAAGAATTTATCTTAAAATTATGTATTTCTCTTATACATCTCTCTAAATAGGTACACAAACTAGAAAATACCCTAGATATTAAGTAAGGCATATATTTCTCTTAAAGGTAAATATTTATCTAATAACTCTAAATAGGCACAAGATAAATCTCTAAATAGACACACAAGCTAGAAATTACCCCAGACGTTAAGCATGTATCTTAAAAGTCTAAATTTATTTATCTTACTGTTCTCTAGATAAACACATCAATCTGAAATAACCCTAGATATTGAGCAAAGCATATATTTATCTTAAAAATATACAACATACTTCTCTTGAAAGTATACATTTCTCTTATAACTCCTAAATAGGCACATATTGTACATGACTTTCTAGATAGGCACATACAATACTAACTACAATAAAGGTGAAATAATAAATAAAGTGTGACTGCACACTTACCGGTGACGATTTCCGGAGTGGTATCTACAATAATGTGAGGGGAGGAAGGAGGAAAGAAAGAGGTGCGTTAATACAGAATAGGTGCGTTCACGTTACAGGTGTGAGGTGTGCAGTCGATAAATAACACTGTCTCGGAGGGGGGGTTGTCATACCGTTCATATTTTGTTATGATGTTAATAAAAGGGTTGTCATATCCGTTCATATTCTGTTGTAATTTTGTTTTTAAAAGGGCTTTCATACCGATGTTGTTATTAAAAAGGCTGTCATAACGTTCATATTCTGTGTTGATGTTAATAATAGGCCTGTAATACCGTTCATATCCTGTTTTAATTATGTTTTTATTATGAATAGCTAGCAACATTAGGATACCGACACATAATGGTTTCATTACTTCCATTGAGTATCGATAAATTAGTTGTTAAGGTATTGGCAATTGAAAATATATGTTTGGATGCCTTGGATAGTAGAGTATGCATTAATCATCAATCATATTTACTATTATTTACGATGTCATGTAGGAAAAAATTACTTGTAAAATTCAAGCCCGATGGTTATACAGTATTTATATGATTAATGACATATCATGAAATATTAAGTGAGCAAGTAAATAACAAAATTATATGACAGGCCCTCAGAGAAAGTGTTATATCGATCTGGACACATTTTGTGGCGGGATAGGCGCCCCCTAATGACCCTGGGGAAAAGAAATACCCATTTATACCATTTTGGATCGAAAACATCGCTCAGATGAAAACATATATTGTAATTTGATGATGTTTAACGTGGGTAAGATATAGGCCGTTCTAATTGTATTGACGCATTTTGAAAATAGGCAATTGTTATTTGAAATTATTGTCAATTACATATTTTTCACCATTATAACTTATTTCCTAATTTGCTGAAGTATAATTTTGCATATGACTGTTTTGATTAGTTTGATTTCGGTTGTTGTTAATATAAAAGTGGTACTGTATTGAATGCATATTTCGGTTGTTGTTAGTATAACAGTGGTACTGTATTGAATGCATATTTCGGTTGTTGTTAATATAAAAGTGGTACTGTATTGAATGCATATTTCGGTTGTTGTTAGTATAAAAGTGGTACTATATTGAATGCATATTATTTTTTCAAGGGACAAGAAGAGGGTTTCAAACTAAGACTTTAAATTATTTTCTTTTTTTCTTTTCTTTTTGTATAGGGTGAATCACATTGGTTTGTTAAGTTTTGGAACTATAAACATGGCCTGGAATGCTTATTGAAATTATATAATAGTCAAATGACTGGTCACGCTTCCAAAATGGCAAAAATGGCAAGTTTTGTTCTTTCATTTGCCTACAGGGTCGGTTTTGGGGGCTTCAAACGCACGCACTCACACACTCACAAGCGGTGCTCGGTGCTGAAGCGTGAAAAATTAAATTTCATAGTTTTATATTGTCTTCTCTAAGTCTTCATCAGTACAATAGCACTCCTATATTAATCAATTGTGCTTATAATATGCATTGATATATTATGGTATATTCTAGATACAAATTTATCCCTTCGGCAAGATAGTGATGTTATCTTTGTTCTAGAGTCTCTAATGTAACGATATTCAATGTAGGAGAAATCACGTTTGGTATAAGCCTTTGCTTATGAGAGGTCTTACCCAAGCTGAATAATATTGACTGACGGTAGTGACTGAATGAAGAGCTTAGCTAGTTGATACATTTCTTGACACTGACTGTTGAATCTATACATAATATCTTTGAGACTCAATTCCAAAAATAATGTGATTGTGTTATAGGAGAGGCTTTTGAAAGTTTCCGTCATAAAATATTACAATAGGTTTTTTCCATAGGTCTAAAATACGACAATAGGTTTTTGTTTATGCTCTATTTTGTGTTTTATATTTTTTGTTTTTTGCTTTTTGCAGAGAGCATTGTACTGATAAGATATAGAGAATATATAACATAGATCCACATGGAAAGGCACACCTAATGTCGTCTAAGCACAGCCTGGAGAGAGGTGCTCATACTGTACAACTACATACTAATTCTTTAACTATAAGCTAACTTTTCTAAAGCAGTGAAAACTCGTCAATTGTTAGCCAGTGTTAAAACGAAAAAATATACATACTAATTGATTGACATATACGCTTTGAATCTTCAACAGAATTTATGTAAATACCTTATGAGGATAACTAGTGTAATTATATTTAACTTATAATAGCATAATTGTGCACTTTAGACAAAACCTCCAAACCACGCGAATCAATTGCGTTCCTGAGCACCAGGGAGTTGAATATATAATGACTTACGAGTTTTATATTTTCATAATGTAAAAAAAAAAATTTTTTTTCTCTCTCCAAACTGTGCCAGACCATATAATTATTCAATACCGTCTTATAGATAAAGAAGTGCTGCTGATACAGTTATGATTGTACAGACAAGTTATTTAGTTAGTCTGTGCTGGAAACTATACAGTATATACGGTACTGTATTACAGATTGGCACACTAAAAAATTGTGTCAACGCCTCACAACTCGCATTTTTATTTATTTACTTTCCCTTAACTTTTGTATACATTTTATCTGCAAACTTTAGGCGGAAACTACTCTATGTCACATCTTAACAATGCTTGTTTATTGTTTTTTTAAATCAGATTGATTGCAGAATACTTGTTTAAAATCAAAGCAAAAATTATGCAACTTTATTTTTATCTCTATGTCGTAATACAATCCTCCATGTCACACTCAAAGCAAATATATATCAGTCTAACAGCTGAATTCTAGGAAGTAACCCATTTTCGTTCAAGATAGTTTGATTAAAAGGAACACTAATATATTATCTCCACAGATAGGCCATAATGAAGTTACACTATTATATTCTTATGCCTTGTTCAGATGTACCATGGAGTCGACTCTAATTATTACCAAAGGGAAAGTTAAAATTGAAGCTGTGGAGGTTCGACAGTAGTTTTGATGGTGGTGGGCGTACCGAATTGTAAGTAAGTGTTAGTACGAGTTTAGAATAGTCAAGCGAGTTAGTAAAGAGTTAGGCGACATCACACGAGCACTTTTTCTATTTTTTTATTTTATTTTATTTTATTTATTTTGTTTTTGGCGGGGGTGGGGGGTCCATTGTGATCTGGCCGCTTCAGAATTAGTCTTATAATATTGCAGTCTTCATAAGATCATCTACTGTCTGTCTATTTTTGTCCAATAGCAGTGAAACATTTAACCGAAATAATACGAGAACAAAAAATTGCTCATCGCAAATTGCCGGATAAAACGCTCGTGTGAAATCGCCTTTAAGTGCATTGGTAAATAATAATTATATAATAGCAGTATATTTTAGCTTTGAGATTATTTATATAGGCCTATTTACTAGAGCATTATATTTAGCCTAGTATACGCATGAGATATTCTGACAGGTGTGTGTGTGTGTGTGTGTGTGTGTGTGTGTGTGTGTGTGTGTGTTACTTGGTGCTACATCAAACACACATGTGGTGCAGGTGTACACATAGGAAGCAGGTGTGGGGGAAATTGTGGAAATAGCAGGTGTGGGGGTAGTAGGTGTGGGAGTAATTATGGGAGTAGCAGGTGTGGGGGTATTTGTAGGAATAGCAGGTGTGGGGGTAAATTGTGGGAGTAGCAGGTGTGGGGGTAATTGTGGGAATAGCAGGTGTGGGGGCAATTGTGGGAGTAGCAGGTGTGTGGGTAAATGTGGGAGTAGCAGGTGTGGGGGTAAATTGTGGGAGTAGCAGGTGTTGGGGGTAATTGTGGGAGTAGCAGGTGTGGGTGAAATTGTGGGAGTAGCAGGTGTGGGGGTAATTGTGGGAGTAGCAGGTGTGGGGGAAATTGTGGTAGTAGCAGGTGTGGGGGAAATTGTGGGAGTAGCAGGTGTGGGGGTAAATTGTGGGAGTAGCAGGTGTGGGGGTAGTAGGTGTGGGAATAATTGTGGGGGAAGTAGATGTGGGGGTAATCGTGGGAGTAGCAGGTGTGGGGGTAAATTGTGGGAGTAGCAGGTGTGGGGGTAATTGTGGGAATAGCAGGTGTGGGGAAAATTTTGGGAATAGGTGTGGGGTAAATTGTGGTATAGGGAGTAGTAGGTGTTGGGGTAATTGTGGGGAGGCATTAGGTGTGTGGGGGTAGCAGATATGCAGGGGGGTAATTTTGGGCTGTAGTAGTTATAGAAGATCATTGTGGGGGTAATATGTATTGAGGGGGAGGCAAAATAGGGGGGTTACAGATGTGGGATTAGCAGTTGTGGAAAGTAGCAGGTGTGGGGGTAATAGAAGTGGGGGATAATTCTAGTAGGAGGAGGGTGTGGGAGGTGTGGGACTAACATGTACGAGGGGAACAGGTGTGGAGTGGGAGTAACAGGTGTGGAAGTAAAAACACGTGTGGGAAAAACAGATATAGGGGTAACAGATGTGGAGTAGTAGGTATAGGGGTAATAGGTAGGGCACAGCAGATGTATAGTAACAGGTGTGGGGGTCGCAGGTGTAGGAAGAGCAGGTATAGAAGAGACAACACCAAGCACAAGGGGTGGGGGGGGGTGGGGTATGTACAAACAACACATGTGGAGCAAAGCAGCAGGTGTAGAAGCAGCACATGTAGGGTGAATGTGCAGGTATGTCGGGCAAGCAGATGTATAGACCTGTGTGCTTAATACTGTGTATATATGTACGGTGGGGGAGGGGTAGGGATGGGAGTAGGTTTGCAGGTATGTCGAGGATTCAGGTGTACAGAGTGGTGCAGTATTCGGTTACCCATTTGAATTCTGCACCACCCTGTATATACCTGTATGTGTGTATGTTTCTTTTTCTTTCTTTTTTCTTTTTCTGTGTGTGCGATGTTTTTTTTTTTTTTTTTTTTTTTTTTTTTTTTTTTTTTTACTATGTGTGCGATGGGGGGAAAGGGTGTGGGGGAGGGAATATAAGGGAGGGGGTGGGGTATTTGAAGGGGGAGAGGGTGGGGAGGCACATACCTGGTTCATCCTCAAGGGGCGGGCTCCCCGACCCCTCGGGTGTTTCTCGACGTAGACGCATGTTTTATACCAGCCTGGGAGAGAGAGAGAGAACATAGTTAGAGAATAGTTTAGTGAGGCACTTTAATTATAACCTTCATAGTATAGCTTAAGGCCATCAACATAGCTAGTTTTGTTTAGCAAGTATTTATTGTACATAAGAACATAAGAACATAAGAAAATGGGAGTCTGCAGAAAGCCGATTGGCCTAAGCAAGGCAGATCCCTGTCCCACACAACCCCAATTACAAAGCCCAATTATAGGCTCAACACTCTAATACCCTGAGGATCATCTTACCAAAACGGTTAGAGATTAACGCAGGATTACGGGGGTCTGCAGAGCGCTGATTGGCCCAACCCTGCTGATCCCCCTTCACACCCAACCCTTCTCGTCCATATGCTTATCCAATTTTATCTTAAAGCTCCCTACCGTTTTTGATCCCAGTATAGCACTTGGTAGTCCATTCCACCCATCTACAACTCTGTTACCAAACCAAGATTTGCCTATATCTTTTCTGAAACGAAATTTATCTAATTTGAAACCATTGGTACAGTTGTTTTCGCTATCACTGAGCTTTAGTACATTTGTCATGTCCCCTTTGTTAATCCCACTAACCCACTTGAACACCTCTATCATATCCCCTCTAACTCTGCGTCTCTCTAATCGAATGTAAGCCTAATTTCTTCAACCTTTCTTTATACGGAAGATTTCTAATATTATGGATCATTTTTGTCATTCTACGTTGTACTCTCTCCAATGAATCTATGTCCATTCTGTAATAAGGACACCAAAATTGAACAGCATAATCCATATGGGGTCTCACTAATGACAAGTAAAGTTTTAAGAATAACATCAGCAGTTCTGTTACTCACACTCCTTGAGATGAACCCGAGAATCATGTTTGCCTTGTTTCGAACGGCTTATACACTGTTGTCTAGGCTTCAAATCATTGCTAACAACACAGCTAGATCTTTCTCACAATTCGAGTTTTCTAATTTCTCATTAGCTAGTTTATATTTAACATTTGTATGCATCTTCCCTATCTTTAATACCTTGCATTGGTCAATGTTAAACTTCATCTGCCAATTTACTGACCATTCGTGTAAGGTATCTATATCCCTTTGGAGGCACTCTATATCTCTATCTGAATCAATTGTTCTCCCCATCTTGGTATCGTCTGCAAATTTACTTATCCTACTAGTTATACCTAAATCAAGGTCATTTATGTATATAACAAACAACAGAGGACCTAATACAGATCCCTGGGGGACACCACTTTTGACTGCTCCCCATTCTGACTTCGTACCATTTATGCTGACAATCTCTGCTTCCTACCAATTAGCCATGACCTAATCCATCCCAACAACGCCCCACCTATTCCATGCGCCTCACTCTTTCTCATCAATCTCTCGTGGGGGACTCTGTCGAAAGCTTTACTGAAATCTAAATATATTATATCATATGACTTGTCATTATCTACTGCTTCATATACCTCTGAGAAAAAACTAAGCAAATTAGTAAGGCAAGAACGTCCCTGAGTGAATCCATGCTGAGAAGAATTTATTAAATTAAATGTATCTAAGTGGTTTCTAATTTTACCTAGCAATAATTGACTCTAGTAGCTTTCCTATGATTGATGTAAGACTAATGGGACGGTAATTGGATGCTATTGATTTGTCACCTTTTTTGAAGATCGGAACTACGTTTGCAAGCTTCCAAGCTTCTGGAACTATACCTGTCTCCAATGACTTGTTAAATAAAAATGTTAATGGGTAACTTAACTCATCCCTACATTCTTTTAATACTCTAGCATATACCTCATCAGGACCAGGCGATTTATGAGGTTTCAGTCTGTCAATTTCCTTAAGCACATCATTTCTACTTATAGTAACCGTACTTACCCTATTTTCTATACTATCGCTATATCCCGTACGGACTTCTGGAAACTGTGCCAAATTTTCATTAGTGAAAACGGAAAGAGATTGACCATTTTAAGTACTGCACATTTCTAAAATCATTTTCTGTCATTTCTCCTATCGAAGTTTTAAGGGGACCAATTACATCTCTAACCTTGGATTTATATAGTTGGTAAAAAGCTTTAGGATTATTTTTTGAGTCATTGGCAACCTTAATTTCATAATTTTCTTTTTTCTTTCCTAATATCCTTTTTTACCTGTCTTGATAGCTGCTGATAGTAAGCAAGTAGCTGGATTTCGCCTTTTCTAATTTTTCTATATATTCGTCTCTTTTGTCCTAGAAGATCTAATAGTCTAATTATTCATCCATTTGGGTTGGTTCTGTGTTGATCTAAATTTTCTTTTGGGGATGTATTTATTTTGTGCATTGAATACTGACTTGATAAAATTATCGTATGTATCTACCAAGGTTGACGTCTCTTCCTGACTTAAGATGACAGGTGCCTGAGAAGGGGTCCACTCATTTGGACACCTGGATCGACTTAATTTTTTGACCATAGGGTCCGCTAATAGGGCTCTTCTTAACCCACCATAATTGGCTTTTCTAAAGTCAGGTATTCTCTCTGGTATTACCTTTCCATTGTATATTAAAATACACAGAATTGTGGTCACTATTTCCTAGGTGGTCCCCTATCTCTACATTATTTACCATATGTTCATTGTTACTGAAAACTAAATCGAGAATATTATTACCTCTAGTCTGCGTATCTATGAATTGAAATAAAAAACTATCTTGTACTACCTCTATAAACTCCTCAGAATCAGAGTCTCCTATTTGATGCTGCCAATCTATATTCGGAAAATTAAAATCCCCCATAATGCACACATTGCTAAACCTTGATGCCATTTTAATTTCCTCCCATAATGACGTTCCGTCATTTCTACTCATATTTGGCGGTCTATACATAACTCCAATAACTATGGTCTCACTACCTTCGTTAACCTCTACCCAAAACACTTTCATTATCGTTATTTAGTCTAATACCTGATTTAATACAGCTTTTTAATGTACTCCTGACAAACACTGCTATAACCGCCACCCCTCTTACTTGTTCGGTCATATTTAAACAAACTATTCCTGGTATATCAAATTCTGCTAAAAAATGCCTGGTTTCTGTATTAATCCACGTTTCAGTTAGCGCTATTATGTCTATATATTTTCGTTGCTAACAAGGGCTCTAAGTTCGGTCATTTTGTTACATAGACTCCTACAGTTTGTGTAATATACTCTCAATTTACTTCTTTTCTTTATACCTAATTTAACCTTTGTTTTTAGGCGACATTTCCATCTTCTTTTGCACCATCACTACTATTATTTGCATTATAGTCATCATTTTTAGCATGAGACTGATATATCCTTATCGCTTTCGCCTGACGCTAAAATTGTTCCAATTAACCTCCCTCATTTACACTCTCAATATTTCTGTTCAAAAACCCCACAACCACCCTATCTAAAGAACTAGCTAATGTAGAAACCCCTAACCGTGAAAGATGTACCCCATCCCTTGCGTACATCCCATCTCTCCCATAGAAACTATCCCAGTTATCAATGAATGGTATTGCTTTTTTCTTTGAAATATTTCTCCAAACTACAATTGACACCAATCGCCCTGGATGTCCATTCCTTGGGAACTCCTCTTCTGGGTAGGATACAATGGTCTACTGGGATTCCTCCCTTCCTCCTAACTTTATCTAACACATCCCGATACTGCTGCAGCAGTTCCTCACTTCTACCCTTACCAACATCGTTACTCCCGGCACTGAGACAGATAATGGGGTTATCTCCACTATCTTCCAAGATGTGGTCCATCTTCTCTAAAACCCTCCCAACTCCATGGCCAGGCAGACACACAACCCTTCCTAAGTTTAGTGCGGGTAGCCCTAACTAAATGTCTTACCATGGAGTCGCCCACAATCGACACAGACTTACCTTCTCGGGACACAGACTTACCTTTCCCTCGGGAGGATCCAGTACAGTATTTAATTTATTTGTATTTATTTACCAACCACTAATTATTGTTTGGCTAGTGTTTATTATACACACACACACACACACACACACACACACACACACACATATATATATATAATATATATTATATATATATTATATATTCTAAGTAATATATATATAAGAGATATGTAGATATATATATAATATCTATTTATATATATATTTATATATATATACATATATATAAATAATATATATTTATTTTTATATATTCAGGTAATCTATAAAACATGATTTGATTTGAGAACGAACGCAGGAGCGCACTAATAGTTTAGTCTATGAGAGAGAGAGAGAGAGAGAGAGAGAGAGAGAGAGAGAGAGAGAGAGAGAGAGAAAAACAAAAAAAAAATTATACCACTTGTACCCCCTCCCTACAACAATTTCGGAATAAGAAAAAAATAATAATAATAATGAAACACACCTGGACCATTGAAGTCCAACAACTTCTGACTAGGAGAGAGAGAGAGAGAGAGAGAGAGAGAGAGAGAGAGAGAGAGAGAGAGAGAGAGAGAGCACACTATATAAAATATGTATATAGATACAACTAATCTATGTTTTATTAATTTCACCACAACACCAAACACCTCCAATGAAATTAATGAAAGCATATAAAATGTGATCCACCAGGATTCGAACCCGGGTTATCACACACAGATTTTTAGAGACCTTAACCATTACACCACCAAGACGGTTATAAGGTTTATGCGCACGTAATAATATTACAGTAATTTCAACCCCACCTTATATCAACTACATTATGTGACTTCTAACTTTACCCTCCTCAAAAAAAAATAAAAAAAAAATAATAATAATAGCCTAATAATAATAATAATAATAATAATAATAATAATAAATAATAATAATAATAAATAATAATAATAATAATAATATATAATATAAACAAACAAACATATGAATACTAAACAATGAAAACAAAAAAATAAAGAATATATAAATAACAATGTGTTTTCGGCTTTTCTCAAATCAGGGTCTTTTGTTACACCCACACCACACCTTCGATCCTGGGGGGTTCAGGAGAGAGAGAGATAGAGAGAGAGTGAGTGAGTGAGTGTGTGTGTTTAAGTTAGAATGAGAGGGGGCAGAGTGTGTGTGTAAACTGGAAGGAGAGAGCGAGTGTGTGTGTAAATTAGAATGGGAGAGAGAGAGAGAGCGCGCGAGTGTGAGTGTGAGTGTGAGAGAGAGAGCGCGCGAGTGTGAGTGTGTGTGTGTGTGTGTGTGTGAGAGAGAGAGAGAGAGTGCGAGGGGAGAATTTCTAACATATGCTTCATCATGCCCCAGCAACTTCGTCGCTTTGGACTAGAAAAGAGAGAGAGAGAGAGAGAGAGAGAGAGAGAGAGAGAGAGAGAGAGAGAGAGGGGGGGGAACTTTTCAGCGTCAAAGTGATACAAAATTTATTAAGTAGGTTAATCATCATCAATATACCCAATTATATTACACACCTTCATACTCTTCATTTTTGTAGGGAGTATTCCAAAATTTACTAGGCATCTCAAATATTGCGGCGACATACATAATCGTCTTGTGCATCCGCTGTTCTAATTCCCAGGAACAAAAATAAAATAAAAAAATAATAATAAATAAATAAAACAGCAAAGTTGATCATGCATAGATAGACCTTCAGCTGCAGGTAAAATCAGAAGGAAACAGAAGCAAGAGATAATAAACCGAAATATAATATAATTATAACAGAAGAGAAGCTAGAGGGGCACTCGGTAGAACACATACCTCCGCCTACACCATTAATATCATAGGCATAAATTATCATCTGGATCTGGGTTCCAGAATAGTATCTGGATCGCCTCCTAAAATTCATCACTTCTCCCTTTGCGCATATCCTATTAGCCCACAAAATTAAGTTAAAATGGGTTCATAACAGTGTGAGATATCTTATTTACAGACAAGCAGACAGACAAATAGAGGTGATAACATAATATCTGTCTAACTTCGTTATCGGAGGTAAAAACATTAAGTAAAGTAAAAAAAAAAAAAAAAAAAAAAAATTTAAAGGATAAAATAAGAAATAGAACAGGAAATTAAGTAGGAAACATGAGAAGGTGATGAACAAAGAGACTGAACACGGTGGAAGAAGAAGGTGATGAACAAAGAGACTGAACACGGTGGAAGAAGAAGGTGATGAACAAAGAGACTGAACACGGTGGAAGAAGAGAGGAAATTACATAAGACAAAAATATTAACTCATTTGAACAAAGATGCAAGTTAAGAACGAAGAAAAGGAAAATATAAATTTGATATCCATATTTTATATAGTTTCATTCAGTTGCAATATTTCAATAAATGTTCAACCTTAATAGTAAAAGTAGTGTACTGTATATTAGCACTAGTCTTGCAAACATTAGACGATTTTGTTCAGATTAGGAAATATGTGTCATGGTCAAGAGCGATAAAGCAACCATACATATCTCACGTAAACCTATACATTGATTTCTTATAGTTCGGCTAACACTACCCGATTTGATCACGCTCAGGAAATGCCTTCAGTAACTAATGGATGAAATAAGGAAACTAGATAGATACATAGTTAGGTAGATAGATAATTAGTATACAGATGAAATATTATACATATAAGTTCAGCAAAATTATTTCACATGCCTATTTTAAAGATAAGGCTCTATTAGGGTTAGAGGGAGTAGTTGGAATATATAGGAGAATTAAAATTGAGTTGCAACTTGGGTTAATTGGGTTAAAATGATGTCATGTTTAATCAAAGACATTATTAGTGTTGCCTTTCTTATGTTGGATTAAGTTATATATGTAAAGCTCATTTATTAAGAACATTTTGTACTAAAAAGTGAGATAAGTTATTGTGATTTTCCGATTATGCGATCACGCGTGTTTTGCTGGTAAGGGTGTACAGTTTGGCACACAGCACTATCTATCTATATGCTCAGGCCCAATCCACATTTTTCTATTTCTATTTTTATTTTCTATTTTATTTGTATTTTATTATTATTATTATTATTATTTTGTTTTGAATATTATAATTATGACAGTACTATGTCGTATATATGCTAATCTTCACATCCTTATCTCAACTCATACTTCAAACACTCAAACTTGTCTTCCACCTTCAAAGAAATACACTACATCTAGGCCTGGAAACTAAAAGATGCCACAAGTTACGATCAGGTGTGAATAACAAAACCAATGCATCAATGGTATATGCCTTGCCCGTGACTTCATAATGTCCTCATACTCTCCAAAACTACACAATCACATGCTATAATTACGTAGTTATAGCCTGTGTTTTAGTATTAACCCCTTCTGTAGCGGCGACGTCTTTTTAATTCTGGCTATTATTAGACGATTTCATTCAGTTTAAAAAAGGACCTCCAGCAATTAACAGGGTTCGAACTATCTCCCTTAACCCTTTTTGTTACCATACATCCTTCTTAAACTGCACAAAAGCGTCTAAATATTATAGCAAGACTACAATGAAAAAGACGTCTGCGGTACAGAAGGGGTTAACCACTTGAGGATTATGACACGCTCTGACAGTTTATTCTGGCCATCATTAGACGATTGTATGCAGCTTAGGAAGAGTCTGTGGGAATTAAGAGGGTTAACGGAGCCCACCTCGCATTTTTTCTCTTTCTCTCCATCTCTCTTTGGCTTGTATCCATTCGGCCCCATTCAGCCTACTTTTTTAAGACGTTTACCCCCATCCAGGTCTCAATATTTTTCCTGGCGAGCGGTAGCGAGCTAGCATATACATATTTTTGTTTTGACAGCAAGCTAAATGTGTAAATTTTTCGATAGAAAAATGTCTCCAGCGAAGCCGGATGTCTCCATACAATGGTGGCTCGCTATCGCTCGCCAGGAATAAATCGACACCTGGATGGGGATAAACGTCTTAAAACAGTTGGCTGAATGGGGCCGAATGGGTACAAGCTAGGGTAAGAGAGAAAATGAGATAAAGATAAAACAAAATGGTGACCCCCCTTAAGGTGGGCTCAATCAACCCTCTGACTCCCATATACCCTTCCTAAGCTGAATAAAATCGTCTAATGATAGCCAAAATAAACTGTCAAAGCGACGTCATGATTCTCAAGGGGTTAATAGTGCTAGACTTACGATCTCGTCATTTAGAATACGACGATCAGAGGGAGATAAGATGTTGTAAATGTTTGGAGCGTCTGTGTCAAGAATATTACAGTAACCTATATCTTATTTTGACCTTTGTCTTTAATGCTAGTTAAACATACACTATGGTGGATGTAACCTAACCTTTAACCTTCAACATAGCAACGAGATATGTTTGTTGAGTTAAAAGCTCTTCCACCTATGGTCCTATACCAAGAATAAGAAATATCTGAATAACGACTCCTACCTTACTTTTACTTGTATCTTCAATACAAGTTCAGACGTGCCAGATCGCCCCTAAAGCTAAATCTGTACATTTTTCAATAGAGATATGTCCCGGCCAAAGGCCAGTTTCTTTTAAATTGCATTCTTGCTATCGCTCGCTCAGAAAAAATCAACACATGCATTTGGCGAAACGCCTTTTAATCGCCAAAGTAATAGGGTGAAACGTCTAAAAATCCTCACGCTAAATATAATGGGACAAACAGGTGGGCTCCAGAAATACCAGCCCTGGATTAGATAGTATTGTTCAGTTAACATTAAGTCAACCCACATAGAACAATAGCCATCAGCATAACAACTCGTACCCTTCATTAACCTTGGTCTCTAAGGGGGTAGTGCTTGTTTTTTTGGTCTATATAATTTATATATTACATAATTTTTTAATTTCTTCACTAGAACTCCATCAAGCATAAAAAAAACCCACCTCCTAGACCCACTGGTAAGATAAATTAATACATTTTTCGGCAAAAATAAACTTTCCGGCCGAAGGCCGGTTCCTTCCAAAATTACAGGCTCGATATCGCTTGCCCAGAAAAAATCGACACCTAAATGGTACGAAAGGTCTTAATTTTGACAAAGAAATGAGCGAAAGGTGTCAACATTGCCAAACTAATGGAACAAACGTCTTAAAATCTCAACACAATTATGCTTAACATGAGGGAGAAGGGGGTCCAGAAAAAGCGACTACCCCTCCTTTAATTAACATGTAAATCATATTGGCCTCTGGGGACTTAACTTTAACCTTCACCTTCATGTTTAGCCCCATAGGTTTTGAGATTTTCAAACGTTTGCCCCATTATTTTGGCAATGTTAAGAACTTTCGCGCCATTTTGTGCAGGTGAGCTATGGCCATCCTGCGATTTAGGAGGAACCTGCCTTAACAGAAATTGCACAAATATTATCATGAAGGGGGTTTTGGGGGTATTTTTTAAGCTTGATGGAGGTGTAGGGAGGAAGCTTTAAAAAAATAATAATAACAGATAAATAATAACTAAATAAAAATTTCCCCTTAACCTCTGTCATTAAATAACGTGTAAATCATAATGGCCTCTGTGGACTTAACTTTTAACCTTACAACGCAACAATTTCCTTCCAGTTAAAAGGTTAAGTTGGGGTGAGGGTGAAGATGCTGGCAGAGTGGGGATCTAGGTAATCCCTCCCCTCCCCTCTCTCTACCCCCCCCCCCCCCTCTACCTCCCTCTTCCACCTCCTGTTTTCTATTATCCCCGACCCCTACCCCCACCTTCCCCCCCACCCCCCCCGCCAACGCCCCTAATGACCCTAGAGTAACACAAATCGGCCAGCCTCCGCCATATTGGTGCCACTGAAGTCCTTACCCTCTCTTTGTTTTATCTCTACCCATAATACAAATTCGGCAATCCAGGTATAGGGTATGTAGTTTGGAGTTCAAATCTAAAATCCCCATGACCAGTAATAAGATAAAAACCTCGTTGTTATGGCGTCCTAGGAAAGTTGCAGCTTTCTCTTCCTGCAGAATCTCTCTCTCTCTCTCTCTCTCTCTCTCTCTCTCTCTCTCTCTCTCTCTCTCTCTCTCTCTCTCTCTCTCTCTCTCTCTCTCTCTCTCTCTCTCTCTCTCTCTCTCTCTCTCTCTCTCTCTCTCTCTCTCTCTCACACACACACTTTTTTCTCTCCAGGATATTGCTCGAGGCCCCCCACTTATCCCTAATACCCTCCCAGCGCGCGCCATTTTCCCGGGACCATGGAAGGCCAAAAATAGAAACCCAGGACAATCATAGCCTCCAAAATCCCCCACCAATCAGAGAGCAGAAGTCGTTCGCTTTAAAAATATCACCCCTTTAGCTCTCTCAATTTAGGAAGAGATTATAATATTATAACGTGCCCTTTTACTAGAAGAAAATAATAACTGTACATTACATTAAAATTGCTAGCTTAATTTCACTCGTCCACCAGATAAGATTAAATTGTAACATAATCTTGGAATTCTTGTTATCTCTGGCAACTCACCATCCAATTAGAGGGTCATACGTCACTATCTGAGCCAATCTGAGCAGCAGGGAGCAGCATCGCGGGAGTATATAATACCCGGGTCTCCCAAAGCAGCCCACGCAGTCACTCTTGAAGCTCAATGTAGCGTCCAGGGAGAGTAGGTACTGCCATTTAGTACCTGCTCGACACCATATTGCAGACTTTATACTGTGTTTGATTTGCCGTAAATGTTGTACTTAATTAATCCATCCACTAAGTTTGCTATGTGTGGGCCAACTTCACATAATTTCTTTCTCTTGGGACCAATGGATTAGTTTATAACCTTTTACCTCGATATACCCTTTTTTATTTTATATATAATCGTTTCGTGGTAGCTAGAATACCTTAGTGTCATCGCATTCAAATAGTCATTAGAGATCTGTGTCTCATAAATGGTTATTTCCTTTCACTTAAACATTACTCTATTAGGTGTTCAGATGGGTCTGAGGACATGATTAGATTGATATCCAGTATTCGATAAATGGATATATAAATCGTAGTCATGTACTTCACCATTAACAGTCTTGATGGTGTAATGGTTAGAGTGTTTAAGATATACATGTGGCAACCCAGGTTCGAATCCCGGGAGGATCGCATGCTTTCATTAATTTCATTGGGAAGTGTTAGGTGTTTCGAGTGAAATAAATACAACTAGATTAGTCCTGTCGCTACAACTCACGAATAATTGTATACAGAACGAGGATTAATCACATTTTCTCAACATGGTGACCTGTGATTTTCTATAGAAGGTATACAACATGGTGGTTGCTGTAAACCATATGTAAGATGGTTAAAATTCTCCCCATAGACTATTCTGATTACGTCTAGGTTTAGAAATAGCTCTTGTGGAGTGATGTGTGTGTGGGTTTGTGTCACTGGTTGTCATGGTAGCAGCAGACTCCCTCACTCAATGTATCTCTATCTATTTATATCTCTATGTGTATCTCTCTCTCTCTCTCTCTCTCTCTCTCTCTCTCTCTCTCTCTCTCTCTCTCTCTCTCTCATTCATTCATGCCCAATAATCATTAAACCGTCTACACACACACACACACACACACACACACACACACACACACACACACACACACACACACACACACACCACACACACACACACACACACACACACACTCCTTCTCCCCCGCCCTGTATCCCTCCCCCCCCCCCCTCCCCCTCCACTGTCTCTCCCCTTATTTTTCCCCTATCTCTCCCCTCCACCCCTCCCACTCCCTATCTATCCCCTCCTTCCTCTCGCTCCTACCCTCTCTCCCTATCCTCCCCCCCCCTCCCAATCCCTCCCTCCCCCTTCCCTCCTTCATTCTCTTTTGTTCTTCCTCTACCTCAGCTAGTCCTTCCTCTACCCTCCCTTCTTCCATTCCTCTTTCTTCTTCCCTTCTCCTTCTCCTCCCATCCTTCCTGCCACTCCCTCCCTCCTTTCCTTCAATCCCATAAGCTCTTCCTAACTTCCTCTTCCTCATTCCCATCCCTCTCTAAAACACTACCATACACTTAGTCTCCTTTCCTCCTTCCTTCCTTCTTTCTTTTCCTTTTCTCCCTTTCTTGTCCATAGTTCCTTTCTTCCTATTTTGTTTTAAGTGTCTTTAATGTCCTTCTTTCGTTCCTTCCTCTTCCCTTCATGCCCACTCTCCTCCTTCGCCTTACCTACCAAATAAGGGGAAATTGAAGACTAGAAGAGAACAGAAGAGAAAGAACGAAAATATAATGAATATATTGAGAAATAGTAGAACAAGGAAATAGAATAGGGGGCCAAGTAAAGAGAGCATCTCACACGAGAGGATAGACTAGCGCAAAGAGAAGCTAAGAACGAGGAATAGGAAACACAGAAACAAAGAATGAAAGAAGGATTTGGGAAGAGGGACGTGAAATAAATTATATGTATATATATATATATATTATATGTATGTATGTATGTTTATACCTTCCTTCCCCAGTTTTCCTTTTGTTTTTTGTTTTTTTTATGGGGGTGGCCGACTCGAGACAGAGCCTAAGAGACAGATATATAGGTGAGGATCAACAGGAAAATGAGGGTAAAGAGAGAGCGAGAGAGAGATGGAACATGTCAACAATGCATCAAACACGAGACTGGATAGTGAGAAGGGGAGGGGGGGGGGGTAGCGGGAGAGAGAAGATAAACAGAGAAATAAGGTTAAAGAGAGAGAAATAGAGCATGTCAACAAAGCATAAAACACGAGAGAAAGAGAGAGAGAGCATCAAGCAAGATAAACCAGGAGTCAGGTACGAAATACTGCTTATATCATCATCACCAAGAACACCACAAACACAACCCAATCCCATTAACCCTTTCAAGATGGAGTCACACGAACTATTAGTCTGACGATGTTATCAGGAATTAGCTATTATGTTTGTTTGTTTTGGGTTTGCTTTTTGTGTATTTGTTATTACTTTGTCTTTTAATTATGTGTAATCAAAGAAGAGGGTCCAGGAGAGTTTGGGTGGGATGTACGGTCGCGCTAATAAGTCATGTCCAAGCTGTCATTACGTTTGGTTTGCTCTGTGCTGTATTAATGTCTGTCATATGTTGAATGGGGTGGGTAAGTGTAGGAAAAAATTTGTATATTTCACTCGATACGAAGAAATGAAGCTTAGATATTGTTGATACCAATTATTGATCAAAACATACTTGGTGCCCGAGTCATGACTTATTAGCGTGATTGTACAGCCAATAATATAATCACCCAAGAGCACCACCACATACCGCGTCCAATCCCTCTTATTATCCTTTTACAGGGGAGATGGTTGATTTTTATGGACCCCATTCTTCCTCATGTTTAACCCCATTAGTTTCCAGATTTTAAGATGATTGTCCCATTAGTTTGTCGATTTTTAGACCTTTCACCCCATTTCTTTGTCAATATTAACTTTCATGTTATTTAGGTGTCGATTTTTTTCCTGGCGAACGATAGTGAACCTGTAATTTTGGAAGAACCGGCCTTCGGCCGGTATATTTTTCAACCGAAAAATTTACAAATTAATCTATAAGGGGGATCTAATGGATGTTTGTTTTAAGTTTGATGGAGGTCTAGGGAGGAAACTAGAAAAATAATTAATAAATGAAAAAAAAACTCAACCAAAAAGTGAACAATCTCCCCTTAAGTGAAAGAGTGACAGGGCCAAAATCAAGGGACGTTTGGGCCAAAATGCTTGGATACACGGAGTTTGAAGAAAGAACACCACATACAGCATCCAATCCCTTCTTATTAGCCTTTTAATTAAGAGGGGGTCTATTTCCGTACGACATTATTTTTCAGGCAGCTTTTGGGGGGCTCTTTTGCATTGGTATAGGTAATTAACCCCTTCCATACCGGTGATGTCTTTTTCCTTTTATTCTAGCTATATTTAGGCGATTTTGTGCAGCCGAAAAAGGATCTGTGGTAGTAAAAAGGGTTAATTGAGATAGTTCGAAGCCTAATAATTGCTGGAGGCCCTTTTGAAACTGAATAAAATCGTCTAATAGTAGCCAGAATAAAGTTAAAAGACGTCTCCGGTACAAAAGGGGTTAAACTGAAGATAGATTATTGAAGATACGTGATTATATACAACTCGACACAACAGAGATAAGGAAAGAGGAGAAGATGTGGAAAATATAACAAAAAGCATAAAGAAGTGAGGAAATGAGAAGGGAAGGTAAACAAATCGAAAGAAGACTACAGAGAGAGAAAGGGGAAATGTCAACAAAACATCAAACCAGCGAGTTGGATCGTGTTTAAAGCCAATATAACCACCAGGAACACCACAAACAATATCCAATCTTTCTTAGAACCCTTTGAAGATGGGATCACACGACACTGAATACTACAAAGTTCCATCAATATTTTTAATTTGCACTGGTATCGACAACAAAAGTGGAGGTAGATTTGTTTTTAAAGTTGCTGTATATATCCTACTCGAAACAGCAGAGAAGATGGATTACGAGAAAATAAGGAAAACATTATAGAAGACGATGTAGGTGAAGAAAATAATAAATTAACGGAGACTAACGACAGTGAATGGATAAATGTCACCAAACCATCAAAGAAGAGAGAGAGTGGGAGAGGGTGGGGGTTGGATCAAGTGTAGGGCCTATGTAGCCACCAAGAACACTACAGAGAAGCACCCAATCTTTCTGTCAACCCTTTTAACCCTTTCAGTACCGGTTCCGTCCTTTTAACTGTATTCTGGCTACTATTAGACGATTTTATTCAGTTTCGAAAGGACCTCTAGCAATTAATAGGCTTTGAACTATCTCACTTAACCCTTTTCACTACCACAGATACTTCTTTAACTGCACACAATCGTCTATATATAGCTACAATATAATTAGAAAGACGTCGCCAGTACAGTAAGGGTTAACTCACTCAAGGAAGGTTTATGTCTTAGCCTTTAGTTTGGCTTACACTTTGCGATGTTATGCACTTTAGATAGATAGATAGATAGATAGATAGACAGATATATCGATATATATATAGATAGATAGAGAGACATAAAGAGAGATAGATAGAAACACGCAGAAACCGATAATATTAGATATTTTTACACTTACTAACACACGACGAAGCATACTTATCCAAACAAGTGTATTCATATTTGTAAGAATAGATTCATGGGCATATAGTATGACACATACTATTGATATGTCACACACACACACACACACACACACACACACACACACACACACACACACACACACACACACACACACACACATACACAACCAAACACACACATACATTGAGAGATCGTATACTGCTTGGATGTCAATACACACACACACACACACACACACACACACACACACACACACACACACACACACACACATACACACCAAACACACACATACATTGAGAGATCGTATACTGCTTGGATGTCAATATACACACACACACACACACACACACAAGGACGTATATATTGGTGATGTAGAGGAACACAAGGCGAATGGTGTGTAAACGATAATATAGGAGGGATATATTTACAAGGAGTTACAAGGAATAGTATCTCCAAGCCATTCTGGTCCATTCCGAGGAGATACTCGAAGTACAAAGGAGTACAAAGGAGTACAAAGGAAATCAAGCAACAACAGGTCTAGTGACCCTTCTAGGCTGCTTGTCCTCCAAAACACTGAGGATCAAGTGTCCAAACAGTGGTTTAGAGTGGGTAAGGGAACATTGGAAAGGGAACTACTGCCCTGGAACTAATGTCCGTGGCAGGATTAGGAAGTTAGTAGGGGACACAGGGGTTAGGAACTGAGGGGGGGATAAAATAAAGTTATTCATTTACAAACGCAGTTTGTAAGTGGAAGGAGAGAGACTGTGTAGTGAACTACACTCATTACAGAGTGTGCAAAATACTATCTACTCTCTTCTCAAACTACTCTGCCAAAGAACTGCTTACAACTTCTGAGGGAAGTTTGTTCCAAGTAGAACAGATCTTACATGTGAACAAGATTATACATATACTAGTGCTGAACTTATTTAATTCATTCGAAAGAGAGAGAGAGAGTGAGTTAGAGTTAGTCAGTGAACAGGTGAGATTACTCCTAGCTGTAAGTCAAATCCGTACATGTAATCCTCGGGTGTAATCCTTCAACACCAACATTTCCATATAATCCTTAAGGGGGGCCTTTTTTTTTTTTTTTTTTTTTTTTTTTTTTTTTTTTTTTTTAATCTCTCTCTCTCTTTCTGGGTTGTATTCATTAGGCCCTAGTCAGCTTACTGTTTTAAGGCGTTTATCCCCATCCAGGTGTCGATTTTTTCCTGGCAAGCGGTAGCGAGCCAGCATATGATGTGTAATGTTTTTATCAACAGGGTAACTTTGTACATTTTTCGATAGACAAATGTCTCCGGCTTTGAAGACATTTTTATATAAAAAAATGTACAAATTTAGCCTGCTGACAAAAACATTATAAAAAATATGCTGGCTCGCTACCGCTTGCCAGGAAAAAATCAACACCTGGATAGGGATAAACGTCTTAATACAGTAGGCTGAATGGGGCCGAATGGATACAAACCAGAAAAAGAGAGAAAAGGAGAGAAAAAAGCAGCTGACCCCCCTTAATTCGTGCATATTTACAAATAAAACCCCTTCAAAATATATCCTCCCTGTGTACTCACACAATTCTATGTAATTTTAGGGTAATCTTTCACGATATATTCTGTTGTTATTTGCTAGTGTAGTATACAATGCAATGTCAATTATGTTACTAAAGTTAAATGGTTTGTGTAATATGGGAGTAATTCATATTAGTAATCTTCATAGTCATTCTTCTTATATATATTTCTTGATATAATTAATCTAGTTTTTATACATATTTCTAAGTTTTTAATCGATATACAAAATGTAATTGTCCATTGTAATTTCCAACAATGTTATACCAATAGATTTCTTTGTTCACATAAACAATATTTCTAGAATGTAATGTCTGTATAAGTTGTGTTTTATTTAGTTAATATAGATTAATCCATTTATTTATTTTAATGTAATCCTTTCAAATCCATGGTATCCACATATGTATTCCTCCTATACTCCAAAGGAACCCCCTTAGTGTAATTGGCATGTTTAATACAGCAATGTCATCACCATGTGTAATCCTTCAATCCATGTGTCATACTTTAATGTAATCATCATATGTAACCCTTCGGCGTAATTAACATATACTGTATAGTCCTTCAATGTAATCAGCATGTATAATCCTTCAATGTAATCATCATGTGTAATCATTCAATATAATTATCATGTGTAATCCTTTAATGTAATCAGCATATGTAAGCCTTCAATGTAATTAGTATATATAATCCTTTAATGTAATCATCATATACAATCCTTATATGTAATCATCATATGTAATCCTTGAATGTAATCGTCATGAGTAAATCCTCGCAATGTAATCACCTGTAATCCTTCCATGTTATCGCCATATGTAATCCTCAAACTATGTAATCCCGGGTGCTAATCTCTGCAGAGTTCATTATTACGGATTATTCGATAAGTTGATAATTAGGCTTCGAGATTAGCATACATTATCTTTTGTATATGAATTATTTTTAAAAAATTATGATAGTGGGGTCACAATAGTCAGCACCGACAGTATTATCTTATTATGATAGTGGGGTCATTGTATCTTCATAGTCAGCACCGACAGTATTATCTTATTTCCATTATTATTTGTATTATTATTATTATTATTATTATTATTAGTAGTAGTAGTAGTAGTAGTAGTAGTATTTTTGTATTATTATTTCAATTATTTATATTCGCATGATCAGAAATATAGCCATAATCATCATCATCATCACAGCCATCATTAATGTCTTCAAATTAATCATTATCAACATCACTTTCTAAATGTTAATATGTACCGGTATGTGTCAATCATGGCTAGCATAAATGTTAGAATAGATATAATTTTGTGAATACGCAATTGAAATGTCAGGTCATATTGTTTAGTGTATATAATGTCTACACACACACACACACACACACACACACACACACACACACACACACACACACACACACACACACACACACACACACACACACACTCACAGTTAAATACCTACTGGTACATAAATATAGTCACGGATGTACACAGTTTCCAGGCGATAGAGAGAGGGGGCGCCATGGCTCCGTGTTGTATTCATGTCTTGTTCAAACACATTTAGTATTTTAGAGAGAGTGAGTGAAAGAGGGAAAGTGAGTGAGAAAGTGAGTGAGAAAGTCTGTGTTGAGAGAGAGTGAAAGTGAGTGAGAGTGAAGCTATGTGGAGAGATAGAGAGAGAGAGAGAGAGAGAGTGTGTGTGGAGAGGGGAGGGAGGGGGAAAGAGAGATAGTGGGTGTGGGAGTATTGACCCACTTGCAGAGAGAGAGAGGGGAGGGAAGGGAGAGGGAGAGAGAGAGAGAGAGAGAGAGAGAGAGAGAGAGAGAGAGAGGGGGAAAAGAGAGGTATGTATATTTCGAAAGAGATGATATTAACCCGTGCAGTACCAGTGATATCCTTTCAATTATATATAGGCAAGGATTATACCTGTTTATTCAGCTTAGGAAGGACCTCTAGCAATAATAAGGCTTCAAACTAGCTCAATCAACCCGTTTAACTACCACAGATGCTTCTTAGGCTGCATAATGTCGTTTAAATATAGCTAGAATAAAATATAGCACACGTCGCTGGTACTCAAAGGGTTAAGGACAAAAATAGAAAGCATTATCACCATTAATTGTGAAGTGATTTGCCTTCATCATCACTACCATTATTATCAACACCTGTACCATCATTATCATTATTATCATTATCACCATTATATAATTATTATCTCCTCTTTATTCACCTTTTCCTCTACCTCTCTCCTCCTCCTCATTCTCTAGCTCTTCCTCCTCCTCCTCCTCCTCCTCCTCATTCCCCTTCTCCTCTCTCTTCCTCCTCCTCCCCTATCTCCTCTTCCTCATTCCCCTTCTCCTCCTTCTTCCTCCTCCTCCCCTACCTCCTCCTCCTCTTCCTCATTCCCTTTTTCCTCTCTGTCCCTCCTCCTCCTCGTCCTCCTTCCCCACCTCGTCCTTTCACTCTTCATCTTTTTCCCTTTCCACCTCTTTCTCTCCCTCTTCATTTTCTTGCTTTCCTTGCCTATTCCATTTCCACCAAAGGCCCCTCCCCTCCTCTTTCTCTTCATCCTCATCCTATCTCATCCTTCTCCTCTCGTCCTTCTCTTCCCCTCCTGCTCTTCATCCTCCTCTTCTTCCTCCTGCTCTTCTCCTCCTCTTCTTCCTCCTCTTCTCCTTCTCTTCTTCCTCATCCTCTTTCCCTCCTCTTCTTCCTCCTCTTCCTCCTAAGCCTATTCCCCCTCCTCTTCCCCTCATCTTCTTCCTCATCTCCTCTTCTCCTCCTCCTCCTCTTCTCCTCCTCTTCTCTTCCTCTTCTTCCCTCCTCAATCACTCTTCATTAGCTTCCTTGTTCTGACATTTCTCTCATTTTCATGATCCATATTGCATTAATCTTTAGCTTTTACTGTAATTAGCTTTTATTAACCTCTTTAGTCAGGAAATATTACACACGACTAATTAACACAGAACCAATGTTAATGGTCACTTGTGGCTTTTTAGCATTAGTAAATTATGCTACGTTTCTTTATGTTAGATTAGATTAGTTACGATAATATATATATATATATATATATATATATATATATATATATATATATATATACACATATAAGAACATAAGAACATAAGAAAATGGGAGTCTGCAGAAAGCCGATTGGCCTAAGCAAGGCAGATCCCTGTCCCACACAACCCCAATTACAAAGCCCAATTATAGGCTCAACACTCTAATACCCTGAGGATCATCTTACCAAAACGGTTAGAGATTAACGCAGGATTACAGGGGTCTGCAGAGAGCTGATTGGCCCAACCCGGCTGATCCCCCTTCACACCCAACCCTTCTCGTCCATATGCTTATCCAATTTCATCTTAAAGCTCCCTACCGTTTTTAATCCCACTTGGTAGTCCATTCCATCCATCTACAACTCTGTTACCAAACTAATATTTGCCTATATCTTTTCTGAAACGAAGTTTATCTAATTTGAAACCATTGGTAGGAGTTCTTTCGCTATCACTGAGCTTCAGTACATTTGTCATGTCCCCTTTGTTAATCCCACTAACCCACTTGAACACCTCTATCATATTCCCTCTAACTCTGTGTCTCTCTAACGAATGTAAACCTAATTTCTTCAACCTTTCTTCATACGGAAGATTTCTAATATTATGGATCATTTTTGTCATTCTACGCTGTACTCTCTCCAATGAATCTATGTCCATTCTGTAATAAGGACACCAAAATTGGACAGCATAATCCATATGGGGTCTCACTAATGACAAGTAAAGTTTTAAGATAACATCAGCAGTTCTGTTACTCACACTCCTAGAGATGAACCCGAGAATCCTGTTTGCCTTATTACGAACGCTTATACACTGTTTTCTAGGCTTCAAATCATTGCTAACAAACACACCTAGATCTTTCTCGCAGTCTGAATTTTCTAATTCTAAATTAGCTAGTTTATATTTAACATTTGTTTGCATCTTCCCTATCTTTAATACCAATGTTAAACTTCATCTGCCAATTTACTGACCATTCATGTAAGGTATCTAGATCCCTTTGGAGGCACTCTATATCGCTATCTGAATCAATTGATCTCCCCATTTTAGTATCGTCTGCGAATTTACTTATCCTACTAGTTATACCTAAATCTAGGTCATTTATGTATATAAGAAACAACAGGGGACCTAATACCGATCCCTGGGGGACACCACTTTTGACTGCTCCCCACTCTGACTTGGTACCATTTATGCTGACTCTCTGTTTCCTACCAATTAGCCATGACCTAATCCATCCCAACAACGATCCTCCTATTCCATGTGCCTCAACCTTTCTCATCAATCTCTCATGATGGACTCTGTCAAAAGCTTTACTGAAATCTAAATATATAATATCATATGACTTGTCACTATCTACTGCTTCATATACCTCTGAGAAAAAGCTAAGCAAATTAGTAAGGCAAGAACGTCCCTGAGTGAATCCATGCTGAGAAGAATTTATTAAGTTAAATTTTACTAAGTGGCTTCTAATTTTCCTAGCAATAATAGACTCTAGCAACTTTCCTATGATTGATGTGAGACTAATGGGACGGTAATTGGATGCTATCGATTTATCACCCTTTTTGAAGATCGGAACTACATTTGCAAGTTTCCAAGCTTCTGGAACTAAACCTGTTTGTAATGACTTGTTAAATAAAAATGCTAATGGACTAATTAACTCATCTCTGCATTCTTTTAATACTCCAGCATATACCTCGTCAGGACCAGGCGATTTTTGAGGTTTCAGTCTGTCAATTTCCTTAAGCACATCATTTCTACTTATACTAACTGTACTTAACATATTTTCTATACTATCACTATATACCATATTGACTTCTGGAATCTGTGCCAAATTTTCATTAGTGAAAACGGAAAGAAACTGACTATTTTCTCTCTCTCTCTCTATATATATATACTGTATATATATCTATATATATATATATATATAAATATAAATATATATATATATATATATATATATATATATATATATATATATATATATATATGTGTTAGTATAGCCAGGTAATAGATTCTCTTTTAAACAGACGAGGTTAAAAGCAATAGCAGTTTCAGCATTCAGGATTTTATTGTTACAGCTTTCAATAGTTCTAACAATTTTCCTCTGGGGTTCAGAGATGAGGTACAACAGGTTAGCAAAATTCATGGTGGATCCAACGTTTCGCAAGTAAACATCTTGCATCTTCAGGGAATGGAGAGGTAATGGTAATTGCCTGAAGATGCAAGATGTTTACTTGCGAAACGTTGGATCCACCATGAATTTTGCTAATCTATTGTACCTCATCTCTGAACCCCAGAGGAAAATTGTTAGAACTATTGAAAGCTGTAACAATAAAATCCTGAATGCTGAAACTGCCATTGCTTTTAACCTCGTTTGTTTAAAAGATAATATATATATATATATATATATATATATATATATATATATATATATATATATATATATATATATATATATAGATATATAGATAGATAGATAGATAGATAGATAGATAGATATATATTAGAGAGAGCGAGAGCAAGAGCGAGATATGGGACAGATAGATAGAGAGAGGTAGGGAGAGCTAAAATAATTAACACTAGGCCTATAATAATGTAACTAACCTAAGGCACAAGTTACATAAGTCACACACACACACACACATACATATCAGCATTCAGTTAATATAAGTATATTTAATCGATATAAGTTACTACCAATGTTAAGTTAATCTGGCCATCAGCAGACGATTTTATACAGTTTAGAGAGGATCAGTGGAATTATAAGGGTACAGAGTATCTCATCAACCCTCTGACTTCCATATGCCCATCCTAATCCCAATAAAATCGTCTTATAATAAACAGAAAACAGAACAGAAATGCGTAATCGCAACTTTAAAGGAGTAAATGTAACTCCAAATATTGCTAACATATTCTGAGCGCTGTACTATTCCAAAAAAATAGCTTAGAAAAAAATGGTGACCGGTCAACTCAACCAGTAGACCATTTCAACCAGTAGCTCTCAACCAGTACCAAATCAACCAATACGGTTAGGTTAGGTTAGTACTATATTTTGGCATTGGTTTGGTTGGTCTTGGTTGATTTGGCACTGGTTGAGAGCTACTGGTTGAAATGGTCTACTGGTTGAGATGACATGGAACCGAAAAAAATACATGGAAAATTTATCTTGAGTAGAAATGGGCAATTTAATTATCATAATAACAAAATAGCTTAGAATAGAACACATGGAAAATTAATCACATCGAAAAATGAACAAATGAATGTCCATATCTATGAAATAGCTTAGAATGAAATACACAGAAAATTAATCTCAAGAATATAATGAACAAACACAATTGCATATATAAAAAATAGCTTGGAATAAAATACACAGAAAAATTATCGGGCGAAAAAAATAAATTAATACATTTTCTGATCTACTTTAACCCGTGCAGTACCGGTGACGTCCTATTCATCATATTCTGGCAACTATTAGACGATTTGTTCAGCTTAGGAAGGTTTACAGGGTCTACAAAGTATCATTTGATTCAGCTTAGGAAGATTTACAGAGTCTACAGAGTCTTACTTGGCCTAGGTACAGTGCAATGCTTATTCTACCTAAACTAAAAGGTCACATTCGACCCTTGACGACCGTGAAGTGACCGAATTCCCACCATAGTACGGTCACACTAATAAGTCATTTCTCAGCTGTCATTACGTTTGGCTTGCTTTGTGCTGTAATAATGTCTGTCAGATTTTGAAGGGGGTGGGTAAGTGTTGTAATATGTTTGTATATCTCACTTGAAATAAATATATCAAGTTTAGATATTACTGATACCAATTATTGATCGAAATATACTTGGTGCCGAGCGATCACTTAATAGCGCGACTGTACATAGGCAGATGGACTGGTGAGAGTACTTGCGGGCTGATGCAAACTGATAGTTAAGCAGCTTGGTTAAGGAAGAACCACAATACAATCCTTTCTATCAGGATAGCCGAAAAAAACATTTAGGATTCAGGGGGACTCTCCATCTCGCGGTCAGCACACGGTGCGTTGTTGTTGTTGTTGTTGTTGTTCCCCAAGCTGCCTGGCCGAACAGCCCCAAGGCCCCGAGCAAGGCCAAGGTCATAACTGAGCGCCCCCACAGAACCCTCCCTGCCAACCACAATAAAGCCTGGGTGACCGGGGAGCTGAGGAGGGTGCAGAAACGCCCGGGAAACCAAAGCCCCACCCAGGGCCCTGTGCCCCTCAGCAATTATGAAGAGAAAGTTGAGGGGCAAAGGAAAAATGTGACGCTTTGGCTTCCAATCTTGGTAGATTGGAGGTCAATCCACGGAAGAGACGCCGTCACTTGAGATCTAGAAAATATGTAAGTAAAGGGAACAGTCAGAGTAAGCTATGGGTATGGCAGAGATCGCTCAGTTCTCACTCTGATAGACCAGCCCATCACCACACGGTGCGTTAGACCACTTGGCTAAACCGACCTGTATGTATATATGTGTGTGTGTGTGTGTGTGTGTGTGTGTGTGTGTGTGTGTGTGTGTGTGTGTGTGTGTGTGTGTGTGTGTGTGTGTGTGTGTACGTCATTCATACCTCGGCACAGCTGTATAATGCTCGGCCGGCCTCTATAAGTCCACCAACTGATAACTCTACTTGTCATTTTAATCAGTTCACGCTAAACCTCTAAAACCGGCGTTAGGTGGCCAATTTTAGCAGTTAATTCATATAATGTGAACAATTAAACGTTTTATCTTACGCATGTTAATTAATGTCTTATGATGGCGTTAGCATAAAGTTTGATTGTTTATTCTATTTGTTTTATTTGTTTATGTCGTTTGTTATACTCCTTTATCTAATGTGCTTACTTGTTTATTATATTTGTTTTGTTAGTTTATTATATTTGTTTTATTTGTTTATTTTAGTTTATATATATTTGATACTTGAACGCGTTTGTCCCTATAGGTTGTATATACAGTAGGAGTAATTTATATAAGTGTAAAAGCGAGAAAAAAAACGTTAATTTAAATGTCTTATTATGGACTATGATATTGATAATGATGTTGGATGAATTGATAAATGCTATCATACATACTTGTGTTCGTGTAAAGAAAAATAACAATGATACTAAACGTTTGATTTACCATTGAAGTAATAGGCAGGACATATACAAAGGGAAATAATCATAGCAATCTACAGTATGTTAATGTGCCGTGGTATATTATTTAACCGTCAAATTGCGTCATAATCTTCAAAGGGTTATGATACACCAAGATAGTAATTCGAAAAAAATAATATATACATATAATATATATTTATATATATATATATATATATATATATATATATATATATATATATATATACTGTATATATTGCTCCCAACAGATCGAATTACTGTGATTTCCTCGTCAACATTCATACTCCAGGTCTAAGGAGGAAACTAGAAAAATAATATATAGGCCTACATGAAAAATTCGACCAAAAAGTGAAGCATCCCCCCTTAACCTGGATATTGAGATTCTTGCCACTAGACCTACTTCCTACCCACTATATATAGATCATGTCACCACCCACGTATTACCTATAACCCTTCCTGTACCAGCGACGTCTGTTCTCTATTATTCTAGCTCCATTTAGACGATGTTATGCAGCTTAGAAAGGATCTGTGGTAGCTAATGGGGTTGATTGCGACAGTTGATACCTTATAATTGCTAGAGGTCCTTCCTAGATTGAATAAAATCGATTAATAGTAGCCAGAATAAAGTGATAAGATGTCAACGGTACAGAATGGGATAATAACCTGGTTGTGGCTTATAAGGGGTGGAGTTCCTGGTGGTATGACGGCTATTGGGGCAGGGGTACGTACGGCAGCTGGGGCAGATTGACTGAGGTCTGTTCATTACAGTGTTCTATCTGTTTTCTTACCATTTTGTTTTAGGTTGTCCCCTAGACCCTCTTCAAGCTTAAATAACATTAAAAACAAATATATATATATAAAAAATAAAAAAAAAAAAAAAAAAAACGGGCTCGGTATCCCTAGATCCCCTTGTAGCTAAAACAAAGGTGCCTCTCAGACCTCACTTCAAGCTAAATTTATAAACAAGATCTGTACAAAAAATCCTGGCTGAAGGCCGGTTTCTCTCACAAATACAGGCTCGCTATCGCTTGCCAGGGAAAATCGACATCTGAATGGGTTGAATCATCTTTAAATCGACAAATTAATAGAGCGAAACCTGAAGGTGACTTTGTGGTGTTACTACGTCTGTTGGTGCAGGTGTCCGGCAGTCAGCAGATGTTGAAGATTTATGATAATAATAAATAATAATCTTCTGGTTACTTATATAGCGCCCGTATCTCCTCCTTCGAGGATTCACAAGCGCTTGGCTTTCTTTAGTCTACCAGAGACCATTACCCATCCCCCTTGCTCATGGGGAGATGGTAACCGCCGGCTGTATCCCAGAAAAACTTTTCAATCTGAGCGGGGCTTGAACGCGAGACCTTCAAGATGGGAATCAGGCACGCTATCAACTGAGCCAGCCGGACGGCTAGTGTATGTATTTGTGGGTGTGTGTGTGTGGGTGTGTTGTAGTGTATGATGGTTGTGGTTGAAGGAATGTGTAGGTGTAATGAGGTTGTGTGTGTGTCTGTTAGTGTGTGGGTGTGTGTGTGTATATGTCTGTTAGTGTGTGTGTGTGTGTGTTGGTATAGGTGGACGGCAGGTGTTGAAGAGTTATGATGGTTGTGACTGAAGGAATGTGTAGGTTTAATGAGGCTGTGTGTGTGTGTGTGTGTGTGTGTTAGTGTATGTATTTGTGGGTGTGTGTGTGTGTTGAAGAGTTATGATGGTTGTGGCTGAAAGAATGTGTAGGTTTAATGAGGCTGTGTGTGTGTGCGTGTGTGTTAGTGTATGTATTTGTGGGTGTGGGTGTGTGTGTTGAGTTATGATGGTTGTGGCTGAAGGAATGTGTAGGTTTAATGAGGCTGTGTGTGTGTGTGTGTGCGTGTGTTAGTGTATGTATTTGTGTGTGTGTGTGTGTTGAAGATTTATGATGGTTGTGGCTGAAGGAATGTGTAGGTGTAATGAGGCTGTGTGTGTGTGTGTGTGTTAGTGTATGTATTTGTGTGTGTGTGCGTGTGTGTCTGTGTGTGCGTGTGTGTCTGTGTGTGTGTGTTGAAGATTTATGATGGTTGTGGCTGAAGGAATGTGTCTGTGTAATGAGGCTATGTGTGTTTGTGTGTGTGTGTGTGTTAGTGTATGTATTTGTGTGTGTGTGTGTGTGTGTTAGTGTATGTATTTGTGTGTGTGTGTGTGTGTTGCTGTAGGTGTACGGCAGGTGTTTGAGGTTTATGATGGTGTGGCTGAAGGTGTAATGTGGGTGTGTGTGTGCGTGCATGTGTTTGTGTGTATGTGTGTGTGTGTGTGTGTGTGTCTTAGCAGCATACATACTGATTATTAGTATATAATATATCACAATACAATCACAATAGTAAAACAAATATTACAAATCTCTAGATAATTTAAATAATCTAATGCAAGCCAGAATAAAAACCACCACCACTGATCACACCGAGAGCATTGATGAAGTGCATTAAGGGGAGGTTTCTAGTTTGTTTCCTACTCTTCCAGCAATCTTAAAATTTCACCCCCTTGACCCCCTTTCAAGATAAATTTGTAAATTTTTCGGTAGAAAAATGTCCCGGCCGAAGGCCGATTACTCTTAAATTACAGGCTCGCTATCGCTCGCCAGGATAAAATCGACACCTAAATGGCACGAAATATCTTAAAATTGACAGAATGGGGCGGAAATTCTTAAAAATCACCAAACTAATAGGGCAAACGTCTTAAAATCTCAAAAGCAATTGGGCTAGACATGAGGGAGAAAGGGGTCAAGAAAAAAGTCCCTCAAGTGGAAATCTCCCCTTAAGGGGGGTCACCGGCTTGTTTTGTCTTTCTCTCCTTTTCTCTCTTTCCCTGGCTTGTATCCATTCGGCCCCATTCAGCCAACTGTTTTAAGACGTTATCCCCATCTAGGTGTCGATTTCTCCCTGGCGAGCGTTAGTGAGCCAGCATTGTATGGAGAAATCCTGCTTCGCCGGAGACATTTTTCTATCGAAATATGTACAAATTTAGCTTAATGTCCAAAAAAAAAATATATATATATATATATGCTGGCTCGCTACCGCTCGCCAGGAAAATACTGACACCTGGATGGGGGTAAATGTCTTAAAACAGTAGGCTGAATGGGGCCGAATGGATACAAGCCAATGAGAGAGGGAGAGAAAGATAAAAAATGCGAGGTGGGCTCCCTTGACGAAGGAAATGAAAGATCTGAAAAATGAGCGAGGGAGCCGACTGAAGGGGCTGGTCGGCAGAAACCACACACTCCGCCAGGGGGGCTTTATATAACACACCAATTTAATTAGTCTGGGAAGACGCATATAATATTCCCGGGCATCAAAGAAAAGGAGAGAGAGAGAGAGAGAGAGAGATGATGAACAAAAGCAAGGACATTTTGTATGATGTGGTTGAGAGACAGAGTTTGGGGGAGAATGGCAAAACGAATAGGAGCAAGCAGAAACTGTGTGTGTGTGTGTGTGTGTGTGTGTGTGAGAGAGAGTAAAGACTATTCACTCAGAGAATCATTGATGAAGCTGTAAGGGGTGAAGGTAAGGCGACTGGGTCTAAAGCGAAAGAGTAATAATGAAATATTAGTACCTCAAAGACCTTGCTGTCCATTCCAAGGAGATTGTTCGAGTGGAAAATAATGTTAAGTTTGCAACATATTCTAATAATTTTATTAAGGAGGGTGACCTGATTTTGTTTCTCTCCATTTCTCTCTTTCTCTGTTTTTTATCCATTCGGCACCATGCAGCCTACTGTTTTAAGACGTTTATCCCCATCCAGGTGTCGATATTTTCCTGGCGAGAGGTAGCGAGCCATCATATTTAAAAAAAAAATTGAATGCAGGCTAAATTTGTAAATTTTTCGATAGAAAAACGTCTCCGGCGAAGCCGGATTTCTTAATATATTGCTGGCTTGCTATCGTTCGCCAGGAAGAAATTGACACCTAGATGGAGATAAACGTCTTAAAACAGTTGGCTGAATGGGGCCGAATTGATACAAGCCAGAGAAAGAGAGAAAAGGATAAAAAAATAAAAAAAAGCCGGTGACCTCCCTTAATAACACTAAATAATAACTATTTACGACCTCGGAAGTTAGTTTGTTCCATGTATATCAGATAGTCACCCCATTAGTTTGGTGATTTTAAGGTATCTTTTTCGTTCCATTTAGGTTTCGACCTTTTCCTTGCGAACAATAGCAGGCCTGCAATTTAGGAAGAATTGGCCTTCGGCTGGGGTATTTTTCTACTGAATAATGCACAAATTTATCTGGAAGGGTCATCTTGTGAGTATTATTTTAAGCTGTTACTCAGTTCAGGCAAACACTTTTAAAAATCGTAAACATTGTTATGAAATAGAATTGTAATAACATTGTAGGCTTCTGGTGGAAGAAAGTATTTTCAATTGAGATTCTTGTATTTTTTAAATGTAATACAACCGATCTTTAATTTGTAATTCTGCTAAATGTCGATTTTACAGTTCCATCTTCCTTATAACCCAAAACTCGCATATGGTCAATTTCATTAGCTGACATGCAACCTTTTGCAATATGAGTTTATTTCAATGGCAACTGCCATGTCTCCATAGCTGCAGTTGTGGACGACCATCGCTCACTTCCTCATCTTATCAACTCCGGTGTTCCTCAGGGCTCAGTCCTATCTCCTATTCTCTTTCTAATTTTCATAAATGATCTTCTCAACTGTACATCCAGTCCCATCCATTCATACGCAGATTCTGCGACTCTACCTTACACTACTCAATTCGTTTTCCAGAACGCCCCAGCCAGCAGTCCCTCAAAGACAAACGTAATGAAGCCATGCAACACTTATCTTCTTATCTAACTACTATTTCCAATTGGGGCAGAGAAAACCTTGTTACCTTTAATGCTTCCAAAACCCAATTATGTAATTATATAAGATATAGTGTGAAAAGTAAATGGCGAATAAGAGAAAAAGTGTATGATTATGTAAGAGAGAGAGGAATAATTAAGTAAAGAATTATAAAGACAATTTAAAATTATGTAAGACAGAGGGAGAGGAAGAAGTAAATGAAGAATAGAGAAACTGTACAATTATGTAAGAGAGAGAGAGAGAGAGTGGAAGAGGTAAATGAAAAACAGAGAAACTAGAATTATGTAAGAGAAAGAGAGCGGAAAAAGTATATACAGAATAATACAAAAATGCAGAATTATGTAAGAGAGAGAGAGAAAGAGGGGAGAGAGACGAGCTCTATTGTTCTTTACCTGGAGGTCACGGTGAAGCCTGTCGTGAGGGAAGAAAGAGAGAGTGAGAGTGAGAGTGAGATATTGAAAGTGAGAGAGAGAGAGAAAATGGGTGACAGTGACTGTGTGCGGGATAGTGAAAGACAAAAAACAACAGTAGTGATATATAACTTACCTAAGTATATACAGAGAAAGAGAGAGAGAGAGTGTGTGTGTGTGTGTGTGTGTTTAATAGGTACCCCTGCAATGTTCTTAAGCTACGACAAGAACCTCCACACCATCCTCAGCATAAATATCTGACCATATTCCACATTTAACATCTGAGAGAATGTCATGCCAAAACATCAACGATCAACCTGAGAAGTTGAGGCATGCGTGAACAATCTATTGCCATGTGTAGCAACCAACAACGCTATTTTCAGCTCGAAACATCAAACTTGAGAACCCAAAAGCCTACTCGATGTTCTGTTGTATTCCTTTTAGAGGTCTTTCTTATGCACAGTCAAGCGCAAAATGTACATTTTTCTTTGTTCAAAATACATTAAAACCAGAGTAAATTGAAAACTTAAACTTCTGGACACCCCTAACTGTTCTCCCCCCTTCCCCCCCCCCCCCCTGCCTTTTCGCAAGTCCTGTGAGGAAGCTCTGGCATAGGCCTAACATTTGGGTGGTTAGAAGATATTTTACCCAAATGAGGCTCTATCAAGCCATTACAAAGAGTTCAATGTACATTAACTAAACATTATGTGCTATGACAACCAAGAATAAGGTTATTTAATCAATGTAATCTTATATATTCCCTACTCTCACTGACCACCCTCCTCCCCTAAGAATGATTGCAGACGACGCACCTTATTATTATTTAGTTTTACTTATTGCCTGCATTTTAAGTTCTTTTAAGCTATACTATTATATGCTATATATTTATCATACTTTACTTTATGGTACAATCTTGACCAGATATATAGCTGCATAAGCGAAATAAAGATCATGACACTTATTTCCCCCATCCCCTCCCTGCTTACTGCCGCGGAGCTACAGTAGGGCTAACATCCGCGGAGAAGGTGGCGGGGATCTGATGCCATACCCCCCCCCCCCCCCCCCCCCCCCCACCCTGGAAGTCAAGCGTGATGTCAATTCAAAGTCAGAACCACGATTATTGATTTATATTCCCCCATAAACACGCCTCTGAGTACCCTAGCTTCTCCCCCTCCTTCTTCTCTTCATCTACTCTTTCTTTGTAATCGTCTACTTCTCCCCCTCCTCCATATCTTCATCTACTGTGTGTCTTTTTAATCGTCTACTTCTTCCCTTCCTCCACTTTTTCATCTACTCTTTCTTTGTAATCGTCTACTTCTTCCCCTCCTCCTCTTCTTCATCTACTGTGTGTCTTGTTAATCGTCTACTGCTTCACCTCTTCTTCTTCTTCATCTTCCTCCACTTCTTCATGTACTCTATTGTTTTATGTTCTTAATTTCTGTCTTTTCATCTTCTTCCTATTAGTATTAGTATTAGTATTAATATTAGTATTAGTATTAGTATTATTAGTAGTAGTAGTATTCTTATTCTTTTCCATGTACTCTATTGTTTTTCATCATCTTCTCTTCCATCTTCCACTTCTTTATCTACTCTATTTCTGTTTAATCTTCTTCTTCACCTCTTCCTCTTCTCATCCTCTCCTTCTCCTCTTATTCTTACACTTCTTCTCCGTCATCATCTTATTCTTACTCTTATTCGGCCTAAGGTCGATTCCTCCTAAATTACAGGCTCGCTATTGCTCGCCAGGAAAAAAATCGACACCTAAATGACACGAAACCTCTTGCTCTTGACAAAGAAATGGTCGAAAGTCTTAACATTTGAAAACTAATGGGGCTAGACATGAAGGAGAAGGTTCAGAAAAAAATACCTCCACTTAAAGTCTGTTTTTCCAGCGGATTGTAAACTGAATTTCATAGCAACTGTTTTCTTTATACTAAATGTAATAATATGAAAGTACTTTGTCTCTGCATCATGTAAATATAATTTGTTTATAATTAAATAAACAAAATCGCTACAAAATGTTGGTAATAAGTTGGGAATCAAGGTAAGGACATGGAAATTTACCGTCAGCTGAAATTAAGCCGACTATAGACATCATACCTCACCTGGTGCCTAGATTAACCCTTTCAATACCGATGCCGTCCTTTTAACTCTATTCTGGCTACTATTAGAGTATTGTATTCAGTTTTACATATGCCTCCAGTAAGTAACAGGCTTCGAACTATACCACTTAACCCTTTTTCTACCACAGATCCTTCTTAAACTGCACAAAATCGACTAAATATAGCTCGAAAAAATTGAAGAAACGTCGCCGGTACAGAAAGGGTTAAAGGTATATCCAAGCGTAGGTATGCGTAAACGGTCGCAGAAGAGACTCCAAATGTCAAGGTTAGTAAAACATTAAGGTGGGATGGGTGGGGTTTCTGGACCACTTTCTCCCTCGTGCTTAGCCTCATTAGTTTTGAGATTTTAAGACTTTCAGTACATTAGTTTGGCATTTTAACACCTTTCGCCCCATTGCGTTTTAATTTTTAAGACCTTTCGTGCCATTTATATGTTGATTTTTTCCTGACGAGCGATGACGAACCTGTAATTTTAAGAGGATGCGGCCTTCGGCCGGGAAATTTGTCTACCGAAAAACGTACAAATTTATCTTGAAGGGGAGTCTAGGGGTGTTTATTTTAAGCTTGGTGGAGGTCTAGCGAGGAAACTAAAAAATACACGAATAACTGAATAAATAGACCAAAAAACCAGCCACTATCCCCTTTAAGCTCTCTTTGTTCTAGCTGGGTACTTTCTGTACGTGTGGGTGTTTGTTACTCTCGGGCGGCATGATGGGCGTGGGTGTGTGGGAGAAGGAGTAAGGGTTGGGAGAGTTGGTGTTAATTACCTGGTGTTACTCGTACATCTATCTATTGTGAATTAGTGTTACGTTATTTATTGCATTCGAGGAGTTTAATCTGGAACTGGGGTGTACTGTATATACTGTATATATATATATATATATATATATATATATATATATATATATATATATATCTCTCTCTCTCTCTCTCTCTCTCTCTCTCTCTCTCTCTCTCTCTCTCTCTCTCTTACTCTTTCTCTGTCTCTTTCACCCTCACTCTCTCAACAAAAAGTAAATCACTATTAATCAAATAACAAAAATGAAGACTGCGCTTGAAAAATTCGGCACCGCAGGCAGATCAAAGCGCAAACACACCCGGATTTCAACCCCAGACAAAGGCAATCCAAAGGTCAAGGTTAATAGAACTAGGGGGGGGGGGGGGGGCTTTGTTCTACTGGGGGGTTCATTCAATGGGGGACTGACATTTGGGGCCATATGCAAGATTGAGGGAGTTGGGCTAGGAAGGAGAGGTGAGTGGGTGAAATGAGAGAAAAAGAGAGGGAGAGATAGTGTGTGTGTGTGTGTGTGTGTGTGTGTGTGTGTGTGTGTGAGTAAGACGGAGAGAGAAAGGTTCATTCAATGGTTGGGTGACATTTGGGGCCCTATGCAAGATTGAGAGGGTTTGGCTAGGCAGGAGAGCTGAGTAGGTGAAATGGGAGTAGAAAGAAAGAGAGAGACTGTGTGTGTGTGTCTGTCTGTCTGTGTGTGTGTACTTACTCTAGTTGTACTTACTCTAGTTGTATTGCGGGAGTGAGCATGCTCGTTATTTCCCGCCTCCTATAATGTGTAGGTGTTATATGTATCGTTGGAATGGCTGTGGATGTGTGTGTAGTCTGTATTTTAGCCAATTGGCGACATCGGAAACGAAGGCTTAGGGTGGATCTGTATGGTACCATTCTCACTATAGACGGTACCGTCTCGCCCGAAGGCTTAGGTAGCCATCAGCTTAGGTGAACCATATGATACCCATCTCGCCTTGTACCATTTTTGCCAACCCCAGATGGGACGTCACAACGTCGTCCACTTATTCCAGGTACCTATTTACAGCTAGGTGAACTGAGGCTAACACATGAAAGGAGACAAGCCCAATTTGTCTCCGCCCGGCCGGGGATTGAACCCCCGACCCCTCGTGTGTGAGACGAGAGCTCTACCTACTAGGCTACGGGCTGTGTGTGTGTGTGTGTGTGTGTGTGCGTGAGTTAAGTAAGTGAAAAGGGAGTAGAAAGAAAGAGGATGATGGAGGAGGTGGATGAGAAGAGTTAAAGAGTTGTGGTGTAGACAGGAGGGTGGATGATGGGGGGGGGGGTTAGAGGTGGAAGTTAGTAGAGAGGGAAGAAGAGTGTGTGTGTGGAGGGGGGGGGGGGGGGAGATAAACAACTAGAAGGAAGAAAACCATTGTATTACCTGTTGTTCTAGTTAGGGGCTCATTCAATGGTTGGGGTGATATTTGGGCCCTATGCATGAGTGAGGGGGTTGGGCTAAGAAGGAGAGTTGAGTAGAAAGAGTGTGTGTGTGTGTGTGTGGGAGGGTGTGTGTGTGTGTGGGTGGGTGAGAGAGAGGGGGGGATATAATGGAAGGTGGTGATAACGAAAAGAAGGAGATGCATAAGAAGACAGAAAACAATTAGGCGGAGAATAAAGGAGGAGGAAGAAAACGACTAGGTGAAGAAGGAAGGGGAGGAGGAGAAGAAAAAGGAAGGGGAGGAGGAGGAGAAGGGGAAGGACGAGGAGAAGGAGAAGGACGAGGACGAGGACGAGGAGGGGGGGGGGAATGCACTAGGAGGTAAACTAGAGAGATACTAACGCTACACTATAGATGGATTATGTTCTATTGGTGGTTCATTCAAGGTGTAATACCCTGTACCCGCAAAAATCCCGCAACCACAAAAACTACCCGAGTTGACGTCTGTGATAGCGTAAAATAGTCGTTGGTGGCGAAGTCTAATAAAACCCACCACGTGAATCACCACCAGACTATCACCTGGTTCTTTCAATGAGAACTAAGGTTGCTATCCTATTGTACGTCCGTGGTAGTACAGTGAGTTAGCGCGCGAGCCTGGTAAAAACCTACTGAGGTACCTGACCAGGGTTCAAACCCGCACCAGTCTGGTGAAACCTACTGAGGTCCTTAACCAGGGTTCGAACCCGCGCCAGGCACCACCACTGGCCCTGTCGATTTTCGGGAGGGTTAAATTCCCTTCACACCCAGCATTTCACAAGGCTAGGGTGGCATTTGGGCCCTATGCAAGAGTGAGAGAGTTAGAGTAGGAAGAAGTGGAATTGGTAAAATGGGAGTAGATACATGAAGTAGAGGACCGTGGAAGAGGAGGAGGAGGAGGAGAAGAAGAGTTGTGGTGGAGAAAGAGGGGGATTGACGAGGAGGAGGAGGAGGAAAAAGAGGAGCTAGAAGTTGGTGGAGAGGAAGGAGGAAAAAAATAGGGAGAGGAGGAGAAGGAAGAGAAAGAGGGAGAAGAGAGGACAGCTTCTTGCTCTGTACAGGGGCATAGTGCGCCCTTGTATTGAGTATTGTTCACATGTGTGGGGAGGTTCCTCTCACACCGCTCTCCTAGACAAAGTTGAAAGGAAGGCCTTTCGTATCATTAACTCCCGTCCACTCACCAACTCTCTGCAATCTCTCTCTCTCCGCCGCAATGTTGCATCTCTCTCGCTATTCTATCGCTACTATAATAATCAGTGTTCCTCAGAGCTATCCCAGTGCATACCACCTCCTTTACGTAGGGCACGTGGTACCCGTCTTGCAACTCAATCCCACCCCTACTCTGTGCAACTCTCCAACCCAAGAGTGAAACGTTACTCTCAAACTTTCTTCTACTCAACAGCTGAGCTCTGGAACTCTCTCCCAGAATCAGTCTTTCCCTCTTCCTATGACTTAAATTGCTTCAAACTCCGTGTGTCCAGGCATTTTGGCTCGAACGTCCCTTGATTTTGGCCCTGTCACTCTTTCAACTATGGGGGAGGCACTCGCTATAGGCAGTTATGCCTTTTGCCTCCCTCAATCACATAGAAAAAAAAATGGAGAAAATGGGAGAGAAGAAGGAGGGAGAGATGAAAGAATAGGAGTAGGATAAAATACTATACAGTGTTCTAGAGGCCAGTTCATTCAATACTAAGGTGACATTTGGTCGACCCTATGCAAGATTGGGGGAGGTGGGGAAGGAATGAGTAGGTGAGAAGGAGAAGAAGAAGTAGAAGGAGAAGAAGAAGAAGAAGAAGATGAAAATTAAAAATTAAATAAGGTAGAAGAAGAAGTTGAACATCAAGAAGAAGAAAGGAAAGGGTATTCGAAATACAGAAGAAAGGATTAAGAGGAGGAAAAAGAATAAGATTAAAGTAATATAATGGAGAGGACTTAGATAAGAGAAAAGAGAAAATGAAATATAATCGCAAAGAGAGAGAGAACAGGTAGAGGGGAGTACAGTATATAAATGAAAACAAGAGAGAGAGAGAGAGTGGGTAAAGAAAGTGAGTGGGGATGAGAAACTGGAGTAGGATTAAAAGATATATAAATTACGAGAGAGAGAGAGTGAGAAAGAAAATGTGTGTGTGTGTGTGTGTGTAAAGAAATTACTACGTGGGTGAGGCTAAAAAAGTGGAGTAGAATTAAAGATTACAATAAGGAGAGAGAGAGTGAGATAGTGAGTGAGTGTAGCATTTGAGTGGGTGGTGCTAGAGGTCGAAAGTAAATAATATAGAAAGGCCAATAGTCCCCACCCTCTAACTCTCTCTCTCACACACTCTCTCTATATATATCTATCTATCTCTATTTATGTATATATCTATCTCTCACACATAAACTCACTCTCTTACTCTCTCTCTCTCTCTCTGTCTCTCTCTCTCTCACACACACACACACACACACACACACACAAACACACACACACACACACACCTCTCTCAATCTCCCCCTGTAATAATCCCTCCTACCCTACTTTGTATTCTCACTGCCGCCGACCAGACCTTTGAAACGGCTACCCCAGGATCCGGTTTAAAAGAGAAGGGTGGGAGGTGTTTCCAGGGAATCGGAGGGAGGTTAAGTTTAATTGGTTTAGGTTTTATATACCCCGGTAGTGTAGAGGAGCGAGAGATAGAGAGAGAGACGAGGATGTGCAAGGAATCGGTATTGTTTCGCATTTTTGTTCTTCATTTCAGACAAACCCTCTAGATTAAGAAAAAATAGAATGAGTGAGAAATACTGTAAAGTCACTAGTATCAAGTACACGCATAGTAACATTGTGCAAAATGCTTGTATGAATTATTTAGTATTTAGAGAAAGTGTGTGTGTGTGTGTGTGTGTGTGTGTGTGTGTGTGTGTGTGTGTGTGTGTGTGTGTGTGTGTGTGTGTGTGTGGAGAGAGAGAGAGAGAGAGAGAGAGAGAGAGACCTACATACATATTATACAAACTGCAAGCAAACCACTACCAAGAATAGAACCTTTGAAAGCTATCCCCAAGGAAGCCATACAAGGAAGGACCCAACCACAAACAGAGGCAGGCCACTTGAAGAGCTTGGAAGTTAAATCTGATAACATATACCAAACCCCTTGTTCTTATAAATGGTATCACAAGAGCGCATTTTCGGGTAATTTTTGATGAGCAAGTTTGTGCTCGTATTATGAGGCTCTTTCGCATTTCGGGGGTTCTAGGGGGTATTTGTTTAAACTTGATGGAGGTATAGGGAGGAAACTAGTACTAATAAATATATACTATAATGCTACCTTTAATTTGTACTCATTCTCTTACCATTTCCTCTTTTCCATATCCCTATCTGCCTTTCTTTCTCCCTCCCTCTCTCCCTCTCTGCCTCCCTCCCTCCTTCCCTCCTTCCCTCCCTTCTTAATCCTTCCCCTCCTACCTTCCTTCATCCCTCCCTCTCTGCCTTCCTTCCTCCCTCCCTCTCAGCCTTCCTACTTCCTTCCTCCTTCCCTACCACCCTTCTTTATCTTAATCCCTCCCTCCTACCTACCTTACTCCCTGTCTCCCTACCTCCAACCCTCCTTCTATACCTTCCTTCTTCCTTCCTGCCTCCCTACCACCTTCTTTCTCTTAATCCATCCCCTCATACCTACCTTCCTCCCTGTCTCCCTCCCTACCTTCCTCCCTCTCTACCTTCATTCCTTCCTCCCTCCCTATCTACCTTCCTTCAAACCTCTTCTCCCCCCCCCCCCCCCCACCTGCACCCCTACACCAGCTGGATGGATGACGCAGGCACCATAAGGAAGGAGGATTTGGATCGTAAGAGGATCATTGTGGTTGAGTCATGTGCTGCTGCTGCTGTTTGGTTGTCGTTGTTGTTGTGCTGGTGGTGGTGGTAATGTTGTTATTGGGGTGTTCTTCTTGTTGTTGTTGTTGTTGTGGTGGTGGTGGTGGTAATGTTGTTATTGGGGTGTTGTTATTGTTGTTGTGGTGGTGGTGGTGGTGGTGGTGGCAATGTTGTTGTTATTGGGGTGTTGTTATTGTTGTTGTGGTGGTGGTGGTAATGTTGTTGTTATTGGGGTGTTGTTATTGTTGTTGTGGTGGTGGTGTTGTTATTGTTGTTGTGGTGGTGGGGGTAATGTTGTTGTTATTGGGGTGTTGTTATTGTTGTCGTTGTTGTGGTGGTGGTGAGGGTGATGTTCTTGATGGTGTGGTGGTAGTAGTGTGGTTGTTGATTGGGTTTTGTTCATGATGGTGGTGTTGAATTTGTTGTAGTGATGATACCTTCCTTCCCCCCTCCTTCCACGCCCACCTGCTTGGTTGTTGTTGTTGCTATTGTTATTATTGTAGTTGTTGTTGTTGTTGTTGTTGTTGTTGTTCTTCTTCTTCTTCTTCTTCTTAGCTAATATTGTTATATTATCAATATCTACTTTATATCTTACACGCTCTGCAAATCTGAAGAGTTTACACCAGCACATAATGGAAACTCAATAACAAAATACTCGCACAATAAATGGCTATGTATTCATCCATCCAACGTCTATCTATCTATCTATCTATCTATCTATCTATCAATCTTAAAACGGATTAAACTTCACCTACTTTCAAGCCCCCCTCCCACCCACTCTTCCGTCCCTTTAAACGAGATACAGGGGCAGCCGTTTCAAAGGTCCGGTCAGTGGGAGGGGAATACAAAATAGGTTAGGAAGCGTGAGAGAGAGAGAGAGAGAGAGAGATTGTGTTTGGGAGAGAGAGGTATGTAGAAATAAAATAATGTTAGTGTGGGTGTGTGTGAGAGAGAGAGAGAGAGAGAGATTGTGTTTGGGAGAGAGAGGTATGTAGAAATAAAATAATGTTAGTGTGTGTGTGTGTGAGAGAGAGAGAGAGAGTGTGAGAGAGCAATGTAAACTCTGTAAAGGCTATTGCAATAATGTACTAATACTCTTTGCACCCTACACATACATTAATCGAACACAAAACATGCCCGTGATGTATTAGAAACTCAAAAATGTATGCTTCACTTTAATGTTAAGATGTGTGTGTGTGTGTGTGTGTGTGTGTTTGTGTGCGTGTGTGTTTGTGCGTGTGTGTGTGTGTGTGTTTGTGCGTGTGTGTGTGTGTGTGTTTGTGCGTGTGTGTGTGTGTTTGGATGTGGGGAGGGGGCTGTATGTGTGTGTGTGCGTGTCCAAGATTTCAGTGCTGTGTATTAATATTGCATACCGACAGAGAGAGAGAGAGAGAGAGAGAGAGAGAGAGAGAGAGAAGAAAAAACATTAACACTTTTCATTTAACTATTTAAATATTCCCTACTTTTTAGTCAAGTATTTTTAACCTGTGAATATCCAAACACTTGCAGAAAGGGAGGCTATAAATTACCTTGCATTAATAATTATGAACGAATTATACTGACCAATTAATGGTAATTTAAATTAGTGTCGTGTCTAAAATATTTTAATAACAGATAAGGTACCGGGTACGAAAGACTTAAATAAACATAACTTGCCTTACTGAAAAGGGGAGTATGTCGAGAAGCACGAAATAATTATATTAAACCCTTCTCAATCGGCGACTTCTTTTTAATTTGAGTTCTCCTATTTGTAAACGATTGTTTACAGTTTAAGTAGAATCTGTGATTGTAAATATGGTTAAGTGAGTAGTTATAAGTCTGTTAAGTTATTACTTGAGACTTTTTAAACTGCATGAAATTGTCTAATAGTAGCCACAGTAAAGTTAAAAGGACGTAGGCGGTACAGAAGGGTTTAAAGGCAAAATACCTCCCTGGTGAAAACATATGCAGTCCATAAAGGTGAATTATCCATACTTTAGGGCTGTTCCGTGGGGCAATTGTCGCTCCTGATGTGTGTGTGTGGGGGGGATAGATTTCAAGTGTGGGAATTGATCTGTGGGTGTGGGTGTAGGTGTGGGGTGTGTTATAGAGAGAAAGTGTGTGTGTGTGTGCGTGTGAGAGTGTGTGGATGTAGGTGTGTGTGTTAGATAGAGAGAGTGTGTGTGTGGGTGTATGTGTGCGTGTGAGAGAGTGTGGCTGTAGGTGTGTGTGTTAGATATAGAGAGTGTATGTGTGTGTGAAAGAGAGAGGAGTGTGTGGGTGTTAGAGATAGAAGGTTGTGATCGTTGGTGTATGTTTGTGTGTGTGCGAGGGAGATTGTGTGAGCGAGTGTGTGTGTGTGTGTGTTGCCTGGGAGATTTATGAGGGTGGGAACTGATAGTGTGTTGTGTGCTGTGTGTGTGCCTGGGGAAGGATTATGGTGTGGGCAATGAGTGCCGTGTGCGTGTGTGTGGTGGTGGTGCGCCTTGGGAGATTATGGGTGGGGCTGCGTGTGTGTGTGTGTGTGCGTGGGAGATTATGGGTGGGCCTGCGTGTGTGTGTGTGTGTGTGTGTGCCTGGGAGATTATGGGTGGGCCTGCGTGTGTGTGTGTGTGTGCCTGGGAGATTATGGTGAGGGGCCTGCGTGTGTGTGTGTGTGTGTGCCTGGGAGATTATGGGTGGGCCTGCGTGTGTGTGTGTGTGTGTGCCTGGGAGATTATGGGTGGGCCTGCGTGTGTGTGTGTGTGTGCCTGGGAGATTATGGGTGGGCCTGCGTGTGTGTGTGTGTGTGTGCCTGGGAGATTATGGGTGGGCCTGCGTGTGTGTGTGTCGTGTCGGGTGCCTGGGAAGATTATGGGTGGGGCCTGCGTGTGGTTGGTTCGGTGTTGGTGTGTGCCTGGGAGATTATGGGTGGGCCTGCGTGTGTGTGTGTGTGTGTGCCTGGGAGATTATGGGTGGGCCTGCGTGTGTGTGTGTGTGTGTGTGTGCCTGGGAGATTATGGGTGGGCCTGCGTGTGTGTGTGTGCCTGGGAGATTGTGGGGGTTTGGGTCGTTTTTCTGGTCCCCCTTCTCTCAAAACTAATGGGGTTAAACATGAGAGAGAAAGGGGGCGCGGGGGGGGGGGAGGGGGCCCGGCGGGGTGGGGGGCGAAGGGGGGGGGGGGGGGGGGGAGGACAGAAACACGAACCATCCCCCTTTTAAGGGGAGGTTTCTAGTTTGTTTCCTACTTCTCCAGCAATCTTAAAATTTCACCCCCTTGACCCCCTTTCAAGATAAATTTGTAAATTTTTCGGTAGAAAAATGTCCCGGCCGGTTACTCTTAAATTACAGGCTCGCTATCGCTCGCCAGGATAAAATCGACACCTAAATGGCACGAAAGGTCTTAAAATTGACAGAATGGGGCGGGATATTCTTAAAAAAACACCAAAACTGAATGGGGGAGAAGAAGAGAAAACGTCGTTCTTAAAATTTCAAAAGCAATGGGGCTAGACATGAGGGAGAAAGGGGTCAAGTAAAAAGTCCTTCAAGTGGAAATCTCCCCTTAAGACGCAATAACGTGAACGAAGATAAATTGAAGATCGTGAGAGAGAGAAAGAGAGATTATGACGTTTGTGAGTGTTTGTATAAGAAGGGTGGATCAACTTCACTCGTGGACGCCATTTTGTTTCTACCTAACGCTGTACTCCATAGCGTACAGCATTGTTTTGACACATATATTTCCAGTTTATATACCTTGTGATATTTCTCTACCTCTTTTTATATCGATACCTATCAATTTACAGCTATCAAGACACGTAAATCCCCCCCCCATGGGCGCCATTTTGTTTCCATCTAGCCCTTATATGTGTCCCTCACCCTCTCTATATAGGCACCCTAGGAGTTAACCTGTCAACCACACACCAACAATGCTTCAACTTTATGTCAGACAATTTTCTTCTTCCAGACCTCGAACCCCTTGCCCCCTTCAAGAATTAAAATAATATATATATACAAAAACGCGGCAAACGACCAATGCGACCTTGAATCACGCCCCCCCCCCCCCCCAACACATTGCCCCACACCGAGGATCATTGTAGGGGTGGGTGGGGTGGGGGGGGGGTGGGGGGGAGGGGGGGGGGGAGGGGGGGGGGGGGGGTGGGGTGGGGGGGGGGGGGGGGGGGAGGGGGGGGGAGGGGGGGAGGGGGCGCACCTGCCGACCAACTACTTTTAGTCTCCTCACTCGTCGTCCTTGATATTACGATTTATGGGGAGTTTCTGAAGCGAGGGATTATAATGCTGTTCTGATATACAGTATACTGTATATATACTGTATATATATATATATATATATATATATATATATATATATATAAGTGTGTGAGTGTGTGTGTGTGTGTTTTTTTTTTTTTTTTTTTTTTTTTTTTTTTTTTGTACATACTCCTAGCCGGACTCGAACCACTGACAGCCAGGAGGAGTATCCATGCTGTAAACCACTACACCACGGCGTGATAAAGGATACTTAACCATTTCCTATTTATACTTATATGGTATAGTGGATTAAGGGTAGATTTCCACTTGAGGGATTTTTTTCTTGACTCCTTTCTCCCTCATATTTAGCCCCATTGCTTTTCGAATTTTAAGACGTTCGCCCCATTATTTTGACGATTTTTAGAACTTTAGACACATTTCTGTCATTTTAAGACCTTTCGTGCCATTTAGGTGTCGATTTTATCCTGGCGAGCGATAGCGAGCCTGTAATTTAAGAGGAACCGGCTTTCAGCCGGGACATTTTTCTACCGAAAAATGTACAAATTTATCTTGAAAAAGGCTCAAGGGGGTGTAATCTTAAGCTTGATGAATATCTAGAGACCAAACTAATAACCTCCCCTTAAGGGGAAGTTTTTAGTTTGTTTCCTACTCCTCCAGCAATCTTAAAATTTCACCCCCTCGAACCCCTTTCAAGATAAATTTTTAAATTTTTCGGTAGAAAAATGTCCCGGCCGAAGGCCGGTTACTCTTAAATTACAGGCTCGCTATCGCTCGCCAGGATAAAATAGACACCTAAATGGCTACGACACGAAAGGTCTTTTCAAATTGACAAGATATGGGGCCGGAAAAGGAGGAATCAATCTTAAAAATCACCAAACTAATGGGGCAAACGTCTTAAAATCTCAGGAGCAATGGGGCTAGACATGATGGAGAAAGGGGTCAAGAAAAAAGTCCCTCGAGTGGAAAATATCTCCCCTTAAAGCATGACCAATAATAATTCATTGTTTACATTACGTGTTCTAATAGCAGTTGATAAACCCAAGAACACTATTTATGTATATAGGCATACACTATAATCTGTGTGTGATAACCCAGGTTCGAATCCCGGTGGATCACTCACACATATGCTTTCATTAATTTCATGGGAGGTGTTTGGTGTTGCGGTGAAATTAATCCAAAATAGATTCATATATTTTGTTTTGGTATTAGCTTGCTCACCTAAAACTTCGTCAATCTTAAACACACACACACACACAACAAACCCTTACACCCTTTTATAAATGCGTACTATTATATCTTTCAGCATACCTTGTACGGTCGCGCTAATAAGTCATGTCTCAGCTGTCATTACATTTGGCTCCCTCTGTGTTGTATTAATGTCTGTCAGATGTTGAATAGGGCGGGTAAGTGTAGGAACATGTTTGTATATTTCACTCGATAGCAAGAAATGAAGCTTTGACATTGCTGATACCAATTAATGATCAAAATATACTTGCTGCCGAGACATCACTTATTAGCGCGACTGTACACAATGTTTACTGGTCAACTAGCTCCTATGCAATCTATTATCTCAATATGGAAAATTATCTGCCAACCTAGTACATGATATTGATCTCGTCAAACAGCTCTTATACAACCTCATGCTTTGGTCCTTATTATAAGATATTAAATAAGTTAGAGTTAAGCTAAACACTGTTCCTCTGTACATTTTCAGGCTATGGCTGCAATTATCAATAAACCGTTTATTATTATTATTATTATTACACCACACACACACACACACATCATACACACACACACACCACACCATACACACACACACACACCACAAACACACACCAAACACACACACCATACACACCACAAACACACACACACACACACACAGCTATATGTCTGTAGGCAAATCGCACAATCTGTTTTTTTTTTCTGAACCACTTAGGTTAGGCAACTTATTATTTGTTCTGGGTCTTCTTTGGAACACTATCATTAAGGGAGCCCACCTCGCTTGTTTTCTCTTTCTCCCTCTCTCTTTGTCTTGTATCGGCCTTATTCAGCCTACTGTTTTAAGACGTTTACCCCCATCCAGGTGTCAATATTTTCCTTTGCACATGTATATTTTTGTTTTGACAGCAAGCCAAATTTGTACATTTTTCGATAGAAAATATCTCCGGCGAAGCCGGATTTCTCCATACAATGCTGGAAGAAATCGACACCTGGATGGGGATAAACGTCTTAAAACAGTTGGCTGAATGGGGCCGCATGGATACAAGCCAAAGAGAGAGGGAGAGCAAGAGAAAAGAAGCCGGTGACTCCCCTTAAGGGGAGGTATTTAGTTTGTTCCCTAGACCTCCATCAAGCTTAAAATTACACCCCCTTGAGTCCCTTTCAAGAAAAATGCGTAAATTTTTCGGTAGAAAATTGTCCCGGCCGAAGGCCGATTCCTCTTAAATTACAGGCTCTCTATCGCTCGCCAGGATAAAATCGACACCTGAATGGCATGAAAGGTCTTAATATGGGGTGAAAGTTCTTAAAATTGCTAAACTAATGGGGCAAACGTTTTATAGTATCAAAAGCAATGGGGCTAAACATGAGGGAGAAAGGGGTCAAGAAAAAAATCCCTCAAGTGGAGATCTCCCCTTAAGAACACACATATGTAGGTCTTCAGGCAAAACTCGCGCAATCCATTTTTTTCCCCACCACTTACGTCAGCCAACTTATTTTTTTTTTTTTTTCTGGGTCTCCTTTGGAACACTATCCTTAAGCCGGTATCACAGGAGCGCTTTTTCACTCAACATTTATCCTTAACACTGGTCTGGCAGCTTATGTGATCACCATATATAATATTTTGGTTGCCTAAATTGATCTATCACCAGTCTTGTTTCCGATACCAGTGCAAAACGTTCCAAAAATGTTGCCAGAAAAATATTGACCATCGAATGTTGCCTATAACAGCTCTCGTGTGATACCGGCTTTAAGGGGGTAGTGGCTGTTTTGTTGTTGTTGTTGTTTTCCGGTTTAGTTATTCAGTTATTCATATATATTTTAGTGTCCTCGCCCTAGACCTCCATCAACCTTAAAAAACACCCCCTAGACCCCTCTTCAAGATAAATTTGTACATTTTTCGGTAGAACACTTTTCCCGAGCCTCTAATTTTAGAAGGAATCGGCCTTTGGCCGGGAAATTTTTCTACCGAAAAATGTACACATTTATCTTGACAGGGGGTCTAGGGGGTGTTTGTCTAAGCTTGATGGAGGTCTAGTGAGGAAACTCAAATATATATATATATATATACAGTATATATATACCAAAAACCAAGCACTACCCCCTTATTGTAGAGACCACACCTTTAACGTGTCCCCCCCCCCCCCCTCACCCCCCGGGCTAGGAAATCCCCGGATGTTCCCCCCTTGTAGAGTATGTATAACACACCTTGGGGGGGGGGGGGGGGGAAGGGGGGGGGGAGGGGGAGGAGCCTGGACACGCCACTTTTTTCCCGGCATGTTTTGTTCGCGACGACTCTGGTTGAGGTGGTGTCACACGAGGGCTTGTAGAATAGCTTGATATCCAGTATTCGATAAATATAGAGTTCCATGTCATCTCAACCAGTAGACCATTTCAACCAGTAGCTCTCAACCAGTGCCAAATTAACCCAGACCCACCAAACCAGTGCCAAAATATAGTACTAACCTAACCTAACCTAACCATTTCAACCAGTAGCTCTCAACCAGTGCCACATTAACCCAGACCAACCAAACCAGTGCCAAAATATAGTACTAACCTAACCTAACCATTTCAACCAGTAGCTCTCAACCAGTGCCAAATTAACCCAGACCCACCAAACCAGTGCCAAAATATAGTACTAACCTAACCTAACCTAACCAACCAGTAGCTCTCAACCAGTGCCAAATTAACCCAGACCCACCAAACCAGTGCCAAAATATAGTACTAACCTAACCTAACCTAACCATTTCAACCAGTAGCTCTCAACCAGTGCCAAATTAACCCAGACCAACCAAACCAGTGCCAAAATATAGCACTAACCTAACCTAACCATTTCAACCAGTAGCTCTCAACCAGTGCCAAATTAACCCAGACCCACCAAACCAGTGCCAAAATATAGTACTAACCTAACCTAACCTAACCATTTCAACCAGTAGCTCTCAACCAGTGCCACATTAACCCAGACCAACCAAACCAGTGCCAAAATATAGCACTAACCTAACCTAACCATTTCAACCAGTAGCTCTCAACCAGTGCCAAATTAAGCCAGACCCACCAAACCAGTGCCAAAATATAGTACTAACCTAACCTAACCAACCAGTAGCTCTCAACCAGTGCCAAATTAACCCAGACCCACCAAACTAGTACCAAAATATAGTACTAACCTAACCTAACCATTTCAACCAGTAGCTCTCAACCAGTGCCAAATTAACCCAGACCCACCAAACCAGTGCCAAAATATAGTACTAACCTAACCTAACCTAACCATTTCAACCAGTAGCTCTCAACCAGTGCCACATTAACCCAGACCAACCAAACCAGTGCCAAAATATAGTACTAACCTAACCTAACCTAACCATTTCAACCAGTAGCTCTCAACCAGTGCCACATTAACCCAGACCAACCAAACCAGTGCCAAAATATAGTACTAACCTAACCTAACCATTTCAACCAGTAGCTCTCAACCAGTGCCAAATTAACCCAGACCAACCAAACCAGTGCCAAAATATAGTACTAACCTAACCTAACCATTTCAACCAGTAGCTCTCAACCAGTGCCAAATTAACCCAGACCAACCAAACCAGTGCCAAAATATAGTACTAACCTAACCTAACCGTATTGGTTGATTTGGTGCTGGTTGAGATGGTCTACTGGTTGAGTTGACCGGTCACCGATAAATGGATATGTAATCGTAGTCATGTACTTAAGGGGAGGTTTTTAGTTTGGTCCCTGGATATCCTTCAAGCTTAAGATTACACCCCCTTGAGCCCCTTTCAAGATAAATTTGTACATTTTTCGGTAGAAAAATGTCCCGGCTGAAAGCCGGTTCCTCTTAGATTACAGTCTTGCTATCGCTCGCCAGGATAAAATCGACACCTAAATGGCACGAAAGGTCTTAAAATTGACAGAAATGGGTTGAAAGTTCTTAAAATCGTCAAAATAATGGGGCGAACGTCTTAACATTAGGAAAACAATGGGGCTAAACATGAGGGAGAAAGGAGTCAAGAAAAAAATCCTTCAAGTGGAAATCTCCCCTTAACCTTTTTAACCGTCTTGATGGTGTAATGGTTAGAGTGTTGAAGATCTGTATGTGGTGACCCAGGTTCGAATCCCGGGAGGATCACATGCTTTCATTAAGGGGAGGTTTTTAGTTGATTCCCTAGACTTCCATCAAGCTTAAAATTACTCCACCTTGACCCCCTTTCAAGATAAATTTGTACATTTTTCGGTAGAAAAATTTCCCGGCCGAAGGCCGGTTCCCCTTAAATTACAGGCTCGCTATCGCTCGCCAGGAAAAAATCGACACCTAAATGGCACGAATGGTCTTAAAATTGACAGAAATGGGGCGAGGGTTCTTAAAATCGCCAAACTAATGGGGCAAGCGTCTTTAAATCTCACAAGCAATGGGGTTAAACATGAGGGAGAAAGAGGTTCAGAAAAAAATCCTCCAGGTGGAAATCTCCCCTTTATTTCATTGGGGGGGGGGGGGGTGTTTGGTGTGGGGAGTGGAATAAATACAATAGATTATTGGTGTATAGAGATAGTATAGAAAATAGGTTAAGTACGGTTACTATAAGTAGAAATGATGTGCTTAAGGAAATTGACAGACTGAAACCTCAGAAATCGCCTGGTCCCGATGAGGTATATGCCAGAGTATTAAAAGAATGCAGAGATGAGTTAAGTTACCCATTAACATTTCTTTTTAACAATTAATTAGAAACAGGTATAGTTCCAGAAGCTTGGAAGCTTGCAAATGTAGTTCCGATTTTCAAAAAAGGTGATAAATCAATAGCATCCAATTACCGTCCCATTAGTCTCACTTCAATCATAGGAAAGCTACTAGAGTCAATTATTGCTAGAAAAATGAGAAACCACTTAGAAACATTTAACTTAATCAATTCTTCTCAGCATGGATTCACACAGGGACGTTCTTGCCTTACTAATTTGCTTAGTTTTTTCTCAGAGGTATATGAAGCAGTAGATAATGACAAGGCATACGATATTATATATTTAGATTTCAGTAAAGCTTTCGACAGAGTCCCTCATGAGAGATTGATGAGGAAGGTTGAGGCACATGGAATAGGTGGGGCGTTGTTGGGATGGATTAGGTCATGGCTAATTGGTAGGAAACAGAGAGTCAGCATAAATGGTACCAAGTCAGAGTGGGGAGCAGTCAAAAGTGGTGTCCCCCAGGGATCGGTATTAGGTCCCCTGTTGTTTCTTATATACATAAATGACCTAGATTTAGGTATAACTAGTAGGATAAGTAAATTCGCAGACGATACTAAAATAGGGAGATCAATTGATTCAGATAGCGATATAGAGTGCCTCCAAAGGGATCTAGATACCTTACATGAATGGTCAGTAAATTGGCAGATGAAGTTTAACATTGACAAATGCAAGGTATTAAAGATAGGGAAGATGCAAACAAATGTTAAATATAAACTAGCTAATTTAGAATTAGAAAATTCAGACTGCGAGAAAGATCTAGGTGTGTTTGTTAGCAATGATTTGAAGCCTAGAAAACAGTGTATAGGCGTTCGTAATAAGGCAAACAGGATTCTCGGGTTCATCTCTAGGAGTGTGAGTAACAGAACTGCTGATGTTATCTTAAAACTTTACTTGTCATTAGTGAGACCCCATATGGATTATGCTGTCCAATTTTGGTGTCCTTATTACAGAATGGACATAGATTCATTGGAGAGAGTACAGCGTAGAATGACAAAAATGATCCATAATATTAGAAATCTTCCGTATGAAGAAAGGTTGAAGAAATTAGGTTTACATTCGTTAGAGAGACGCAGAGTTAGAGGGGATATGATAGAGGTGTTCAAGTGGGTTAGTGGGATTAACAAAGGGGACATGACAAATGTACTAAAGCTCAGTGATAGCGAAAGAACTCGTACCAATGGTTTCAAATTAGATAAATTTCGTTTCAGAAAAGATATAGGCAAATATTGGTTTGGTAACAGAGTTGTAGATGGGTGGAATGGACTACCAAGTGCTATAGTGGGATCTAAAACTGTAGGGAGCTTTAAGATAAAATTGGATAAGCATATGGACGAGAAGGGTTGGGTGTGAAGGGGGATCAGCCGGGTTGGGCCAATCAGCGCTCTGCAGACCCCCATAATCCTGCGTTAATCTCTAACCGTTTTGGTAGGATGATCCTCAGGGTATTAGAGTGTTGAGCCTATAATTGGGCTTTGTAATTGATTTGGGGTTGTGTGGGACAGGGATCTGCCTTGCTTAGGCCAATCGGCTTTCTGCAGACTCCCATTTTCTTATGTTCTTATGTTCTTATTATAACTGTATGTGTATCTTGGATGCAGCTAGGGAAGGAGGTGTTGTAGTTTAACCCTTTCACGCACATATGACGCAGAGGTTGCCAGATTAGCCATAGGAAATAGAGTTCTCTCACTCTTATAATTACCTCTCCAAAATTAGTTTTCTGCCCACAGCTAACTCAAAGACAACTGCAGAGGTTGAAGTAACTAAACTAAAGGTTTCTAAATACCCGTGATGGTAACAAAGGCTTTAAAGTATCCCCAATAGGCTCAACACAGCTAACTCAAAGACAACTCCAGAGGTTGAAGTAACTAAACTAAAGGTATATAAATACCCCTGATGGTAACAAAGGCTTTAAAGTATCCCCAATAGGCTCAACACAGCTAACTCAAAGACAACTCCAGAGGTTGAAGTAACTAAACTAAAGGTTTCTAAATACCCGTGATGGTAACAAAGGCTTTAAAGTATCCCCAATAGGCTCAACACAGCTAACTCAAAGACAACTGCAGAGGTTGAAGTAACTAAACTAAAGGTTTCTAAATACCCCTGATGGTAACAAAGGCTTTAAAGTATCCCCAATAGGCTCAACACAGCTAACTCAAAGACAACTGCAGAGGTTGAAGTAACTAAACTAAAGGTTTATAAATACCCCTGATGGTAACAAAGGCTTTAAAGTATCCCCAATAGGCTCATCATCGCGTCATATGTCGGAGAGGGTTTTAAAAGGGTTAGTTGAGATATGTTGAAGCCATATTATTGCTAGAGGTCCTTCTTAAGCTTAATAGTATTGTCTAATAGTTGCCAGAATAGGATTAAAAGGACGTCCCTGGTACTGAAGGGGTTAATAATTATATATGACTGTAGAACGTAAAGTGAGAGTGTGTAATTCACTTCACTTTCTTGTTGTCAAGGGGAATCCACGCAATGCGAGCTAAGCTCATTATTATCGCGCCTCCTTAACTGGGAATGTATTGCGTGAAATGCATGTTAAGTGTTTATGTATCGTTGGAATGGCTGTGGATGTGTGTGTAGTCTGTATTTTAGCCAATTGGCGACAGCTGGAAACGAAGGCTTAGGGTTAATCTGTACGGTACCATTCTCACTACGGTACCAGTCTCACCCGAAGGCTTAGGTTGACCAGTAGCTTAGGTTGACCAGTACGATACCCATCTCGCCTTGTAACCGATCACCAACCCCAGATGGGACGTCACAACTTCGTCCACTTATTCCAGGTTCCCATTTATACTGCTAGGTGAACAGAGGCTACACCGTTAGGAGACTTGCCCAAATGTCTCTTCCCCGCCCGGGTTCGAACTCGGGACCTTCTGGTTGTGAGCCAGACGCGCTATCTGTTACGCCACGGGGAGGTGTGTGTGTGTGTGTGTGTGTGTGTGTGTGTGTGTGTGTGTGTGTCTGTCTCTCTGTGTGTGTGTGTGTATGTGTGTGTCAGTAATGCAAGTAATGGTCACTCTTCTGTAAATCTAAAATGGCTTACTTAGGAAATAGGAAAGGGGTGGGACCTTCTATTTTTATTTTTTTTAAGTGTGTGTGTGTGTGTGTCTGTCTGTCTGTCTGTGTGTGTGTGTGTGTGTGTGTGTGTGTGTGTGTCTGTCTGTCTCTGTGTGTATGTGTGTGTGTGCAAGCAACAAGGGGTTTATAAAGGTGTATGACCGTAGGAAGTACATAAGAACATAAGAACATAAGAAAATGGGAGTCTGCAGAAAGCCGATTGGCCCAAGCAAGGCAGATCCCTGTCCCACACAACCCCAATTCAATTACAAAGCCCAATTATAGGCTTCACACTCTAATACCCTGAGGATCATCTTACCAAAACGGTTAGAGAATAACGCAGGATTATGGAGGTCTGCAGAGCGCTGATTGGCCCAACCCGGCTGATCCCCCTTCACACCCAACCCTTCTCGTCCATATGCTTATCCAATTTTATCTTAAAGCTCCCTACAGTTTTAGATCCCACTATAGCACTTGGTAGTCCATTCCACCCGTCTACAACTCTGTTACCAAACCAATACTTGCCTATATCTTTTCTGAAACGAAATTTATCTAATTTGAAACCATTGGTACGAGTTCTTTCGCTATCACTGAGCTTTAGTACATTTGCCATGTCCCCTTTGTTAATCCCACTAACCCACTTGAACACCTCTATCATATCCCCTCTAACTCTGCGTCTCTCTAACGAATGTAAACCTAATTTCTTCAACCTTTCTTCATACGAAAGATTTCTAATATTATGGATAATTTTTGTCATTCTACGCTGTACTCTCTCCAATGAATCTATGTCCATTCTGTAATAAGGACACCAAAATTGGACAGCATAATCCATATGGGGTCTCACTAATGACAAGTAAAGTTTTAAGATAACATCAGCAGTTCTGTTACTCACACTCCTAGAGATGAACCCGAGAATCCTGTTTGCCTTATTACGAACGCTTATACACTGTTTTCTAGGCTTCAAATCATTGCTAACAAACACACCTAGATCTTTCTCGCAGTCTGAATTTTCTAATTCTAAATTAGCTAGTTTATATTTAACATTTGTTTGCATCTTCCCTATCTTTAATACCTTGCATTTGTCAATGTTAAACTTCACCTGCCAATTTAAGTACAGTCACAAGCATAAATGCTGCGACATCCACCAGATAACGTCAACTCCTTCATCACCAGGGGTTTATACTAAGCTGAATACAATCGTTTGACGGTAGCTAGAATGAAATACAGAAATAATTGTGAGTTTGAATACAAAGTTTTGCAATACCTTTGGAGACAAAGGGGCGACAATTATTTGGTTGGTGTCGCAGTATTTATGCTCGTGACTGTACATTGAAGGTCATAGTGTGTGTGTGTTTTTTTTTGTTTTTTATATGTGTATGTGTGTGTGTATGTGTGTCTGTGTGCAAGCAACAAGGGGATCATAAAGATGTATGACCGTAGGAGGTACATTGAAAGTCATAGTGTGTGTGTGTGTGTGTGTGTGTGTGTGTGTGTGTGTGTGTGTGTGTGTGTGTGTGTGCAAGCACAAGGGGAATCATAAAGGTGTTTGACCGTAGGAAGTATACATTGAAAGTCATAGTGTGTGTGTGTGTGTGTGTGTGTGTGTGTATCAATTAAGCACACCTGTATGTATTTATCAGCACACCTGTATGTATTTATCAGCATACCTGTATGTATTTATCAGCACACCTGTATGTATTTATCAGCACACCTGTATGTATTTATCAGCACACCTGTATGTATTTATCAGCAAACCTGTATGTATTTATCAGCACACCTGTATGTATTTATCAGCACACCTGTATGTATTTATCAGTACACCTGTATGTATTTATCAGCACACCTGTATGTATTTATCAGCACACCTGTATGTATTTATCAGCACACCTGTATGTATTTATCAGCACACCTGTATGTATTTTTCAGCACACCTGTATGTATTTCTCAGCACACCTGTATGTATTTCTCAGCACACCTGTATGTATTTATCAGCACACCTGTATGTATTTCTCAGCACACCTGTATGTATTTCTCAGCACACCTGTATGTATTTCTCAGCACACCTGTATGTATTTTTCAGCACACCTGTATGTATTTCTCAGCACACCTGTATGTATTTCTCAGCACACCTGTATGTATTTCTCAGCACACCTGTATGTATTTCTCAGCACACCTGTATATATTTCTCAGCACACCTGTATGTATTTATCAGCACACCTGTATGTATTTATCAGCACACCTGTATGTATTTCTCAGCACACCTGTATGTATTTATCAGCACACCTGTATGTATTTCTCAGCACACCTGTATGTATTTCTTAGCACACCTGTATGTATTTCTCAGCACACCTGTATGTATTTCTCAGCACACCTGTATGTATTTCTCAGCACACCTGTATGTATTTCTCAGCACACCTGTATGTATTTCTCAGCCCACCTGTATGTATTTCTCAGCACACCTGTATGTATTTCTCAGCACACCTGTATGTATTTCTCAGCACACCTGTATGTATTTCTCAGCACACCTGTATGTATTTCTCAGCACACCTGTATGTATTTCTCAGCACACCTGTATGTATTTCTCAGCACACCTGTATGTATTTCTCAGCACACCTGTATGTATTTCTCAGCACACCTGTATGTATTTATCAGCACACCTGTATGTATTTCTCAGCACACCTGTATGTATTTCTCAGCACACCTGTATGTATTTCTCGGCACACCTGTATGTATTTCTCAGCACACCTGTATGTATTTCTCAGCACACCTGTATGTATTTCTCAGCACACCTGTATGTATTTCTCAGCCCACCTGTATGTATTTTTCAGCCCACCTGTATGTATTTCTCAGCACACCTGTATGTATTTCTCAGCACACCTGTATGTATTTCTCAGCACACCTGTATGTATTTCTCAGCACACCTGTATGTATTTCTCAGCACACCTGTATGTATTTCTCAGCACACCTGTATGTATTTCTCAGCACACCTGTATGTATTTCTCAGCACACCTGTATGTATTTCTCAGCAAACCTGTATGTATTTATCAGCACACCTGTATGTATTTATCAGCACACCTGTATGTATTTATCAGCACACCTGTATGTATTTATCAGCACACCTGTATGTATTTATCAGCACACCTGTATGTATTTATCAGCACACCTGTATGTATTTATCAGCACACCTGTATGTATTTATCAGCACACCTGTATGTATTTCTCAGCACACCTGTATGTATTTCTCAGCACACCTGTATGTATTTATCAGCACACCTGTATGTATTTATCAGCACACCTGTATGTATTTCTCAGCACACCTGTATGTATTTATCAGTACACCTGTATGTATTTCTCAGCACACCTGTATGTATTTCTCAGCACACCTGTATGTATTTATCAGCACACCTGTATGTATTTATCAGCACACCTGTATGTATTTCTCAGCACACCTGTATGTATTTATCAGTACACCTGTATGTATTTCTCAGCACACCTGTATGTATTTATCAGCACACCTGTAGTATTTATCAGCACCTGTATGTATTTATCAGTACACCTGTATGTATTTCTCAGCACACCTGTATGTATTTATCACACCTGTATGTATTTATCAGCACACCTGTATGTATTTATCAGCACACACCTGTATGTATTTATCAGCACACCTGTATGTATTTATCAGCACACCTGTATGTATTTATCAGCACACCTGTATGTATTTATCAGTACACCTGTATGTATTTCTCAGCACACCTGTATGTATTTCTCAGCAAACCTGTATGTATTTATCAGCACATCTGTATGTATTTATCAGCACACCTGTATGTATTTATCAGTACACCTGTATGTATTTATCAGCACACCTGAATGTATTTATCAGCACACCTGTATGTATTTCTCAGCACACCTGTATGTATTTATCAGTACACCTGTATGTATTTCTCAGCACACCTGTATGTATTTATCAGCACACCTGTATGTATTTATCAGCACACCTGTATGTATTTATCAGCACACCTGTATGTATTTATCAGTACACCTGTATGTATTTATCAGCACACCTGTATGTATTTATCAGTACACCTGTATGTATTTATCAGCACACCTGTATGTATTTATCAGCACACCTGTATGTATTTATCAGCACACCTGTATGTATTTCTCAGCACACCTGTATGTATTTATCAGTACACCTGTATGTATTTCTCAGCACACCTGTATGTATTTATCAGCACACCTGTATGTATTTATCAGCACACCTGTATGTATTTATCAGCACACCTGTATGTATTTATCAGTACACCTGTATGTATTTATCAGCACACCTGTATGTATTTATCAGCACACCTGTATGTATTTATCAGTACACCTGTATGTATTTATCAGCACACCTGTATGTATTTATCAGCACACCTGTATGTATTTATCAGTACACCTGTATGTATTTCTCAGCACACCTGTATGTATTTATCAGCACACCTGTATGTATTTATCAGCACACCTGTATGTATTTATCAGCACACCTGTATGTATTTATCAGTACACTTGTATGTATTTATCAGCACACCTGTATGTATTTATCAGCACACCTGTATGTATTTATCAGCACACCTGTATGTATTTATCAGCACACCTGTATGTATTTATCAGCACACCTGTATGTATTTATCAGCACACCTGTATGTATTTATCAGCAACCCTGTATGTATTTATCAGCACACCTGTACTGTATGTATTTATCAGCACACCTGTATGTATTTATCAGCACACCTGTATGTATTTATCAGCACACCTGTATGTATTTATCAGCACACCTGTATGTATTTCTCAGCACACCTGTATGTATTTCTCAGCACACCTGTATGTATTTCTCAGCACACCTGTATGTATTTTTCAGCACACCTGTATGTATTTATCAGCACACCTGTATGTATTTATCACTTGTATAATTTCATATTCTGGCTGCAATTCTATATAAATCACCTAATATTATTGTTATTATTATTATTAGTATTATTAGTAATACTATCATTCTTAGTAGTAGTAGTAGTAGTAGTAGTACTAGTAATAGTAGTAGTAGTAGTAGTTGTAGTAGCAGTAGTAGAATTTGTAGTAGCAGTAGAATTTGTAGTAGCAGTAGTAGAATTTGTAGTAGCAGTAGAATTTGTAGTAGCAGTAGTAGAATTTGTAGTAGCAGTAGTAGTAGTAGTAGTAGTAGTAGTAGTACCAGCGACGGTGGCAGAAGTGGACTATGAGGCAGCAGTGGCAGAGGGTCCCATAGGAAGGAGACTGGATTGAAGTTGCATGGTGTTGAATAGTAATATTTGATGCTTGTAAAATATAATGTATGAACAATATTAAATAAAAATCAATGTAGTAGTAGTAATCCACGATGATGAGTCTGAGTGCTGACCCCGGAATAGTATGTAGCTGAATGTAGTAGTAGTAGTAGTAGTAGTAGTAGTAGTAGTAGTAGTAGTAGTAGTAGTAGTAGAATTTGTAGTAGTAGTAGTAGTAGAATTTGTAGTAGTAGTAGTAGTAGTAGTAGTAGTAGTAGTAGTATAATTTGTAGTAGCAGTAGTAGTAGTAGTAGTAGTAAGAGTATTTGACCCAATGGCCCACAGCTACAGCGAGTTGTCTCTGGAGGCTGCACAGAGCACACAGGAGGAACGAACGAGAGAAGGTCAGGACATATGGAGAAAGGATCTTACACGTCGAACATGGCAGCTTTACCCCACTAGTCTTCACCACATCAGGAGGGATGGGATCCAGGGCCCAGTGCTTCTATTCAAGGCTAGCAGAGATCATGGCAGAGAAGAAGCAACAGCCTAGGAGCCACGTCGTAGCCTGGATGAGGTGCCGTCTATCTTTCTCATTGCTCAGATCAGCACTACTATGCCTGCGGGGAACAAGAAGGTCTGCACCACAACCAGTGACGGTGGCAGAAGTGGACTACGAGGCAGCGGTGGCAGAGGGTCGCACAGGAAGGAGACTGGATTGAAGTTGCATGGTGTAGAATAGTAGTGTCTGATGCTTGTGATATAAAATATGTGTACAATATTAAATATAAGGTAGTGGTGGTGGTGGTGGTGGTGGTGGAAGTGGTGATGGTAGTAGTAGTAACATGAAATGTATGAAAAATATTAAATAACAAAAAAAAAAAAAAAAAGTAGTAGTAGTCATAGTATTATCCAAACACCAAGAGAGAATGCTAGACAGACAGACAGACATAGTGAACACAACATATAACAGCAACTCCATACCGACGATTACTCGACGCCTGGAGTGTTTTCATGGTCAAGGCCAAGGTTATGGTCAATGTCTGCTGTGAGAGAGAGAGTGTGAGAGTGACTGTGAGTGAGAGTGAGAGAGAGGTAGTGAGAGTGAGTGTGTGATAGTGAGTGTGTGTGTGTGAGATAGAGAGAGATAGTGAGAGTGAGTGTGTGTGTGAGAGAGAGAGAGAGTGTGTGTGTGTGAGAGAGAGAGAGAGAGAGAGTGTGTGTGTGAGAGAGAGAGAGTGAGTTACAAGGAATAGACCTTACTGGATGTAGAAGGAGAAAGACTGTTTAGTGCACTACACTCTTTACAGAGAGTGTAAAATACTATCTACTCTCTTCTTGAACTGCTCTACTGAAGATCTGTTTACAACTTCGGAGGGAAGTTTGTTCCAGGTAGAACAGATCTTATAGGTGAAAACGTTTCCACAGATACTAGTGCTGAACCTCTTTAATTCTAATTTCCAGCCATGGTTGTGTGTTGTATTCATATTGAGGCTAAACATTTTGCTATAATCCACGTTGTCAAACCCATTAGTATTTTAAACACTTCAATGAGCTGACCTCGTAGTCTGCGTGTCTCCAACGGGAAGAGACCATGAGTTCTTAACCGGTCCTCATAGCTCATTCTTCTAAGCGATGGAATAAGCTTTGTAGCTCTAGCTTGTACTCTTTCCAGTCGCTCTATATCTTTCCAAAGTGCTGGAGACCAAAATTGAACAGCATACTCCAAGAGAGGCCGTATCAGAGCGTTGTAAAGTGTGAGAACTATTTCCTTATTTCTATACTTAAATTGCCTCTTAACCCTTTCAAGCTCCAATACGCATTTCTGTTCTGTTTCTGGCTACTATTAGACGATTTTATTCAGATTAGTAACGGTATATGGAAGTCAGAGGGTTGATTGAGATAGTATTTACCCTTTTAATACCCACAGATACTTCCTAAACTGCATAAAATCGTCTAATGATAGCCAAAATAAACTGCTAAAACGCGTCAGAGCTTCAAAGGGTTAATAAAGCCCAATAATTTCTGAGCTTTTTTCTCTACTTCAATGCACTGCTTGGAAAGCTTTAGGTCACTGCTAATCAGAACACCCAGATCCTTTTCCAAGTCAGTCACTTCCAGAGGCATTCCCAATAGTGAATAGCCTGACTTGGGGTTTGCTTGGCCGATATGCATCACCTTGCACTTTTCCAAGTTTAGAGGCATCTGCTATGTCTCCGACCATTCACCCAGTCTGTTGAGGTCCATCCTGAGCTGTTCAACCCCATTAAGGGGAGATTTCCACTTGAGGGATTTTTTTCTTGACCACTTTCTCCCTCATGGTTAGCCCCATTGCTTTTGATATTATAAGACGTTCGCCCCATTAGTTTGGTGATTTTAAGAACTTTCGCCCCATTTCTGTCAATTTTAAGACTTTTCGTGTCATTTAGGTGTCGATTTTTTCCTGGCGAGCGATAGCGAGCCTGTAATTTAAGAGGAACCAGCCTTCGGCCGGGACATTTTTCTACCGAAAAATGTACAAATTTATCTTGAAAGGGGGTCTAGGGGCTGTAATGTTAAGCTTGATGGAAGTCTAGGGAACGAAGTAAAAACCTCCCCTTAAGCCCCTCGGAGAATTCTGGTTAAAGAAATGCTGAATCATGAAGAAGAAAGATTGGTTAAGATTGTCCTCTTACCATCATTATATATATGCGGTATAAATCTCTCTCTCTCTCTCTCTCTCTCTGTCTCTCTCTCTCTCTCTCTCTCTCTCTCAGTAATAGCCTGTCATCTGCACCGTAATGGTGTGACACGGATTAATGCACCCGTCTGTCCCGGCGACGTCTTTTCTATATTATTCTAGCGATATTTAGACGATTTTGTGCAGCTTATGAAGGTAGTAGAAAGGGTTAAGGTGAGATAGTTCAAAGCCTGTTGATTACTGGAGGCCCTTTAACCCCTTCTGTACCGGTAACGTCTTTATACAGTTAATTCTAGCTATATTTACAGGACTTTTAGCAGTTTAAAAAGGATCTGTGGTAGTAATAAGTGTTAAGGGAGATAGTTCGAAGCCTGTTGATTGCTGGAGGCCCTCTTAAACTGAATAACATCGTCTAATAGTAGCCAGAATATATTGAAAAGGCCGTCGCCGGTACGGAAGGGGTTAATGTACTCTCCGTCGCGGCACCTAGTCATTAATCTCTATTATTTTATTTATTTATTATTTTTTTTGGAGGGAGAAGGCTTAGAACTTTAGATCATGCGAAATATGGGCGAGCATCTAATTCCTGTATATGTTTTACTGTATATACCTGTACAGTATATATATATATATTTTTTTTATGTGGATGAGGGAGACAAAAGGCAGAACTGCCTGTATCGAGTGCCTCCCCCAGAGTTGAAAGAGTGATAGGGCCGAAATCAAGGGACGTTCGAGCCAAAATACCTGGACAAACGGAGTTTGAAGTAAATTTAAGTCATAGGAAAATGGAAAGACTGATTCTGGGAGAGAGTTCCAGAGCTCAGCAGTTGAATAGAAGAAAGGCAGAATCACGTTTCACTCTTGGGTTTGAGAGTTTCACAGAGTAGGGGTGGGATAGTGTTGCAAGGCGGGTGCTACGTGCTGTACGAAGAGGAGGTGGTATACACTGAGAGAGCTCTGAGGAACACTGATTTTTGTAATAGAATAATAGTGAGAGAGATGCAACATTGCGGCAAAGAGAGAGAGACTGAGGTTAGAGATAGTAGGAGGATACAGAGAAGGGTTTGCTGGCAGTAGTCCTAGTCACCTGAGTTTCGGTGAGAAAGAGATGATCAGGGTTGGAAGAGGAGAGGTGGTGTTCCATAGAGTGGAAGTATAGAGGAGAGGCCACGAATGTTGCAGACATGTATAGTAAGAGTAGAAGGCGGTGGTTCAGAGCATTTTGGGGAGTCATTGCCAGTACAGAGGACAGATCAGTGGAGGCATTTCTGGTAACCCCCTTCCCCCCCGGGGACTCCGAGGCTGGTCGTGATCATGTCATAATTTTGGTAGTAGGTAGGGTAATATGTAAGGTGTTTGTAGTGTAATGTATTGATAGGAGGAGAAGGTGTTTTGGTAGTAGGTAGGGTAATATGTAAGGTGTTTGTAGTGTAATGTATTGATAGGAGGAGAAGGTGTTTTGGTAGTAGGTAGGGTAATATGTAAGGTGTTTGTAGTGTAATTATTGATAGGAGGAGAAGGTGTTTTGGTAGTAGGTAGGGTAATATGTAAGGTGTTTGTAGTGTAATGTATTGATAGGAGGAGAAGGTGTTTTGGAGGGAAAGCTGGGGTTGCCCTCAATATTGATAAGTCACAGAAAGGATCAGCAAGGGAGGCCAGGTGGAGAAACAGGAGTTCCAGCTGGCCTTATCAACCACCTAGCACCTCCCCGGGAGTACCGCCCTGTTCGGCTGGTGCCTACAGCCTCCTCCTAGCAGTTCTGGAGGTGGGATTCCCAGTCCCAACCTCCAGGGGCTATCTGCGCCACAAAGTGACGGGCGGTGGGGTCGCCAGTGGTAGGGGGTCTGGTAGTGGTATAGGTAGCGCCAGCGAACTTGACAATTAATAATCTTGACCCCTTAAGGGGAGATTTCCACTTGGGCGATTTTTTTTCTTGACTCCTTTCACCCTCATGTTTAGCCTCATTGTTTTTTAGATTTTAAGACGTTCGCCCCATTATTTTGACGATTTTAAGAACTTTCAACCCATTTCTGTCAATTTTAAGACCTTTCGTGCCATTTAGGTGTCGATTTTATCCTGGCGAGCGATAGCGAGCCTGTAATTTAAGAGAAACCGGCTTTCAGCCGGGACATTTTTCTACCGAAAAATGTACAAATTTATCTTGAAAGGGGCTCAAAGGGGTGTAATCTTAAGCTTGAAGGATACCCAGGGACCAAACTAAAAACCTCCCCTTAACTTCTTATAACTCGAAATGAATGAAAACAACCAGGCTGACGTTTCTTTCATTTGGGAAGAGTCCACCAGGAAATAGGTGTGGATATTAACAGCCAATTTGCTCTAGGCCCTTTTGAGTTACAGAGAGGTCAGTGATCATGATTATTGTCAAGTTGGTTGGCGTTACCTATAGTGGTAGTTCAATTCAATTCAATTCCTTTATTTCATAACATACTGTATATACACATTACACATGCATACATGACATACATTGAATGAATACACTAGGATACACTGGAATACACACAAGACATATTAATCAGAAATATTGATAAGGATATATTATATGTACTTCTCACTCGTATTTAATTAATCACTGTTAACCAATTACAATTGGTAGGGGATCTGGTAGGGTGTCTGGTAGTGGTAGTGGTAGTAGTGGTGGGTCTGGTAGTGGTAGTGGTAGTGGTAGTGGTAGTAGTAGTAGTAAGTCGGGCGCTTTGATAGACTGTTTTGACCTGGTCTAGGGTCCAAAGAGGGGATGCACAGGCTGAGTGGTTTGAAAAAAATAAAAAATAAAATGTGGCAGTGGTAGTGGTAGTAGTTATGGTAGGGGATCTGGTAGTGGTAGTGGCAGTGGTAGTGGTAGTAGTCATGGTAGGGGATCTGGTAGTGGTAGTGGTGTCTGGTAGTGGTATTGATAGAGGTAGTGGTTGTGGTGGTAGTAGTAGTAGTAGTAGTAGTGGCAGTGGTAGTGGTAGTGGTAGTAGTTGTGGTAGGGGATCTGGTAGTGGTAGTGGTGTCTGGTAGTGGTATTGATAGAGGTAGTGGTAGTGGTAGTAGTAGTAGTAGTAGTAGTAGTAGTGGCAGTGGTAGTGGTAGTGGTAGTAGTTGTGGTAGGGGATCTGGTAGTGGTAGTGGTGTCTGGTAGTGGTATTGATAGTGGTAGTGGTAGTGGTAGTAGTAGTAGTAGTGGCAGTGGTAGTGTTAGTGGTAGTAGTTGTGGTAGGGGATCTGGTAGTGGTAGTGGTAGTGGTAGTAGTTGTGGTAGGGGATCTGGTAGTGGTAGTGGTAGTGGTAGTAGTAGTAGTTGTGGTAGGGGATCTGGTAGTGGTAGTAGTTGTGGTAGGGGATCTGGTAGTGGTAGTAGTAGTAGTTGTGGTAGGGGATCTGGTAGTGGTAGTGGTAGTAGTAGTAGTTGTGGTAGGGGATCTGGTAGTGGTAGTGGTAGTGGTAGTAGTAGTAGTTGTGGTAGGGGATCTGGTAGTGGTAGTGGTAGTAGTTGTGGTAGGGGATCTGGTAGTGGTAGTAGTAGTAGTTGTGGTAGGGATCTGGTAGTGGTAGTAGTAGTAGTTGTGGTGATCTGGTAGTGGTAGTGGTGTCTGGTAGTGGTATTGATAGAGGTAGTGGTAGTGGTAGTAGTAGTAGTTGTGGTAGGGGATCTGGTAGTGGTAGTAGTTGTGGTAGGGGATCTGGTAGTGGTAGTAGTTGTGGTAGGGATCTGGTAGTGGTAGTGGTAGTAGTTGTGGTAGGGGATCTGGTAGTGGTAGTGGTAGTAGTTGTGGTAGGGAGGTGGTGGTAGTAGTTGTGGTAGGGGATCTGGTAGTGGTAGTGGTAGTGGTAGTAGTAGTAGTTGTGGTAGGGGATCTGGTAGTGGTAGTGGTGTCTGGTAGTGGTATTGATAGAGGTAGTAGTAGTGGTAGTGGTAGTAGTAGTAGTTGTGGTAGGGGATCTGGTAGTGGTAGTGGTAGTGGTAGTAGTAGTAGTTGTGGTAGGGGATCTGGTAGTGGTAGTGGTGTCTGGTAGTGGTATTGATAGAGGTAGCGCCAACGAACTTGACAATTATCTCGATCCTTGACCTCTTCGTAACTTAAAAGTACCTTGAGCAAACTCGCTGTAAATTTCCACACGTATTTCCTGGTGGACTCTTCCCAAATGATAAAAATGTCAGCCTGATTGCTTTCATTCAATTATGAGTTATAAGAAGTTAAGGGGTCCAGATTATTGTCAAGTTGGTTGGCGCTACCTATAGTGGGTCTGGTAGAGGTAGTGGTAGTGGTAGTGGTATGTGGTAGTGGTAGTGGTGTCTGGTAGTGGTAGTGGTAGGGGGTCTGGTAGGGGTAGTAGTGTTGATTACGCAGGAAGTGGTTTGGTGGTGGTGGTGGTGAGGTTGGTTGCTGGTCAGGTGACAACAGCAACGTGTGCAATGTGACATGGAGTTGCTAATTTTTTTCTTTCTCTCTCTCTCTCTCTCTCTCTCTCTCTCTCTCTCTCTCTCTCTCTCTCTCTCTCACACACACACACACACAAATCAAGGCCGGTTGGACTTTTCCGGTCACGTACGGTCCCTCAAGATGGTTTTATGGAGGGACGTTTCCGGACCTTCTTGCACTGGGGGGAACTTATCCTACAGCTAATAAGAACCGTCAATCACCCCCTTAACCCCTTCTGTACCGATGATATATTTTCAACTTTGTTCGGGCTACTATGAGACGATTATTTTCAGTTTAACCCTTTCACGCATTTATGACGCAGAGGTTGCCAGATTAGCAATAAGAAATAGAGTTCTCTCACTCTTATAATTACCTCTCCAAAATTAGTTTTCTGCCCACAGCTAACTCAAAGACAACTGCAGAGGTTGAAGTAACTAAACTAAAGGTTTCTAAATACCCCTGATGGTAACAAAGGCTTTAAAGTATCCCCAATAGGCTCAAAATTGCGTCATATTGTCGGAGAGGGTTAAATATAACATCCAGCAATTAACAGGTTTCGAACTATCTCCCTTAACCCATTTTACTACCACAGATCCTTAGCCTTGACTTGTGTGTGTAGCAAGCAATTGGGATGAGACGTGTGTGTGTGTGTGTGGATGTGTGGGTGTGGGTGTGTGTTGGTAATGGACTGACCTATCACAAAGGTTGATCTGTTTTTTTATTTTATTTATTATTATTTTTTTAACTCTGTGTAAGCAGAGTGGTATCGTCGCCCCGTATAGTGGTACAATGCCGGCGTTTCCGCACCCTCCTCAGCTCCTCGCCTGGGAGCGGCTTCGGTCACCTGGGCATTCTTAGTGGTCAAGCAGGGAGGGTTCTGTGGGAGCGCTCGGTTATGGACTTGGCCTTGCTTGGGACCTTTGGGCTGCTCGGCAAGACAGCCTGGGGAACAACAACAACAACAACAACAACACCTTTCCATCAATTGTTATTTGTCTCCGGAAGAACAATGAATGGAAGGAAACAAAGACAATATGGCCTTAACAACAACAACAACAACAACAACACCAACAACCTTCTATTAGTTATCAGTGAGAGAGCCGCTTCCACAATAACACATAATAATAGGGTATTGCATATAATAGTGTAATTACAGTATAATACATATTAACCCTCTCCGACATATGACGCAATGTTGAGCCTATTGGGGATACTTTAAAGCCTTTGTTACCATCAGGGGTATTTATAAACCTTTAGTTTAGTTACTTCAACCTCTGCAGTTGTCTTTGAGTTAGCTGTGTTGAGCCTATTGGGGATACTTTAAAGCCTTTGTTACCATCAGGGGTATTTAGAAACCTTTAGTTTAGTTACTTCAACCTCTGCAGTTGTCTTTGAGTTAGCTGTGTTGAGCCTATTGGGGATACTTTAA